>OZ010575.1:92835991-92975991 GCA_963932145.1 Acanthosepion lycidas
ACCTCCTGATCAGAGGCCTTGCTGCTGGATGTAGTTTATCATCTTACCCAGGACACGGATGTAGTTCAACGTCTTGCCCTGGTCGGAGAAATGAGTAGTGGTAGTGTTTTCACACACACACACACACACACACACACGTGTATGTATGTGTGTGCGTGTTTTAGTATGCATTTTCTTTTATTTAATGTGTAAAATTGTAAATTCAAACTTTTAAATTCAAATTGTGCTTTTATAAGCATTTATGGAATAGCATTTCCTAACGTCAATTTTTATCGATTCTTATTTCATGATATTTGCGTAGATTTATGATCTTCACCTAGTCTTACTAAATGTCTTTGTGAACCAGCAAAAAAACAAGAGTATTAAATCTGTCTTCAGTCTTTGAGCCCAGCCTTCAGAAATTTTAAGGGTTGTGTGTGTGTGTGGGGCTTGCGCACTCTACAAAAAAAGGTTACAGCACTGGTAAAATCTTTGAAAATGTTCGAAATGTAGGTAAGTATTTTCAGAATATTTTCTCTTAATTTGCCATTTGCAGTTTATCTGTGTAAAGTTTTGACTGATGCGCATAAATTAACATGCATTAGATTTTCTCTCATGATGTGTTTTTGTCTTTGCAATACATTTTTCTTGAAAAAAGCAGATTTCTTTAGTGATCCCTCGTTTATCGCAGTAGATTGGTTCTGAGATCGGCCGCGATAACTGAATTTTTGCAAAGTAGGGACGCCATATTTACGGTAGTTATTTAACGTGTATTTGGACTTTTAAACCCCCCCCCCCCCCGTACTGTTAACAGCCCACCCATTAGAGTACTCTATTAACAAGGACAACTGTTAAGCAATAACAGTTTAGATTAAAAAAAAAAAGAAAAAGATTGTTACTGTATTCAACACAATAGAATTTGAATGATGATGGCGATTAATTTGCTGCGCAGTAGAAATGATGATGAAGCTGATGATGACTTCTACTGTGCAGCTGATAATTGTATTTTACGTCTCTTCAGATGGCGGTGCCCTTTCTATTGCTATTTTACGCTTGTTTTGTTGTTCCTAGACCAAGAAATAATATTTATTATTAATATTTCAATGGGTTTAATGAAAATTTTTCGGTGTTCATATATCGCGATTTTTCTAGAATTTTCCAGAAACTCCGCGATACATTTTCCATATATATATTTTAAAAATCCGCGAAGTCATGAATCCATGATAGTAGAACCGTGAATTAGCAAGGGATCACTGTATTAGGAAATGTAGCATCTTTCTGATGTTGAAAACCCTGTTTTAGAAATTTTTTCAAAAATCAAATAATTATCAGATTTTAATGAAACTTCCAGAATTTATTTTCAAATGAATGAAATTATTTTAGAAATGATTGTTTTTAGAAAGTCATGGTAAATCTATTAACCCTCTTTAATTTAATTTTATAAAAATTTGAGAAATTCAACAGTGTAATTGATTATATTAGTTAAAGGCAGAAGACTTTAAAGAATATCAATCAGTGATATTTTTTGTAAAAATGAATAACCTCGTTACTGAAAATCAGCTCTGAACTGTAACATACAAAACCCAATAAAACTAAGACATTATTGAATTAGAAAAGCTTTTAATGGCTTTTATGAATAATGTATGTTAAGGACATTATTGTCTGAAGCCAAAATATTTTTCAATTTTATCGATGGTTTATATTTCTTATTTTATACCTGAAACATAAACAGCACTAATTTTTTTTTTTTTTTATCTGAATTTCTCTGGTCTCATAGAAAAATTAATACATGGATTGATTCATTTTCTATGGTTTATCAACCCCTTGCAGGTTATTTAAAGCCAGAAACCATTTTTAGAATGTAAGATTTTTTTTTGGTGATACTAATGAGTTAGGGCTACAAGAATTACTAATTAACCTATAGTTGGGGGGGAAGAAGAGGAATTTGTGTGTAAGTGAATATAACAAACCCAACTGGAATTTAAACTTGGCTCTTTCATTTACAATTCTAAGCCATTATCCATTATACATCCTGCACATCCAAGCTTCCAGCACCTGGTATTCCTAAGCTAACTGCTATATATGTATTTTTTTCTTAACTTTTTTTTTTTCTATTGAGGCATCTAATAGTCTTTGTAAGCAGACTGTCAGTGCCTGACACAATAATATTAAAATGTCAAGAGAAAGCTCTTACGTAGTGTTAAATATCTTATTCTAGTTTGTTTTTAAGAATTTATTTCTTTATTTTCAGGTTGTGCTCTGCAATCAAGCTGTTGGATGAGCCTCATTAAATCTTCAAAGAAGACAATGGAGAGGAGAAAAAAAATGAATTTTAACCTTTAACACGCTGCATTATTCATTTTCTATTTGATGGCGTTCTTTTTCAAGGCCTCTTATCTGCAGTAGCCTTCTAATATCGTTCTTTTTCTCTGTTGCCATAGAAGAATACGACAACACAACCATGGACTTAAAACGAGTTATAGTGTTAAAGGTTAATTATGGGAACACTTTCATGATGGATAACAGCTGTATCATCACTGGATGCCCTCCAGTGACCTGTTTTAACCAGCAGGAAGACTTGCCATTAATACGACACTGAGGCGGAACAGTTGTCATGAATGAACAGAGATTTTGAAGTTACCTCTCTACCCTCTGTCATCTGTTCATCAGCATTTGCTAAACAAAGAACCAACAGGCACAGAACTGACAACAGCATGGACATTAATTATTCTGAATCCTCATTTTCTAACTCATTAGATCTGAAAAACAATGGTACGGACTTTGTGGAACAAGTTAATGTGGACTGTAAAAAGGAACCCATGGTTTCCCTTCATGTGTTTAGAACTGCGCATTCATTGTTGTCGGGTCTGAATTCTTACATGAAAACACTAGCCAGGACCATGCCGATCTATTGTGCAGTTTGTGGGTCATTGTTCACACATACTTCCAGCCTGAAACGCCACATGAGGATACACACTGGTGATAAGCCTTACCAATGTGAAGCTTGTAGAGCCAGTTTTAAACAAAGTTCTCACCTTCAGTGTCACATACAAACACACACAGGGGAGAAGCCCTTTCAATGCATAATCTGTGAATCTAGATTTTCACAGAGTTCAAGTCTCAATCACCATATAAGGACACACACTGGAGAAAAAACCTTCGACTGAATTTTGTGGGTATAGATTCACATGCAGATCCAGTCTTAATGATCATATAAGAACACATACAGGGGAGAAACCGTTTGTGTGTGATGTTTGTGGAGCAAACTTTGCTCAGTGCCAATCTCCATGTTCACATGCGAATGCACACTGGGGAGAGACCTTTCCCTTGCGAGATTTGTGGATCAACCTTTTTCACCTCTTCAAAGCTTGAGCGTCACTTGAAAACACGCCGAGCAAGAAGTTTTAACGTTTTGTAAATGTTAAGATCCTAAGCTTTATTAGTGCGTAACATTTTGGGTTTTAGGAAGTGTTATTTCTGGCCATCAAAGGCACTGCAGTTTGGCTGGAACAACTTTATCAAAACAATGAAGTAGCTTTTATAGTGCATTTGCTTTCATAACTGGGGTTGTCAGATTGGGTAATTTGGAAATCCCAGTTCTGAGAAAAAAGTCCATATTTACATGCAGACTATTGTCCTCATCACTCTTGTTTGTATCACAATGTTTTGGCTGTTGGACCCTCTGGCCTTCCTCGGGTGCTTGTCATTCCGGTTAACTATCAGGGAATTTCAGACTACATATATACATAAATAGCTGTGACCAGGACCAGGATTAATCTTGCACAAATCAAGGTGGGTCCTGCCTGACAGAGGATTTTTCACAGTGATTTGTGGCAAGGTTTTAAGATCACAGTAGTCCAATTACACTGAGTGTTTTTATCAAGATACCATCTCTAGGAAGGTTTCCATTCAGGGCTTGAGATCCATCCTAGCCTTTAAGTATATGAAGGATTCTCCTATCATTTTTTGTTGTATGAAGAAATAGTAGCCTTTTTTTTTTTTTTTTTTTTTAGAACCAAACGGCCAGACTACCTGCACATATGATTTAATTATAGTGGTGATGGTGTGTGCAGAACTGACCACAGTTGTTGTCCCCAAACAACTCTCCTGGGGTTTCATCTAGACTGGTTGCCACCCAAAGCTATAGAACCTAATCTGTCCTGCTATTTATGCATAGCTAGCAGAGAAAAAAAAAGATGGATTCATACATTTCCCAAAGGTATTAGCATGTAAGTGACTGCAATGAACTTGACTGGAAATTGAACTCAGATCTGAGTCACTATCCATTATTCCACCATGCCTGCATATATATATATATATATATATATAGGTATTTAAAAGTTTCTGTAAGTGATGATTTTTTATATTTATTTCTATTGACATTTACTTATTATTATTACTTACATATTTTTTTCTTTAGTAACATTACTAATTTTATATTAAATTATATTAGATTAAGTTTGCTCCCTTCCATTATATAAATGATTAATAGCTGATAACTACTCTTAAATAAAATTAATAATTCCTAATATATATACTTATCTTTTATGATAACACTAGTTATCTTAATTTATATATATATATATATATATATATATATATATATATATATAGGTAATGAAAAGTTTGGTAATGCATATGGATAATCCCAAGGAGGATGTAATCCAGAGAGCTCGATGTCAAACCAGAGCAATTATTAATTTAATTAGAAAATAAACAGCTGTGACGTCGTCCCCTGGTCGCAGCGCCAACCGTGACGTTCTATCCTAGTCTACCACGGCACCAACTGTGACGTCCTCGACGCGGCGCCAGCCATTCGCTCCTCGCTGCTCCGTTCGGGTGTCGCTGCTCCAAATGTGTCCCAATGACAGCATGTCTAATTGCGCTCTCACGTGTTCCAGCAAGGTCGTCAACGACTGACTAGTTTGTCGTACCTTATTCGTAATTGTCATCAGTTGGAAATATTTTTGCATGAATCCGCTCATTTCTTGTAATTCGATCATTACAGTTTCTGTATCATTAATTACCTCTTGTCTCAACCCTGCCAGGTTATCTATTAACCAATTGATTCTGGCTCTGTTTTTGGCCACCTCTAACCTTGTCACATTTAATATTGTCACACTCTCCCTTGCCACTTGAGCAAGCGTCCTCTGGGATTGTCTATGAATGTCATCTCAGGTTTCCTCAGATTCCAAAATCAATAAAGAATGATGCAACACCAGATTTGATGATAAAAAGACGGAATAAAATAAAATCTGAAGTTTTATTTTCCTTAAGCTTGATGTTATAGCAAGAATCTTTTAAAAGTTCATAAGTCAATCTGGAGAAAGTTAAAAAAAAATATTAACGATGAAATTGAGTTCCCTTTTGGTTCCACAAGACAGAAAACAAATAAGGTGTTGTCAAACTTCCCAAATTATCATAAGTTCATTCACGAGAGAAATAGTCTAAAATTAGTAATTAGTAGCAACAGTCATTCTGGTCCAAGCTGAGTTAAGCAGCCACTGTCCTGTTCTGTTCTCAACAAAACAGTAATCTCTATTCCTCTCCCAATAACGATGTTTTTGGTGACTACTATTAGCTGTTTATATAAAAATTAACATTTTTCTGGAGAAGGTCACAGCACATTCCGGTAGGGGACGATTCACACTTGTTGGAAAATATTTTTCCAATATTAGATTCTTTGTCCTTCCCACTAACTGATACGTGGTAGGGATTCTGATTTTACCTGGCTAAGAATTTCACAGTAAGATCAAATGGCTTTGCCTGACAATTCTCAGCATAGTATTTCTCTATTTCTCCCTTTTCTTTCCTTCCTGCTTTTGTTTTCTTTGGAAATAGGTGTCAGGAAGCTTTGTTCAACACTGTTCGTCAACCTTTTTACCGCAATTCTTGATAGGAGCATATTTGTTACCCAAAGATTTCAATAACCGAACAGACGCCAATGACTAATTGCACATACACACATTCCAAACCCTATTAACATATTTTCCTTCATTCAAATTAACAAATCGAGTTTTGAATCATAAAGGAAACTTACATTTTCAAAATTATCATTCTTTTTTTTTTTGCTTTTAACCACACTTCATGCTGAAAGTTTGTAGTTTGTTTTTTTTTCCCTTTCTTTTTATTACTGTTCAGACTGTCCAGTTAGGCTCTCGATGCCTTCATCAGTAAATTTCCTAACTATTTTGATTCTTGCTACACTTGGTTTGCTGGCCACACAGTGAATTTTCTATGGTGTTCGGTAAGTTTATTTCTTCTTCTTTGCGTAAGTCTAATTTTCTTTTTACTGTTTGTATTCTTTTTTTCTGGCATTATGTGGTCGTCATCTTTATAAATGCATACAGTGGATGCCCTTGGTGGCTTGTCTTGTTTTTTTTTTTTTCTAGTATTGTGTGATAGTATTCGTGCTGAGTTTATCCAGAGGATCAACGACATTAACGAGTTCTAATCTGTCCCCATTCCTTTAATTGTGGCATTGCTCTGTTTGTCTCATAGGGATGTGTGCGAGTTATTGGGTCGGTGCAAAAATAATGTCGTTTTCTCGCATAGTAACACATGTGAGAAAACGACATTATTTTTGCACCGACCTAATAATATCGCGTCTTTTTCCGTGAAGTATTACCTTTCATGGCTCACAGTTGTTGGTTGAAAGTGACGGTGTTCTTTTCAGCAACCTTTCCACCTGGTGCTTTACATTAACGTAGGTCTCAGTAGCTTCTAAGTTGCCTCTTTGATGTTCTGAGGCGTAAACCACAACCCGGAGGTAAAATTGTTGAACACCTGGCACCTCATCCTACCACAGTTCGTCAGCCCGTTTCTTATAGACCTTAGTACGTATGATTTGCACTGTTACTGACTCCGGTTTTGTGCAGTCTGTTCTTTATCGGCTTTATCTTGTGTCAAATTTTGAATGTGTCTTTTGCAAACTGGTTTATGTTGGGAAAAAAAAAAAAGCCTAAACAATTAAATTATGTGACTGCCCCACGGTGTTGGATCGGCCTTCCGGGAACCAGACCACGAAGGCCCCTCGTCCCGGAATGAATTCTTCGTTGACATCAACGAGGCAGGTAGCTAGAAGCCGGTCTCTGAGTCGACTTCACCCACAGTGAACTCGCTTGCCCACGCTGTGAATTTGATCTCAAGGAAGACACGTGGGTTTTCGCAAGTCGAACCAATCCGGACGCACAATTGGGCAAATGAAACGGTACCAAATATAAACAGAACAATGCCTGAGTACGTTGTAGAAAAGAAAGTCTTTATATAAAGAAGAATTTGGAGTACAATCACCAATTGTCTTCTTCCCAACCCCTGTTCCTAACAAGCTGACCACGGAACGGAAGTCTCGACTAATTTCTTTAAGGGGTGATTTTCATGTTTTCTGGTTGGCGTTATCTCTTCACTCTGAAGCCTCACAGAAACTGCCGAAGACTGTCTCTGATTGTTGCGGAGGTTGGTAGGCGGCGGTGTTGGTACTTCAAGCCTTCCTCCTCGGCTATTCTCCGGCTCTAACTGAACTGCAACTCAACTGTACTGCAACTGCACTCTCATTACCCCCTTGGGGCTCTGTATTTATGCTTGTCCATCCTTTACTGGGATGGGGACGACGGTCACTGGGGTGTCTATGCAAACCTCATCTCAGACCCTTGTTAGCCAATGAAATTATGGCTTCATTTCTTTCTGTCTTCTTCCCTCGTGACACACCAATGAGATAGCATTATCGCTACGAGATCATTCTTTTCATTTCTTCCATCATGACACAGCCAATGGGATAGTGTTATTTCTATGACATCATTCTTTTCGTCTTCTTCCCTCGTGACACAGCCAATGGGATAGTGTTATTTCTATGACATCATTCTTTTCGTCTTCTTCCCTCGTGACACAGCCAATGGGATAGTGTTATTTCTATGACATCATTCTTTTCGTCTTCTTCCCTCGTGACACAGCCAATGGGATAGTGTTATTTCTATGACCATTCTTTTCGTCTTCTTCCCTCGTGACACAGCCAATGGGATAGTGTCATTTCTATGACATCATTCTTTTCGTCTTCTTCCCTCGTGACACAACCAATGGGATAGTGTGATCTTCATAATGTCACTCCTTTTCTGGGCCCTTTTTTTCTTTCCAAAATACCAAATTATGTTCCCAGGAAAATTCAGTTTTTTTTTTTTTTTTTTCCATATTTCACCAATTAGCATAACCTTTGAACCTGCCATAGTTAACCAAATAAGCAATGCAATTTCCTTATGACACAATTTATAAATGCGTTTTGGCTTTGTTCAAATTTAGAATTCCCAAACTACCTGGCCTGTTTAAATCCTGTTAACAAAATTCACTTCCAACTCATTGGGGGTCAGAGGGCATCCATTGTTCTGTGTTGACACATTTTTTGGTTTACAATCCACAGCTGGAAAATGTTTTCTCCTTGATTAAACAGTTGTGTTTCATAGCTGTCGTCAACAGTTGAGTGACCTCTCCACAACCTGATCCGATATGACTATTTTACTTTGAGAATACCATGACTCTTGTGATAATTTTACCTGCACTTAATTCTGGTTCAATTATAACACCTTTCCCTAAAAAAATTATGGTCAGTTTTTTTGTTTTTTTTTTCCTCTGTTCATATTGGAAACAGAATAGAACATCACCTAATATAATTTTCTTCCGTTTCGTCTCTAATAATCAATAGTATAAACTAATGCTATTTCTTCCGTTCGGTCATGCTAAATATTGTTATACCTGGCCACATGTCCAACATTTTATGTTCCTTCTTTTTAACTGGGCCATCCTCCCTCTTAATTCCGGGGTGGCCCGCTGGCTTTTCTCTGGTTCTGTCTTTCAGGCTTGGCCTTCTTTAACAATATCGGTGGGGCACCTTTTCTTAATCCACACCACTTGGCTAGGTGTCCCTTCTTCCCACACCTAGTACATTTATCTTGCTCAAAGTCTGGGGGCAATCCCCACTTCCGTCAGGTAGTCCGCTCCTCTGTGGTCCTCATATCCACATGTCCAGCATACCAGGCCGTATTGACTCGGTGTCGGCTTATAAAACCCATGCCTTGTCGACCAAGCCTTTCTTTTGGGATCCTCCTCCCACATCTCAGGCTCCTCCACCTCTAGGTTGACCTTTCGATTCCACACGGGGGCTCTCCCTCTTTCACCCTTTCTTCTGACTTCTCGACCTATCTCTTGTACCTTCCCACCTCTTTTCACCTTTTCCCAAACTCCCTGGCTCTCTTTGGCCAGCGCCACTGCTGCTGACAACCTTCTTTTAAAACATCGTGGTGAATACGCTTGTCACTGAGCGCTTCCACATATATGTCGGCTAGCTGGGCCTGCATCACTGCGTTGTTTCTTACTACCTCTGGGAAAGTCAACAATGATAGCTTCTCTGCTTGGGCCCCCAATTCTCCAGAGGTTTCGTCCCTCAGCTGTGCCATCTTCAGGAGGACTCTCATGGCTTCTATCGCAGTCCCCTCATCAGCAAACTCCTGATTCAATAATTCTTCGAGTCTTTCCCATGTCAAGTGGGGCTCACTGGCTAAGAGTCCTTTTATGAACTCTGACGCTTTACCTCAGGTAGCATTATACGCCAAATATAGGGTTTCTTGGTCTGAGAATCCTTATATCACGTGGCTCTTATCCAAGATTGCCAGCCAATTCTTAAAATTCTTTGAACTACCGTCAAAGGCTGGAACCCTTGGTTCGTCCAACAATTTCCTTAGGTCTACTGACAATCTCTGTTCAACCCCCTCTTCCTCGATATCTACCCTATCTGGATCGTAGTCAGACATATTTAAAACAAAAAAGAAACACAATCAGAGCAGCAACAATCGAAATTGGGAGATTAACTGAAAAGAAAGTGTCCTACGTGACAGACGATTTCCAGCTTGTTCTTCTCAGGTTCTGGGCTGTCATACTAGAGGGTCTGACCGTATGCTTATAGTTAACCAAAGTCCTTTGGTTCCCACTCAAGTCTGTTTCAGTTTGTGTACTTGAGATGCTATGCGTTGGTCTGGTCGAAATTTTCTGCAACTCCTGTGGCAGTGTTTGGTCCAGGGTCTTATGCTGTGGTCACAGTACCAATTGTGACAATCTAACCCTTGGCTGGTTTGGGTGAAAACCTGGTTTACCATTGCACCAGGTGTGACACTAACCCCTCTGGTTGTTTTGCTCGCAGTCGATGTCTGGTTAGATTCAATATCAGCTTTGTCGTTCTCAGCTCACCTCCAACGTCTGGTTACCGACGTAACTGCTTTGATCTCTAGTCTAACCTACCCATGTTGTGATTTGATCTTAGGTAGACCAAATCAAGCTGAAGAACATTCCACACACAAACAAACGGAATTATTTCATTAAACTTTTGCAAAAAGCAGTGGAATTGATAAGAAGAATGAGATGGAAAGCATAGTTCTTCATACAAGGGAATAACCTAACAAAAAAGTAGCACCATACAACAAAAACCTACAGGAATTCGAAAAGGACCTACTAAATATTGTGACGGGTACACACCTGGCCCAGGGTCGAATCCTTTGGTTACGGCGCCAACTGTGACGTCGCTCCTCCTGGTTCCAAGCGTGCCGCTCCAACCTCTGGGTTAGATGATCACCAGCCTCGCCTTTCCCAACCCGCTTCCAATACCTGGTTGCTAAAGCAACTGTACTGATCTCCGGTCTGTCTACCCACGCTGTGTTTAGATCTTAGACAGACGGGACCAGCAGGGATTGGGCCGTATGCAAGTTAAGTCCGACGGGGGTGGCAAAACACAAGTAAAAGAAAAAAAAACTCACGAGACAAAATTACTGATAAAAAAAAAAAGGGTGACAACCTTTTATATCTAATGTCCGTTACATAAAGAAAAATTGTTCTCATTCCCGACCCGCTCTGTGGACTATGGCACCAAGCTTCTATCATACAACTTAATGATTTCGAATTGTCTACTCTCCAGAATTGTGTATGTCGGAGTGTGGTTTAGTTCGACACTGGGGCTAATTTCTATCAATCATTCGCAGTTGATTCTTCTCTTCGACTTGAGTTGTATTTCTTCACTTCGATCTGGTTGGGTCGAATTCTGTTCTCGGCTGGGCTTGATTTTAACTTCTTCTTCTTCTTCCGTCCAGTAACTCTTTGGCCTTGTCTTCGACTTGGCTGCAACTTCTCCGCGGCTTTCGAGTAATCTTCTTCGTCGACTTAGATAGAACTTCTCTTGTCTTTGACTTGGGCCGGAAGGATTTCTTGTTTTCGACTTGGGCTGGAAGGATTTCTTGCCGCAACTCTCTGTCGTCCGAGGTGATCTCTTCTCGCTGCCGTCCGGGGCTGAACTCATTTTTTTGTCGATTGGGGTCCTGCTTTTATTGACGCCGCAGCAAACCTGGGTGGGTCTGTCGGCGTCAGGGCTCTCTCGATAATCCCAAAGGTCGCATTGGTTCTGATTTCCCATTATCGCTATTATTTTCACCCCTACTTCCTCACAGTGCCTCTGGGGGGAAAGACGCATACCCATCTCTCCCGGTCTCTCGTATGTCAGGTGACCGTTTTCGACCAATGGTTCTTGATCGAGCATTCTCCCTCCTCTTTCCGCATATCACGTGGCCGCTTTCGGCTAATGCGACTGTGGTGGGACGCCTCCCGTCTCCAATCGGGCGTGGCTTACATCGTTCTTGTTCTAAAAAAAAACAAAATCTAATTTGGCCTTTTTTTCACACGTACGAAAAATGATAATCTTGGCTTTTTCTCACCTGGGTTCTGTCAAAACAGCCTGCCGCTAATTAGATGTGACTTCAGGAAAGAATATTGGCGCTATCTGTGAGCCGAGACAATCGTTTTTTTTTTTTCCTTCTTTGTTTTTGGTCAGACCTGATAGTCAAAAATCTTAATTATCTGAATTGAAAATGTCTCCACTTCATCATCGTGGGGTTCCAATTTTTAACAGGTCAGAATCTGTATACAGTTCCACCGGTCACCCCCTCAACACAAAAGACACCTTTCCTCCGATTAAAATTTCGTTTCCATTGTTCTAAAAAATCTTTATTGTTTCAGCCAACCTTAACAAACTTCCATCCTACGCGGACACGGAATTAGTTCAAGTGCTTGACCTGATAATTTTGACACTTGTTAGGTGCTGGTCGCACGTGTGTGTTTTCGCTTACGACCTGGTTTCGTATTATGTTTCTGTCTTTCCTCTTCTTTTTGTTTTATTTTATTATCTCCAAACTCTATTTCTTCAACCAAATATAACAATTTCTATTTCCCTGGATTTCGGTCAGGTAATTTGACCTGATATATTTTGACACCTGTCTTGTCTTAGTTTTACTTATGACCGGGTTTTGTATTATCTATTCCTCTTTCTCTTTCTTTTTATTATTTTTTTTTTTTTTTTTTTTTTTTTTTTTTCTCTTTGGATCGCCTAAATACAGTTAGAGAATTATTCTCAAAACTCAATTATTCTTCGTTTCTAAATAACTAACAACTGGTTAATAAACCGAATAAAAATTAAATCATATTTCTATGAATATCTCTTTTTAGTCTTTCTAAAAATGCAGGGTGCCACAATATAATCAACAATATTTCCTTTCAAAAAAAGAAAAACAACTTCCAGAAGCGTCTAGACCAAATAGTCAAAACCATAAACGACAGCGATAGAATATTAGTTAAATCCGATAAGACGGGAAACTTTTACAAATTAACGGCTGACGACTACAACAAATTAATTAAAAAAAACTTATAAAAAAAGCCCAGAATAACAATATAAATATGGTTGACAGTATCAATAGAACAAGTAAAATGATTACTGAAAAATTAAAAATATGTGATAGAGTTGGCAAACTGACCGAAAAGGAGTGCTACATCACTCTTAAGGACCACAAACACGGTTTTGAGGAAGACCCCACTACCAGAATGATAAACCCTACTAGACCCGACATAGGAAAGATTAGCAAAAAAATCCTGGAAAGGATCACTAGCCAAATTTAAAAACACCTCGGGTTAACACTCTGGATTAACACCAAAGAAGTCATAAACTGGTTTACCAACATCGACAATAAGCCCGACTGCACCCTTATTCAGTTCGATATTGTCAATTTCTACCAGTCAATATCAAAAGACTTCTTCATGACTGCCCTGGAGTTTGCTACAGTATATTCTGACTTAACTAAGGAAGAAACAAACATAATTCTCAGTGCAAAGAAATCTGTTCTCATCCATAATGGGGACCAGTGGATTAAAAACACTAATGACAACTTTGACATCACCATGGTTATCTCTAGACTCTGCAGAATCTTCAGACCTTGTCGGTCTATTTATACTGTACAATCTAACCGTCCACCGTGAACTAGACATTAGGGACATCGGGCTATACAGAGATGACGGGCTCATGGTAGTGAGGAGCTCCACAAATTAGAAAGATAATTTATAATGAATTTGGAAAACTAAATTTAAAAACAATAGCCAACACTAAATTAAAAAGAGTAAACTTCCTAGACATAACCCTAGACTTAACGAACAACGTTCACCTACCTTACAGAAAACCTAATACTAATCCCCTGTATGTACACCCTAAGTTAAACCACCCTCCATCTATAATTAAGCATATACCCACATCAATAGAGAAAAGAATCAGTATGAACTCAGTAAATAAGGAAATATTCCAACAACACAGTAGTTTTTATAACACAGCCCTGAAAAACAGCGGATACAAAAACGCTGATATAACCTATAGAAACGTTAATACCAACAATAAGAAAAACAGGAAAAGAAAGATCATCTGGTATACCCCACCGTACAACCAAATGGTCAGCACCAAACTAGGCCATAAGTTCCTAGCTTTAATTGAAAAGCACTTTCCCACTAATAGCAAACTTAGCAAGATCTTTAACAAAAAACACCTTAAAATTGAGTTACAGCTGCACTGAAAATCTAGAAAGGATCATAAAAAGACATAATAATAAAATCCTAGAAAAACACGCATGCCAAAACAGTAATAAAACTCAAACTAAAATTTGATAAAAATAACAAAAAACTATGTGATTATAGAAATCCTAAAAACTGCCTGTTGGAAAATAAATGCCTCACAAAATCTGTGGTATACCAATGCACTATCTCATCCATGGAGAGTCCTAACACTGATAGGATATACATAGGGTCAACGAAGAATAATTTTAAAATTAGATAGAGGCAACACAAGAGTTCCTTTAACATATTCAAAATAGAAATCAGACATCTCTATCCCAATATTTCTGGCATCTAAAAGAAATGAATAAAACACCAAAAGTAAAATGAAAAATAGTAAATAAAACAAGAACTTGTAAAACCTGCGATGACCCATGTCCTTTATGCCTACACGAAAAACTACACATCATTTCTAAATAATGAAAAATTATTAAACCATAGGCAGGAGTTAACGTTTTTTTTTCTGACATCAACAAACTTTCGCATTAAATAATTAGCAAAAAAAAAAAAAATCTCATAGCTTAATAAAAGTCTTAAAAGCTTAGCCAAATCATTAAATAGGAAAAACCCTTTCTGTAGTCGTTAAAAAACAAATTGAAATTCAGTGCAATACGGTTTGTATATAACACACCCACTTGAATAAACAAATAAATAGATAATCAGATGGTCAATAATAAAACACAATCCTCCTGACGCATAACGACTTGTAGGCGTGCCATAAAAATATCCCGCACTGGGAACCAACTTAAGGATGACCGCTAACATTAACCTCGAAATAGATACCCTACCCAACCTTAGCAAAACTTCTCAGAAGATGATGAATCTATAGATAAGAATTAACTCTCTGACCACTTAACGAAGAAAAATGGCCTGGCCACTCCCACAATAACAAATGTGATGACGGACCATGCCTAAAAACACACGTAAACCAGAAGATAGCTTATTCCTAAAATTTCGCTTGAAGATGAGACAAGACTAAACACCTTAATTCAACTTAATTTTAATAATTATTTGGATGATTTCGGCTCTCGTTTTTGAAACATGAGAACTCTTATGTAGTGAAGGAATCATATTTTTAAACAAAAAAAAATATTATTATATATATATATATATATATATATATAATGTAATAACCCCTGCCTGTTGCAGCTATGTCCTGTCTCTCCGGTAGTTCTGGCCGAAAAAGGAATCCACCCAATACGTGTGCTTAGCCTTAACCTCTGGTGCTCTAGGTGCCTCCCCTAATATTTACCTTACCTTTGACTTCATAATTATTTCCAAGGTGCACACACGCAATTAACGCGCATCTGCGCTGAATAATTTTACTTACCGAAGTCGCTGTTTCGAAGGTTTGGCTGTAATTTACATTCATGCAATGATAAAATATAACAAACTAGTATATATATATATATATATATATATATATATATATATATACATTTATTATTATACAGTTACATAATTCATTAATCAAATAGAAATAAAAGTATTAGTAATAGTATGTTAGTTTGTAATGTCTCTCTTCAACTTCGCCATTGGTTGATAAAGTTTTTTTGCACGGACGCGCGTTTAAAGTTCTAATATTAATTCCATCATTTCCTTGTTGCAGTAAAGTAATCTTTTTTGTATTAAGTGTCCATATAGCTCTCTTCATTTTATATGTAAGTATTCGTTGTTAGTTTCCCTTCTCATTCGTCTTTTTTTTTTATATCTTCGTAGTTAATGTTTACTAATAATTCATCAGTCGGTGAGTAGTATCCCGATTCATTCTTTCTTTCAAAATTCTCTGCTGGTGAATTTGTTGGTGTAATTGTCGATTGGTAACAATTTTGGAGTGTAGTTTTCTGGCTGGAATAACCAACATTTATGTGATTTTTGATGGTGACTTACGCAGAATTGGCAATTTAGATTGGGATCCATTCTGCATCCCGGTGAAACAGGCTCCTCTAATTCTTTGTTTAGTTCCTCTTCGAGGTTTCTTCTAACGTTATGTAATTTGATTTTCTTTGCTGGTGAATATGTATCTGTATCGTTTTCTATGTAACGACCAGACTCCTCGGGTAACTTATGTTTTTTTTAGTTTTCAGCTTTGTATTCTAGAAGAACGAATTTGTTAATGTACTCCTTCCATATCGTTTACCACATGATGGGGTTCAATTCAGTTTAGTGTCCATATAAAGGACGGTCTCTGCCGGAGTAACATAATCTTCATTTTTATCTATCTTGAATTCGTTTGGATTCTCCCACCGATAGATCCAAGTATACGGCGTTATTATTCGTCCGTCGATTATGTCTTCAGAGACGATTCTGTTAAATCGTAATTTTTCTTCCATTTGAGTCTTTGGCGATTCCATGATGCCGATATATATGTAAGTTGTGTTAACCCTTTCGTAGCAAGCGGGAAAGTGTTAATGTTTCTTTGTGTTGCTACTATTTATAGTCGTTATGCGCCTTTGTAATTTGATATTTACTGCCATCCCTACTTGTTTACGAAGTTACCATAACTGTATCCTACGGTCTTCTTTTTCGTGTAGTATCACTTTCCAGGGCTCGCAGTTGCTTGTTGACAGCGAAGGTGTTCTTTTTAGTAGTCACTCGTTTTGGTGTTTGACATTTACGTAAGTGTCAGTGCTTTGTAAGATGCATTTCACTTCTTCCACATTTTGTGGTGTAAACCACATTTCATCAGTGTATATTAATGTCTTGTCAACGCACGTCCCGAAGGTGAAAATTATCTGAAAGCTTGGCAACGCGTTCTACCGCAGTTTGTAAGTCTGTTTCTTATGCATCGAAGAATGTATGATTTTCCGCTAATGCTGACCCTGGTGATGTACAGGCCGTTTTTCTTCGGTTTGATTTTATGGCATATCTCGAAAGTTCTTGTAGCGAACTCGTGTACGTCGAAGCTGTGGAGCACCACTCCTCGAATATATTGATAGGCTTGCTTACGCTCCAGTATGTGTTTTTATTTCTTTCGAAATATTCTTTTCTTTCTTGAATTTGTTGGTAAATCGGGTTTACTCTTGCCGTGATGTTTACGTCGGCAGCAGCCGCTTGTATGATAGTTTGAAGGTTAGGAGTATTTCTGAAGATATCGTTCCATTTGTTCTTTATGTTTGGGTTTAATGTCTGTTTGCAAAATGTTATGTCCCCCGAGGTCGGTTCTGTTGCATCTTTTCATGATTTTTTTTTAACAAAGTGATACTTGTAGCCTCGTACTGTTTTTTTGTTTTTTTTTGTATAGGTATCTTTGTCGGTGTCTGAATTGTTTTGTTCATTTATTGACTCGTCTGTCAGCATGGCGGCTCGACCTTTTGATTTAATGTCACCAGCTGCTACGACGAATCTATTATCGGGTACTCTTCTGAGGTATTTTGCGAGTCTGTGTGGTGTATATACCTTTTGGCATTTCATCTCGTAGTTGCCCAGAGCCTGGCCTTGCATTCTTTTTGACATAATGAACGAGTGCGTGAATGTCACATGCTCATTGTGCCATGTGATCACGTGGAAGTGATCAACATCCATGTATCCCTTCATTTTTGATTCGCTGGCCTTATGGTGTGTTGACTATGTGCGGCGTTGTGTTTTTGATGTTTTGTAGATATTTTTTCTTTTCGTCCGGCCTGAAGAAAAGCGCTTGTTTAAACGGCTCTGGGTCGTTGTCTACTATGTATCGAAATTTGTTTGGATCTTCCCACCTGTATATCCAGGTGTATGGCTTCAGATATTTGCCGTTAGTCATCTCGTCGTTTAAAATCTTTTGGTTGATCTCTACTTCTGCTTCTGACGGAGCTGGTCTTGTCCGTGGCTGCTGGTGGTTTAGTGGAAAATGACGAAAATATGCGTGTCTGTTGTCGCTTATATGCAGGCTGACCTCCCTTATTTCTCAAGAACCTACTTGTTGACGTAATGTCCGTTTTCTATTCCTCTGGTTGTTTTCTTGTCTTTATCCAAGTATAAGTGGATGCCGCGTCCGTGTAGCAATCCCTTTGGCTCATGCTCCTGGAAGTGCCTGTTCGGATTGCTCATTAAGTAGTAGTTGTAATTGAAGTCTTTGTGTGTAGCTGCCTCTACTCGTTTTGCTGACGTTAATGGCACCTTCTGTGGGTGTGATATGGAGTCGTAATAGCACTCTAGTTCCAACATATACGTAATATCCATGTTGAAATACATGGTACCGATCGCTCCGTTAGGGCGTATAATGGGTAGAACGTGTATAAGTACCAGTTTTGGTGCATCCTCGTTTGTGTACAGGACATTGTTTATTACTGTCCTGTTTGCTACCGTAAAGGAGCCGGTCGTTACTCGGGTTCCGTCATCGGTTGTCTTAGGAACTTTGGTTATACCAACTAAGTTTCCGTATCCTACGTAACTGCCTACGTCTTTGTATATATCAAAGTATGGGTTATGATTAGGAACGAATACTTCTTCGTTATTTTTCGTCATCCACTCCATGCATATGATTTTGTCAATCATGAAACCGCTTTTCGATATTCTATAAGAAGTTGCATTGGCTATAGTTTGTTCCCACTTAGGTAAAGTTACCCAAGTTGATAAGAAATACGGGACTATGTAATCCTCAGATTCTGGTTCTGCCCAAGCAAAATTACCGACATTGTGTAAACCAGCTTCACCTAATTTGTATCTTGTGAATGTACCTGTCACCTTGTTCATGTCAGTTGTCTTTATAATGTTCTTGAAACTTCGTCTGAATATGTATGTTTTCGCGTGATTACCCGAACCTAGCGGCAAGTAACCTCCTATATTTCTTCCCTGCCACCCGTTACCCTGTCCCCCGTCAGAATTCTGACCAGACGTTTGACCATCGTCCGCCATGATTTGATCAGTATCAGTAAGCCCAAAGCCGTCAACGCCAATGTCAGGAGTATCCCCCCGAAAAGTGCTATCAAGTCCAAGTAAGTGTTTTGTTTTGATAGCTGTTCTTACAATTGATCCAAGAATTCCTGTTCCTTCTGGGTCTTTGTAGAAGTGTTCATCCGCCTCTTGCATACTTATGTTCGTATTATTGTATAAGAAATCGTGTTTTTTTTTGTGGGGGGGGCTGCGTCTAGTTTATTTAAAGGATGTGGATATTTTAATTTTTCTATGTCGGTCCCGGGACCTAAGAAACTGTGTCCAGGTAAAGGGAATGAATATGGTGAGACTCTATTAATTTTATGTCCGTCCCTTTTTTACGGACCAGAGGCATATTGATTGTTTCTATTGCGTAAGTTTCTTTATTTAATAGTGATGTAATAAGTATGACGTCATTTCCGATTTAAAAAAATAGTTGTTACTCCACAGTCGCAGTAGTGTATTTGTAGTATGCACATTATACTTCAGCGACGGGCAGACAGGCAAGGCGCGCTACTCTTACCGCCCGACGCCTGAAGATGTTGTAGATGGCTTCACCCTGTTGTAAGAGGTTTGATAAGTTTTTTCGTATTTTGCTGTTTTCTCTTCTTCTCTGGACTGTAACAGTCAGTTTCAAAATATAATTATTTTTTTTGAATTTTGTGGCTTGTTATTTTCGTTGATGTATTCTCTATTTTGTCTCTCCATATGGTCAGCCACATTGTTGGATTTAATTCTATAGCACCCCACTCTACCAGTTTCATCATAGGTCTCTTTGTATAGTATATATACATCCGATTCTGAAGAGCTTGTGCTTCTCCCATGATATGTCGCCACGGGTCGTCGTTAGATGTCGATAGCGAAGGTGTTCGTTTTAAAAGTCTCTCATTCTGATGTTTAATTTTGATAAATGTCTCTGTACCCTCAAGGATACATTTACCTTCCTCGACGTTTTGTGGCGTAAACCACACTTCCTCTGTATAAATAAGTGTTTTATCTATTCAGGACCCGAAGGTGAAGTTGTCACTCGCCCGACACCTCATTCTCCCGCAATTCATTAGTCCGTTTCTGATTGATCGTAATATATACGATTTACCCGAATTCGACACACCAGTTATGTGTAACCCGTTCTTCTTCGGTCGAATTTCGTGACATATTTCGAAGGTTTTCTTTCCAAATTCCTCTGGTTCGAAGTTGTGGAAATTACACCACTCCTCGTATATGTCTAAGCTAGTTTGCACGTCCCAGTATCTGTTTCTTTCTAAAGTGAAATACTCTTTTTTTTTTTTTTTTTCTGCCTAATCTGCTCCCAAATCGGTGTGACCTTAGTTTCTATGTTCACATCTGTCGCTGCAGCTGATATAATGTTGTTTAGATTAGGGGTATTTCAGAAATTGTTCTCCCATGTTTCTCTAGTCTTTGTTGATTTGGTGTTTTTGCAATACACCATTACATCTCCAACGTCTGTGCTGTTACATTTTTTCACAACTTTTTTTAATAAAGTCATATTTTTTCCCACATAGTGTCTTGTTTTTGTTGTTTACGTCGTAGTCCTCATCGCTCGACGGAGTATTTTCTTTTCCTAGTTCTTTTGTCGTCAGTCGGTTGAACATTTTTAGCTGTCCTTCTGTTGTCAGGTTACCCACTGCAATTATTTGTCGCTTTTCCGGCTACTTTTCAAAATATATACACAACCCGTATGGGTTGTAGACTTTCGGGCATGAGATATTATATGGTATATGAGTGATTCACACGTTCGTTCATTAATTTCGTCAAAATAATGCTCACTGGTTGGATGGTTGGTGTGCCATGTTATTAGATGGAAATGGTCTATATCTGAGCAGTTTTTTTTAACTTGGACTCACTAGCTGTGTGATATATAACTATGTGAGCCTTGGAATCCAAGACTTGTGTATTTATGTAGATCGTTGACTTTGAAGTTGATAGCTTCCTTTACCGGTTCTATGAATTTCTTGTTCAAGTATAGCGTGTAATCAGCGCTGTTTTGTCAGCGTATTATCCATGTGTATGGAGTCAACTTTCGGTCAGCGCTTTCTTCGTTTAAAATGATTTTGTTGAAATTCTCCTTCTTATCTTGCTGCGTTGCCATTGTCTTGTATGTGTGCGTCAGATAGCAGCGAACCTGCCAAAACGTAGTTCGTTTGGTTGTCGGTCTTCGTTAGTGAATTTCTTAGTGACTTGTTTTTCCATATGTGTGTGAAAGTGTCGCCTTGCCGTACGTGTTTGACGTCCAGCATCTCTCTCCAATCGTGTAAGTAAAACATTTTAACATTTGTTGATTTCTTTTCGCCCTGTATGTTTCCTAGAAATCCACACAAAAACAGTGCCCACCATCTTTCTTGCTTACTCTCATGATTGGAAAGCTCCAAGGGGAAATCGATCTTTCTATCATCCCAGCTTCCAACATCTCTTCTACCGCCTCTCCCACTAGGTGTCTCTTATGAACAGGTGTTCTATAAAGCTTCAATTTCACATTTGAGTCTTTGGCGATTCCACGATGCCGATATATATGTAAGTTGTGTTAACCCTTTCGTAGCAAGCGGGAAAGTGTTAATGTTTCTTTGTGTTGCTACTATTTATAGTCGTTATGCGCCTTTGTAATTTGATATTCACTGCCATCCCTACTTGTTTACGAAGTTACCATAACTGTATCCTACGGTCTTCTTTTTCGTGTAGTATCACTTTCCAGGGCTCGCAGTTGCTTGCTGACAGCGAAGGTGTTCTTTTTAGTAGTCACTCGTTTTGGTGTTTGACATTTACGTAAGTGTCAGTGCTTTGTAAGATGCATTTCACTTCTTCCACATTTTGTGGTGTAAACCACATTTCATCAGTGTATATTAATGTCTTGTCAACGCACGTCCCGAAGGTGAAAATTATCTGAAAGCTTGGCAACGCGTTCTACCGCAGTTTGTAAGTCTGTTTCTTATGCATCGAAGAATGTATGATTTTCCGCTAATGCTGACCCTGGTGATGTACAGGCCGTTTTTCTTCGGTTTGATTTTATGGCATATCTCGAAAGTTCTTGTAGCGAACTCGTGTACGTCGAAGCTGTGGAGCACCACTCCTCGAATATATTGATAGGCTTGCTTACGCTCCAGTATGTGTTTTTATTTCTTTCGAAATATTCTTTTCTTTCTTGAATTTGTTGGTAAATCGGGTTTACTCTTGCCGTGATGTTTACGTCGGCAGCAGCCGCTTGTATGATAGTTTGAAGGTTAGGAGTATTTCTGAAGATATCGTTCCATTTGTTCTTTATGTTTGGGTTTAATGTCTGTTTGCAAAATGTTATGTCCCCCGAGGTCGGTTCTGTTGCATCTTTTCATGATTTTTTTTTAACAAAGTGATACTTGTAGCCTCGTACTGTTTTTTTGTTTTTTTTTGTATAGGTATCTTTGTCGGTGTCTGAATTGTTTTGTTCATTTATTGACTCGTCTGTCAGCATGGCGGCTCGACCTTTTGATTTAATGTCACCAGCTGCTACGACGAATCTATTATCGGGTACTCTTCTGAGGTATTTTGCGAGTCTGTGTGGTGTATATACCTTTTGGCATTTCATCTCGTAGTTGCCCAGAGCCTGGCCTTGCATTCTTTTTGACATAATGAACGAGTGCGTGAATGTCACATGCTCATTGTGCCATGTGATCACGTGGAAGTGATCAACATCCATGTATCCCTTCATT
Organism: Acanthosepion lycidas; assembly: GCA_963932145.1. NCBI lineage: Eukaryota > Metazoa > Mollusca > Cephalopoda > Sepiida > Sepiidae > Acanthosepion > Acanthosepion lycidas. The sequence continues at coordinate 92,858,476 of OZ010575.1, forward strand.
TTTGATTCGCTGGCCTTATGGTGTGTTGACTATGTGCGGCGTTGTGTTTTTGATGTTTTGTAGATATTTTTTCTTTTCGTCCGGCCTGAAGAAAAGCGCTTGTTTAAACGGCTCTGGGTCGTTGTCTACTATGTATCGAAATTTGTTTGGATCTTCCCACCTGTATATCCAGGTGTATGGCTTCAGATATTTGCCGTTAGTCATCTCGTCGTTTAAAATCTTTTGGTTGATCTCTACTTCTGCTTCTGACGGAGCTGGTCTTGTCCGTGGCTGCTGGTGGTTTAGTGGAAAATGACGAAAATATGCGTGTCTGTTGTCGCTTATATGCAGGCTGACCTCCCTTATTTCTCAAGAACCTACTCGTTGACGTAATGTCCGTTTTCTATTCCTCTGGTTGTTTTCTTGTCTTTATCCAAGTATAAGTGGATGCCGCGTCCGTGTAGCAATCCCTTTGGCTCATGCTCCTGGAAGTGCCTGTTCGGATTGCTCATTAAGTAGTAGTTGTAATTGAAGTCTTTGTGTGTAGCTGCCTCTACTCGTTTTGCTGACGTTAATGGCACCTTCTGTGGGTGTGATATGGAGTCGTAATAGCACTCTAGTTCCAACATATACGTAATATCCATGTTGAAATACATGGTACCGATCGCTCCGTTAGGGCGTACAATGGGTAGAACGTGTATAAGTACCAGTTTTGGTGCATCCTCGTTTGTGTACAGGACATTGTTTATTACTGTCCTGTTTGCTACCGTAAAGGAGCCGGTCGTTACTCGGGTTCCGTCATCGGTTGTCTTAGGAACTTTGGTTATACCAACTAAGTTTCCGTATCCTACGTAACTGCCTACGTCTTTGTATATATCAAAGTATGGGTTATGATTAGGAACGAATACTTCTTCGTTATTTTTCGTCATCCACTCCATGCATATGATTTTGTCAATCATGAAACCGCTTTTCGATATTCTATAAGAAGTTGCATTGGCTATAGTTTGTTCCCACTTAGGTAAAGTTACCCAAGTTGATAAGAAATACGGGACTATGTAATCCTCAGATTCTGGTTCTGCCCAAGCAAAATTACCGACATTGTGTAAACCAGCTTCACCTAATTTGTATCTTGTGAATGTACCTGTCACCTTGTTCATGTCAGTTGTCTTTATAATGTTCTTGAAACTTCGTCTGAATATGTATGTTTTCGCGTGATTACCCGAACCTAGCGGCAAGTAACCTCCTATATTTCTTCCCTGCCACCCGTTACCCTGTCCCCCGTCAGAATTCTGACCAGACGTTTGACCATCGTCCGCCATGATTTGATCAGTATCAGTAAGCCCAAAGCCGTCAACGCCAATGTCAGGAGTATCCCCCCGAAAAGTGCTATCAAGTCCAAGTAAGTGTTTTGTTTTGATAGCTGTTCTTACAATTGATCCAAGAATTCCTGTTCCTTCTGGGTCTTTGTAGAAGTGTTCATCCGCCTCTTGCATACTTATGTTCGTATTATTGTATAAGAAATCGTTTTTTTTTTGGGGGGGGGGAGGGGCTGCGTCTAGTTTATTTAAAGGAGGTGGATATTTTAATTTTTCTATGTCGGTCCCGGGACCTAAGAATCTGTGTCCAGGTAAAGGGAATGAATATGGTGAGACTCTATTAATTTTATGTCCGTCCCTTTTTTACGGACCAGAGGCATATTGATTGTTTCTATTGCGTAAGTTTCTTTATTTAATAGTGATGTAATAAGTATGACGTCATTTCCGATTTAAAAAAATAGTTGTTACTCCACAGTCGTAGTAGTGTATTTGCAGTATGCACATTATACTTCAGCGACGGGCAGACAGGCAAGGCGCGCTACTCTTACCGCCCGACGCCTGAAGATGTTGTAGATGGCTTCACCCTGTTGTAAGAGGTTTGATAAGTTTTTTCGTATTTTGCTGTTTTCTCTTCTTCTCTGGACTGTAACAGTCAGTTTCAAAATATAATTATTTTTTTTGAATTTTGTGGCTTGTTATTTTCGTTGATGTATTCTCTATTTTGTCTCTCCGTATGGTCAGCCACATTGTTGGATTTAATTCTATAGCACCCCACTCTACCAGTTTCATCATAGGTCTCTTTGTATAGTATATATACATCCGATTCTGAAGAGCTTGTGCTTCTCCCATGATATGTCGCCACGGATCGTCGTTAGATGTCGATAGCGAAGGTGTTCGTTTTAAAAGTCTCTCATTCTGATGTTTAATTTTGATAAATGTCTCTGTACCCTCAAGGATACATTTACCTTCCTCGACGTTTTGTGGGGTAAACCACATTTCCTCTGTATAAATAAGTGTTTTATCTATTCAGGACCCGAAGGTGAAGTTGTCACTCGCCCGACACCTCATTCTCCCGCAATTCATTAGTCCGTTTCTGATTGATCGTAATATATACGATTTACCCGAATTCGACACACCAGTTATGTGTAACCCGTTCTTCTTCGGTCGAATTTCGTGACATATTTCGAAGGTTTTCTTTCCAAATTCCTCTGGTTCGAAGTTGTGGAAATTACACCACTCCTCGTATATGTCTAAGCTAGTTTGCACGTCCCAGTATCTGTTTCTTTCTAAAGTGAAATACTCTTTTTTTTTTTTTTTTTCTGCCTAATCTGCTCCCAAATCGGTGTGACCTTAGTTTCTATGTTCACATCTGTCGCTGCAGCTGATACAATGTTGTTTAGATTAGGGGTATTTCAGAAATTGTTCTCCCATGTTTCTCTAGTCTTTGTTGATTTGGTGTTTTTGCAATACACCATTACATCTCCAACGTCTGTGCTGTTACATTTTTTCACAACTTTTTTTAATAAAGTCATATTTTTTCCCACATAGTGTCTTGTTTTTGTTGTTTACGTCGTAGTCCTCATCGCTCGACGGAGTATTTTCTTTTCCTAGTTCTTTTGTCGTCAGTCGGTTGAACATTTTTAGCTGTCCTTCTGTTGTCAGGTTACCCACTGCAATTATTTGTCGCTTTTCCGGCTACTTTTCAAAATATATACACAACCCGTATGGGTTGTAGACTTTCGGGCATGAGATATTATATGGTATATGAGTGATTCACACGTTCGTTCATTAATTTCGTCAAAATAATGCTCACTGGTTGGATGGTTGGTGTGCCATGTTATTAGATGGAAATGGTCTATATCTGAGCAGTTTTTTTTAACTTGGACTCACTAGCTGTGTGATATATAACTATGTGAGCCTTGGAATCCAAGACTTGTGTATTTATGTAGATCGTTGACTTTGAAGTTGATAGCTTCCTTTACCGGTTCTATGAACTTCTTGTTCAAGTATAGCGTGTAATCAGCGCTGTTTTGTCAGCGTATTATCCATGTGTATGGAGTCAACTTTCGGTCAGCGCTTTCTTCGTTTAAAATGATTTTGTTGAAATTCTCCTTCTTATCTTGCTGCGTTGCCATTGTCTTGTATGTGTGCGTCAGATAGCAGCGAACCTGCCAAAACGTAGTTCGTTTGGTTGTCGGTCTTCGTTAGTGAATTTCTTAGTGACTTGTTTTTCCATATGTGTGTGAAAGTGTCGCCTTGCCGTACGTGTTTGACGTCCAGCATCTCTCTCCAATCGTGTAAGTAAAACATTTTAACATTTGTTGATTTCTTTTCGCCCTGTATGTTTCCTAGAAATCCACACAAAAACAGTGCCCACCATCTTTCTTGCTTACTCTCATGATTGGAAAGCTCCAAGGGGAAATCGATCTTTCTATCATCCCAGCTTCCAACATCTCTTCTACCGCCTCTCCCACTAGGTGTCTCTTATGAACAGGTGTTCTATAAAGCTTCAATTTCACAGGAGGGTGATCGCCGGTATCGATTGTCATTTTTACAGTGTGGGTCTGGCCTAATTCCTTATCTGATTTGGCCATCACATCCCGATTATTTCTTAGCAGACGCCCCCACTCTGGCCCTAAATCGATCAGGTGCCAATATTTCTTCGTTTGCTATTTCTTCTGATTGTTCTACGTGTTTTCTTTGCTTCTCATCGAATTTCACTCGATTCAGAGTTCGTAGGGGTAGTGCCTTTCCTACCTCCTCCCCTCTCTTGACCTTTATTGTTTTGTGGGCCTGGTTCACTATCATGATGGGCACTAGTTCAGCTGCCTCTATGACTGCCTCACACAAAGTTATCTCATTCTCTTCTGGACCCTTCCCCTCTACAGGGACCAATTGTAGGGTTCCTTTTTCTATTCTCTTCCCTGTCATCAGCCAACCTTTGCCCGACACCACAGTTCTTGGAGGTAGCTTCATATCTTCCTCCACCATTATTGATATAACTTCTTCCGGTGGATTTCCCAATGGCATTCTCTCGCTATTTACTACCAGCACAGTGGGGTTGAACTCTATCTGAGCCCTCTGGCTCTGAAGCCAATCTTCTCCCAAGATTGCTTCCGTACACAGGTTGGAGATTACGTAGAATTTCTGGGTACTTTTCAATTTTCCAATCCTCACAGGGAACCTTGCCATCTCTTTTATCTCCACTTCCTGCACCCTATTCTTGTTTCACCCGTCTGTATTCTTTTTCTCTCAGCAATGAAACAGACGCTCCTGTGTCCATCAGAGCTTTCATTGCCCTACACCCTATTTCTGCCCTACAAGATAGCTCCTTCTCTTGCGTCAGCGAAGAGAATACCTTGGCTTTCCTTTTCCTGGGTTCCCACCTTTGGGTCATCCTAGCTATAGGTGCCGGTAGCAACACATTCCTGTCATTCTTCTCACACGGGGGAGTTCTTCGTTTTCTCCACCTGGGTGGACCCGGCTGGACGCCTCCCAGCCTCTTGTGGCCGTTTCTAAAATCACAATTCCTCTTCAGGTGCCCTGGTCTTCTACAAAATCAGTACCTTCTTGTTGGACAGTTAACCGCAAAGTGGCCCACCTGACCACATACCCAACATTTTATGCTTCTTCTCTTTAAATGGGCCACCCTCCCTCTTATTTCTGGGGAGACCTGCCCTCTACCTAAGTGGCTCTCCTGGCCACATATCCAACATTTTACGTTCCTTCTTTTTAACTGGGCCACCCTCCCTCTTAATCCCGGGGTGGCTGCTGGCTTTAGCCAATTCTTAAAATTCTTTGAACTACCGTCAAAGGCTGGAAACCTCAGTCCACCCAACAGTTTCCTTAGATCTACTGGTAATCCCTGTTCAACGCCCTCTTCCTCGATGTCTACCCTATCTGGATCGTAGTCAGACATATTTAAAACAAAAAAGAAACACAATCAGAGCAGCAACAATCGAAATTGGGAGATTAACCAAAAAGAAAGTGTCCTACTTAAGAGATGATTTCCAGTTCGTTCTTCTCAGGTTCCAGGCTGTCATACTAGAGGGTCTGGAACCATATGCTTATAGTTAACCAAAGTCCTTTGGTTCCCACTCTAGTCTGTTTCAGTTTGTGTACTTGAGATGCTGTGCGTTGGCCTGGTCGAAATTTTTTGCAACTTCTGTGGCAGTGATTGGTTCAGGGTATGATGTCCCCCTGGTGTCGCTGTGCCAAATGTGATGTCCGCCTAGCCACATCCATCGTGCTATCCTGTCCTGTGACGACCAACTGGCTTGGTATTGGTCGTGGCACCAAATGTGACGTTCTAACCTTTTGGTGATTCGGATGGGAATCTGGTTAGATTCGGTATCAGCCTTGTCGTTCCCAGCTCGCTTCCAACATCTGGTTACCGAAGTAACTGTTTTGATTTCCAGTCCAACCTACCCACGTTGTGAATTGATCTTAGACAGAAGAAATCAATCAGTCGCCGGGGCCGTAATGCAAGTCGAGTTCGAATGAGGGTGATATCACACAAGTACATGCAAAAGAAAATAAAATAATAACTCGAAATTTCAAATGTGTGAAAAAAAGGATAACCATCTTTTATATATGGTTGCTGGATACAGGACTGCGTCTATTTCCCAAACCCGCTATATGGATTCGTGACACTTTGTTCTTGTTAGGCGAGTCTTAACATCTTAAGTTGTTTGTTCTTTTAAGAAACTGGTTCTTGGTGTGTCTTCAGGCGATATTCGTAAAACTTGTATTGGTGGTGTGAGTCTAAGTTGTTCTTCAAAAATAAATTGTTCTTGATTAGAAGATGAGTTCGGAATTGCGTGAATCTTAGCTTCTGCGAGGCGGGCCTTCAGAGCTCTCAGTTCACTGCAACTGCTTGCCTCTCTGTCTCCAACCTCAACTGGCACTGGAACTCAAACTGAACTGATTTTCGCTCACTGCGACTTTGCTTATATGGATGCTGACCAAAACCGGGGTGGGCTTGTCGGGGTTTGAGGTTCCTTGATAATTCTCAACCCACAATCCACTTATTTGGTTTCAGTCAGGAAAGTTTTATTATTTTCCATTTTTGGAAGTCTTCTCGTCCTCACACCTTCTTCTGTTCTCATATTGGTATCTCACCATACCCTCAGAGGGTGTCAATGGGTTTCCCCTCTCTCTCACAGTGGCATCTCACACCTGTCTCCTCAATGGGTGCCAACAGGCCTCCCCTCCTGCTTCACATGATTACCTCTGCCTGGCTCTCGTTATCATTCAGCCAATGGGCACTCAGCAGCGTGGGTGTGGCCAGACTAGCCTCGTTTTAAAAAATCTTGCTCAAAGAAAAAAAAATTCTTCTTTTCTCTTTTTTTTTTCCTTCTTCTTTTCTTTCCCTCTCTTTCCTTCTGCCTGTCAACGAACCCTTGGTCTCTTATCTTAGCCGTATCACCTGGAATTCATCAATTAGCTTTTCGCCACCACCAAGCGGGTGGCCATTTTAGACGTATTTGCATTTTTGGTGCCAATTTCTGATCCGATAAAATAGTTTCGCTGTCATAGCCGAATTTCAACACAAAACAGATGCCTTGTCCAAACGATATCTTTCCATCGACAAAGGCTTAACCTCTCCTTCATGGTGGTCAGCGGACATTTTTGTTTCTCGGTCAGCGGATGACCTATTTAATTTTTATCTCTTTAGGATTCTGTGGGAGGTCTCAAATGGGCATTCCTGCAACACAGTTAAATGTTTATCCATTTAGAATTCTGTCTCTGAGGTTATTTGGCCAAATCCCCAATAAGGATTCTCTTTGTCTTCGGACAGGAAAATTTGTCACTTCCCATTTTTGGAAGTCAATTACTTTCTGTGTTAGAGGGGTTCTCCCCCTTCTGTGAGGAGAGGTCATAGGAGAATTATCCTCCTAAACTCTTCCTTTCTCATATTGGTATCTCATACCAATCCCTTCAGTGGGTGTCAACAAGTCTCCCTTCTTTCTCATATGTTCACCTTCACCCATCACTCACGCCACCACTCAACCAATGAACGCTCGGCAATGTGGGTGTGGCTAGACTGGCATTAGTTTACATTATCACCCAAAGAAAAAAATTATCCTCCCTTTTTTTCTTTCTTTTGTATTGGCCAGAATTCTTATGAATTGCACATTGTGGCCATTAATTTTTTTATCTTATCCTGGGGGCACCTGGAATTCATTAGCAAAATTCTCCACCGACTCATTAATGATCACAGTCAACTTTTAACTGGGTGGTCGTTTCCACCTGAAGACCAAATCTCTTTGTCTTTCTCGTCTGCCTTTCCAGATGCCTGTTCTTGGTTACAGAAAGTCTCTTGTTAACAGTTTGAACAGGCGGTCTTAACGTCCATATCAAGGTCTGTGTTCATACGGCTGGCTTCTTTGTCGATTTTTAAGATAACCGAATTTCTATTACTTCAGCCTACATGCAGCTGACCGAATCGAAATTTTTATTATTGCTATGTGTATGGTGAAATTGTTATTCTTTACCCGTATTCTGTCTCCCTTGGCGCATCACTCTCTTATCATGACATTAATTCCGACAGAATCTGAACGCTGCTTCTCTTATGAATTTTCTGTCTTCTGCGAAAAAATATCTTTATATATATATATATATATAAATATATATATTATTTGGCCAAATCCCCAATAAGGATTCTCTTTGTCTATATATATATATATATTTCCTGTTTTTAATTTCCATGGTTAATTAGCCAATTACCATCGCTAAATTGTCTCACACTAGACTCTTCCTCTCTCACATTGATATCTCGCACCAATCCTTCAGTGGGTGTTAATAACTTCTCCGTCTGTCTCATCCATTCACCTCCACCTATCACTATTGCTACCATTCAACCAATGGCAACCCGGCCGTGCAGGTGTGGCTAAGCTGGCCTCCTTAAAATTATAATCCAAAATTTTTGTTTACAAAATTCTCCTTTTTCCCATGGCCAAAATTTTTACGAATCCCACATTGCCACTTAAAATCTATCATATCTTTTGGTCACTCAGAATCCACTTAGCCAGAACTCTTTACCAATTCCATCAAGCACTGTCAAAGTTTTTCATCTGGTCCCTTCATGAAGTTAGCTTTTACTGGAATTTTCTTGAGAAATTAAATTCCTTATCTCACCAAATCACAATTCTTCCATGCTATCTTTTCTCATGCCCAAAATTTTATAATCACCATATTGCTACCCAATGTCTCGGCGTCTGAAAGGGACACTTTGGTAAAGTAAATAATAACGATCTTCTCCACCCATATCGAGACAAATTTCCTCCTCATACCAAAATTCTTGCAAATACCTTATGGCTTTTCCTTGCCGGCGCTCAAAAAAAAAAAAAAAATATATTTGAAAAGATAATTAATATTGATTCTCCCAACCCTGTATTGGCAGTCATCTCAGACTGAAATTTTTATGACTGCTATGTGGTCTGCTCGATATGTTAATGCTTTGTTTTCCTTTCCGAATTCTCCTATTTCCCTTGGCAAGGCACTCCCCTACAACAATATTAATCAATTTGACAAAATCTCACATATGGCTTTTTCTATAGATTTACTGTCTTTTGTGAAAAGTATCTTTTTTGTAAATAAAATAAAATCTTTTTAATATTGAAGGGTATAGCTTTCGGGATAACTTCTTTTCACCCTCAGTATTTCTTGTTTTAGTTTCTATAGTTAATTAGTTAGCCAATTACCATAGCTAAATAGTGTCACAACACATTAGTATATACTTAAGAAGACATTGACTATCTCCAGAGAAAACAAACAATGCTTATATACTTCTTTTAAAGAATACACACCCAAAAAAAATTTTGTAAAAAACTTTTAGAATGTGACAAAGATCCCCAAACAGACAAATTTATCACCAATGTCTTCTTACCTAATTCTTATTTGATAAGCCACACCCGATCAAATGGTGATAGCTACATGGAAATATATTTTATGCCATTGTCTGTGTTCAATGGTTGCTATTGTTCAATATATTTATTATGTATAAAAATGCAGTTGTTGCAGGTTACTATTGTTCAATGGTTTTTGCTTGTGCCACTGGCAATGATTATAGCTGTTTTGTAAATTTGTATGAATAAATGTTTTATTAATCTTATATATGCCTTATGTTGTTATTATATAAATATTATATACTAATAAATATACATTTTTTTTTTCTCACCAGTAGTATGACATGGAGTTTCACAGACAATGCAATTATTCAGGTGCTGAAAAACTCTAAATCATGTTACTGGTGAAGCCAGGGGGGGTGTATATTTATTAATATATAGTTTATAGCTCTGTTATATTATGTTATATATATCTTCATAAAATGAATCTGTTTCATGCTTTGTATACATTATCAGTGATGTTTTTAGCCGAGGTCCATTAGGGGTTATGGGTTTTCAGCATCATACCCCCCACTTCATGGTGATCCAGCCTATATATATATATATATATATATATATATATATATATATATATATATATTGTACATATATAGCAAAACAGGCTTGTATGTGGATGACTATATATAAAACATAAATTATATATACATACACACACACACGCATATATATATTATAAATTAACTGATTTAAAAATATGGTTCTTTTGCTACACAGGAATTACCATGTTTCTAAAACCGAAGCTAAAATCTTCAAATTTAATTATATTATTAAATTAAAAAGCATTAGTACTGTTTTATCTTCAAGCGAATCTTGGATTCCAAAATTTGCTTGAAGATGAAACAGAACTAATGCTTTTAACTTAATTATATAATTAAATTTGAAGTTTTTAGCTTTGGTTTTGGAAACATGGTAATTTCTGTGTTGCGAAAGAACCATATTTTTTTAATCAGTTAATTTACAATATTTATGCTCTCTAAATTTACATTGAGCACTGTTTTGTAAAAAAATAAAAATATCATATATATATATATATAAACAATTAAGAGAACAGTCAATAAGTTTAAAATAAGAGAAATAGAATGGAAAACTGGATCAGGAGGTCACAACAGGAAGAGGGGTCATCATTTCGACTTAGAGCTAAAGAGATCAATTAGAAAAGATGAAACTTAATCCATTAGATATTTGGCACATGTGAGAGAAGTTTCACCTATGACAATCCAAAGTACAGTGATAAAAGTCTTGAAAATGAAAGTGTGAAGCACCTTGTTATCCCAAGACAGAAAGTTAGAATGGTAGAGAGGGCAAAGATCATCTTGAATAAGTTGGAAAATGATCCTGGAATAATATATATATATATATATATAATTTTAACTTAATTTCAATACTTCATGAGCTTCCGATCCTTATCTATGATTAATTAATGATGAACACATTTTCATTTATGATCGATTTCATCACAATACTTCTGTTAATTCTTGAGAGTGATTATACATCCACCAGCGATTGCAGTGCCAATATGGGACGTCCACTGGTCACAACGTCAATATATGACACTGCACTGTTGGCCCATGGTCAACTCCCAGTTGTGGCGTGAAGCCATAAGGTTTCTTCCACCAGCGTTTTGGGGTTGACTCCTTGTCGCTGCCACCAGGCGTCAGGCCGTAGTGCAAGCTGAATCCAGGGTAAAAGTGATACCGCACAAGCGTAAGTAAAAGAAAAATAATAAAACAAACTCACGAGGGTCAAATACGTTGAAAAATAACAATTAACTTTATCTGTTGAATATAGGAGTGTGTTTCTCTCCCGGACCATTTCTATGGATTCGTGACACTTTGCATTTCTTAAGCAAGTTATGGTATCTTAAGTCGTTCGTCAATAAAAACTTGCTTTTGGTATGAAGACTAAGTCGAAAGACGTGGAAATCTCGGTTAGCTCCTGCGAGGCACTATTCTCCGAGCCTAACAGCTCTCTGTCGATCTGTGTCTCCATCTCCAACCCAACTCACTGAACGCCCGGGGATGTTCATTTATATGGACACCGACCAAAACCCGGTGTGGGACCGGGTGTGGTTTGGGTTCTTTGACAATTCTTAATTCCCAACAAAAATTCTCTTTGTCCTCAGGACAGGAAAATTTATTACTTTCCATTTTTGGAAGCTAATCACTTTCCATTTCGAGGGTTTTCTCCTTCATCTGTGAGGATAGGTCGGAGTTCTTAAAATTATCATCCCCCACCCCCCAAAAAATTCTCTTTTCTATCAGCCAGAATTCTTATGAATCCCACGTGGCCATAATTAAATTTTTATCTTATCCTGAGCCACCCAAAATCCACTTAGAAGAATCTCTACCGACTCATTAATCACTTGCTAGCCAACTTTTAACTGGGTGGTCGTGTTCCACCTGAAAATCAATTTCTTTATTTTTCTCGTGTCTTAAAATTTTCGTATCACCAGATGCCCACTTTCGGTGACATTATGTCTGTCGTCAACAGTTTGAATATGCAATAAGAATGATCATATCAAGATCTGTATACATAACGGCTGGCTTTCTTTGTCGGAATCTTTATTCTTTCTCTCAGTCTGTCCGGAATCCAAAATATTAATGGTATCTCTGATAGATAACCAATATTGATTTCTTCTGCTTGTGTGCAGTTGACCGAAGCCGAAATTTTTTTATGGCTGCCATGTGTGGTTGGCTTTGTCATTCCTCCCCGAATTCTGTTTTCCTTGGCGTGTCACCCCCTTATCTTGACATTAATTAATTCTGACAGAATCTGAATTCTGCGAAAAAAATATCTTTCTTCGTAAAGAAAATAAAATCTTTTCCCATTCTTTTTTTTGTTAAAAAACAAAATCACTTGGTCTGTCTTTCGATATAGCTCTTTCTCACCTTAAGTATTTCTCATTTTTAATTTCTATGCTTAATTAGTTAGCCAATTACCATAGCTAAATAGTGTCATAATTTCGAAGATACAACAGTTCAGAGCATAATCTAACAATTGGATAATTTTGTTGTTACACCCGGTATGTGACACTATTTGGCACTGGTAAATGGAAAGAAAGGGTTAATGATTAGAACAATGGACAGACCAAGAGAAAGAATAAAGATTTCACTTTTTAAAAAAAGCTTAATTCTCTAAGTCCAGAAAATCTACTTAAGGAAAGGCTAGATTACCGCAAGATGCAATGTAGTGATCTTTAAGCTGACAGCTGATTAATGACCCAGCTACCAAGTACTGGTTACGAAAACACAAAATAGGACCGATAAGATTTGATCTGTAATCAAAACTTGAGAATAGAGTTTCCTTGTGGTTGGAGTGCAATGACCCTGACAGGGTTGGGGGAATGGTTGATCAGAGAACCATCTGGTAAATATCTGATTTTAGACAAGAACAGGATGGAAAAATTTTATGTAAGCAGAATTTGAAATGGTAATTTTTTAAATTAATGACCATAAATTAAGCCACGCTAAGCAGTCAAGAGCTAGATTGGTTGAAGGGTTGCCAAGGTCGATCAAAGCGATCATCTGATTGATCAACCGTGGGAGTAGAACATTCCGATGACCAAGAAGGAGGCGACAGGTATATATATTTTATTATACATATATTATTTACATTATACACTGCGTGCCAAATTATTATCGAGATTTTTTGTAATATTTCAAAAAACGTCCAATCAATTCACACAAACTTTTCAAACAATGTTGGCAACACTGACCTGCGCAATCTCTAAAATTTTCTGACTGATCTGCGCAATGTAAACAAACTGGTGCCATATTTGTTATCAGCACAGTGATTTGAGCGTGCCAAATTATTAGAAATCTGCTAGTACTTTCAACTGTGCATACAGTCATCTTCAGGAATGGAAAATGTTTTGTTTTTAGTAAATCCAGGTAGTAGCGGAGACAAAAGATTAAATGCGAATTGAAATATGTTTTTTTAGAAATATGTTATTCTTAATGGATAAAAAATTTTGGAGCGTGCAGTTGCAACGCTAAGCTTGAATTTTTTTGAAAATTTAAGAGAGTGCATTTTTTACTAATATGGTAATTTGAGAATTTGTTTTGTTGTAGTTATTAAAAACAAGGATTGTGACATCGTCCCCTGGTCGCAGCGCCAACCGTGTCGTTGTATCCCAGTCTACCACGGCACCAACTGTGACGTCCTACTTTGATTCCCAGTCTGCCTACCCACGTTGTGATTTGATCTAGGCAGAGGAAATCAATCAGTCATCGGGGCCATACTGCAAACCGAGTCCAACGGGGGTGATACCACAAAAATACGCATAAAAGGCAATAAAATGAAAACTCAAAAGTTCAAAGTATCAAAGAAAAAGGTAACAAACTTTATGTCTAGTTGTTCGTTACATAGGACTGCATCTATCTCCCGACCCGTTCTATGGATTGTGACACGTCGTTTTCCGCTAGGCAAGTTTTAACACTTCGTCTGCTCTTTAAGAAATTGGTGTTTCGGTGGGTCTTTGGATGAAAGTCAAAAGAAAAACTTATTTCGGTGATCTGGATCTAAGTCGCTCTTCAAAATAATTGTTCTTGGTTTGAAGATGTGGGTACGGAAAATGTGCGGGAATCCTGGTCAGCTATCTGCGAGGCTTGCCTCAACCGGAGACTGACTCTGGGAAATGCTGGGTCTCGACTCATTTCTGCTCGTTGTGGCTTCGTTTATATGGGCGCCGACCAAAACCGGGGTGGGTTTGTCGGCACCGGGGGGTTCCTCGATAATTCTAAATACATATCCACCTCTCTGGTTAGGAATTTCCACCATTTTCCATTTTTGGGAACCTTTCCTCACTCCCACCTTCTCATCATACTTCAGAGGGGCGTGAACTGCCCTCCCCACATCTTCGTGGCAACCTCTCTTACTCATCCTCCAGATGGGCGGCAACAGCCTCCCTCGTGCATCACGTGATCACCACTTGACCAATGATGTCTTAGTCGGGTGTGGACGAATCTGCGGCTTTGTTTCAGGAAAAAAAAATATCTTGCTTAAAAAAAAAATTATCTCTTTTTTCTTTCCTTTTTCTTCCCCTTAATGGTTTATCATTTCTCCAGCCGCGAATGGGACAATATGACAATGGCGGTCATAACTCTTGTTCTACACGTGGTTTACGTCAAGTGTTTTATCGCTAATTATCAGAATGTGTGGTCTTCTCGACATGGTCTCAAAAAGGAACATCTCCAAAGTTCCAGTCGGTCTGTCGCCTCAAAGAAAGAAAAAAAAAAACATTCATCTTCTTTCGGCACAATTCCTGATAACAAAATTTTATTATCGCAGGCCAAGGATGCTCGTGGGTGGTTTTTTTAATTTTGCATATCTGTCTAAGTCTTTTTGTCTGTTTTTCGTCACTTAACGAAACAACATTTTCATTTGAATTTTTCCCTCCCTCTCTGGCCAGTCGGCCTGTAGTTGATAATAAGATGTCTTCCGTACCAATAGTTTGTTTTCATATCTTTAGATAACACAGCCGATGCCAAAACATATCTGATTCTTTCCTTCTTTCCCTTTCTTTTTACTCAGAATTTCCCTGTCATTGTAATGACACTCTTTCGCCATTTGTTACTTATCAAAATATCCCTTTATCCATTGTCTCTTAGCTGTCTGTGCGTTCTTGCATATTTCAATATGGCACCACGATTCTTGCATATTTCAATATGGCACCACGATTCGGTTCTTAGCCTCTCTTTTTCTTCTTTTCTTTCTTTTCCCTTTTTGCCTCGTTAAATGGTGCCACAGGATCGTAACATTCATCAAGTGGTTTGTAGGTTAATGAACTTTAAAATTTTGTTTGCGAAGAATTTTCGCCATTTTATATCATTAACTTTACTAATCTACTTTTTGTATGAATGATTCATGTACAGTGTAACCCGGATATAAGAGAGTTGTCGGGACCAGAGAAGAAGTCTCTTATATCCGGGTTTCTCTTATATCCGAGTTTGGTCTACTTTATATACATTAACACAGGCTCTAATTTGGGGCCAGATAAAATCTCTCTTATATCAGGTTTTCTCTTATATCCGGGTTACATATGTGTGTGTTGAATGATCTGGCAAGACATAGATTTTGGTGGTGGGGATAATTTCTGTTATCCAGTAGTGGCCTAGTCTCAAGGGTGCTGGATTAAAGAGTTTGGACTGTAGAAGTACTTTATTCATATATTACTAAAATATTGCATGGAGTGGTCACTTCATGAATGAAAATATTGCATGGGGTGGTCACTTCATGAATGAAAATATTGCATGGGTTGGTCACTCTGCCTCACCCACTAAAGGTAGCAGAACAAATGTAAGTATATGCACATTTGTTTTTTTTTTTTTCTTTGAATCATTTCACCTGAAGCAAGGCAATAAAGCCACTAGGATGCAAGGTTTTACCGAGTGTTAGAGAATATGAGAAAAACTGTTAAGGACAGAGAACAGTAAAAGAACAGAAGACAGCGATTGACATTGCATTTAAATTTTTTGAAGATCAAATTTGACTGGGAAGCAAGTAACCTGAAGAGAGTTCCACAAGCGACAAGTGCAGTTTTATTATAAAACATAACTGTATATACTCGTGTATAATGCGAGTTTTTATGATGAGTTTCTTTACACAAAAAATAGGGGGTCGCACTATATGCAGGTAATTTTTTTTTAAGAGGTTCAAATCATGTATTTTCGGTGACCAGTAGCACTACACATAGATAATTTTTTTCTAGCAGGGTTAAAATTCATGTCATTGGAAAGGCAATACTTCAACAATGTAAACACTTGTGAAACAAAAATGAATGCAAATTTGATATAGGAAAGATCTATTAATTATTCATTTACATAATGTATTTGTTGATTTCAAGTGTCATATATAGTGGATGAGGTTTTGCTCTTCATGTAGCAACAAAAGGGGAGAAAAGGCAAAAGGCCCAGGGTAATGGTCCCAAGGGTGTTGTGTTGGAGTTTGAACTGTAGAAGTACTTTATTCATATATTACTAAAATATTGCATGGTGTGGTCACTTTATGAATGAAAATATTGCATGGGGTGGTCACTTCATGAATGAAAACAGAAGTACGGTATCTAAATCTTTATATCAGATATTTTATGGTAAGTGGTTTTTCTCACAATTTTGGGGTAGCTTTGTAGACAAAAAGAATGATGACCATTTATTTGCTAGAAAATATATCTTGGATGATTCCTGGTACTGCAATATTTGACTATGGCAGCCATACTATTATTTCTCAGAAGCTGGGGTCACATTATACGCAAGCTATATGATTAAAAAAAATCAGGTGTTTTTTTTTCTTTTTCTGTTTTTGTCTTTTTTAATTGGAATCACCCCCAGCAAGGCAGTAATGCCACTAAATCACAAGGGGTTTCAGGATGCTGAAGAATTAGGAACAGAAACATTAATGATGAGCAGAAAGAGAAGAGAGCAATCAGGTGGAGAATAGATAGCAATTGACATTGCATTGAAATTTTTGCAGGTTAAAGATGAATGGTAAAGAAACTACCATAGTCAGGCATGAAAGAAAACAAAAGTACTGTAGTTAAGTCTTTGTATCAGAATTGTTATGGTAAGTGGTTTTTCTCACCATTTTGGGGTAACTTTGTACAAAAAAAGAATGTAGACCATTTATTTGCTATATGTCCAGGATGATTCCTGGTACTGCAATATTTGACTATATTACTCAGAAGCTGGAGTCACATTATACACACACCATATAGAAAAAAATCAGGTTTTCACAAAACAGGTTGCACTATATGTGAAGTAGACTAGACTTATACACAGGTATATACGGTATTTTTCATGGCAATAATAAAATAAAATCCAATATAATCCTGGATTAACAGCAGTTATGAGAAAATACAAACAAGTTTCATTGGTGAAAACAGATAATTTGGAAATGCTAGGCTATGAAGTTGTAATTGTTTAGACACAAGCTATGTGAAAAAAGTCTCGTTTTTCACAGAAAAATTAAGGAGCTCACACTCTACATGCTTATATGCATATACAGTAGTTTTCATTTTCTGAGAAAAATGTGTTTTTTTGTTTTGTTTTTTTAAGAAAAACTTTAAAATAAAATTTGTTCCAGTGAAATTTTGTATTTATATTCTGATGAAATTTTTGTGATTTTTTTTTTCTAATACATGCCATCAATTTTATGATTTCCGTTTGTAATAAAATATTTTTTTTTCTTGAATAAACTACCTGCAGTCATTTTTTCTTTACACAAGTATTTGACTTTAAATTAAAAGAGAAAAAAAACATAGAAGCAACCCCACCTATTGAGGACATCAAGCAGCTACAGAAATTTAACTATCTGGGTCGCGATATAACTGATGCCAAAAAAGTGACAGAGAAAGAGTGAGAGAATGTCTTTCAGAAACTAAAAATACTAAGACATAGGTATCCCAAACTATCCCTAGTTTATCGAGAAAAAACATATGAAAATAGTGAAATTTCCTTCCATTTCAACTGCTGATATCTGGTTTATTTTCAAGGCTAATTTGATAACAAAATTTAATCTTTTCTTTTTCCCAAGATGCAATTCTTTTTTTTATGCGTGATGATTAATTTTTATTCCACGACTCTCGAAATTATGTCGCTATTTCAATGATGAACAGTGATTTTTTTTCAGTATTTTCAAAGTTGACAATTTCATAGTTGTTGCATTCAGAGTTGCATTATCAGGTACAGTTTTAGGTCTGTTTAACTTAAGTGTTATATATATGAGAGAGAGACAGTGTGGACATAGGAATCAACACTGTATGGTCACTATCAGTTTCATGCTTCAGTGCAATTTTTAACTCAAATGACACTACTCATTAGCAATCTATAAAGCAGATAGTGAATGTGAATTGGGAGGGGTGAAGAAGTTGGAGAAAACTGTCTATTTTCATTTTATTTAGCTTAATGCTGTAGGTTATTTACAATCATAACTTGTAACTTTCTTATTTATGCTGGTTGTGTGGTTGGAGGGAGTGTGTATGTATAGATAGTAAATTGGTTGGGCTCATTTCGTGGTCATGGTCACCACTTTGTGACATATACATGTAACATATACAATATAATTATAATTGTGCATACATATATAATTTTATACACTTGTTACTGTAAAAAGAACAATGCTAACAAGTGGATCAATTGATGCCAGCAATTGATGAAAGCATCCAGAACTGTCCAATTGGAATGGAATCATCTTCCCCAAGAACAACACCAGACCTTGTGTCTTTTGCAGGTCCAGCAAAAATTGGTACAGCTTAGCAGGGATACCCCACTACACCTGCTATACTCAACTGACCTTTCTCCTTCAGATTACCACTTATTCTGATTCCTACAAAATTCTCTTAATGGAAAGTACTTCTGTTCTCTTGAAGCCTGTATTTTCCAGGCTATTTTGATAACAATATTTAATCTTTTCTTTTTTCCCAAGATGCAATTCTTTTTTTTTTTTTATGCGTGATGATTAATTTTTATTCCACGACTCTCGAAATTATGTCACTATTTCCATGATGAACAGTGATTTTTTTTTTTTCAGCATTTTCAAAGTTGACAATTCCATATTTGTTGCATTCAGAGTTGTGTCATTACAGTCTTAGGTCTGTTTAACTTAAGTGTTCATTTTATAAAGGAAATGTTCTTTGCAATAAGTGACACAAAGCAAATCTTTACATATCTTTTCAAAAGCTGGGCAGAGTATTGCGAGACAGGAGGATTTCTTTGGTAACAAAGAAAAGAATACTTAGCTGTTATGCGACATCTGTCCTTCTTTAGGGCAACAAATGTTGGCCGATTTCCTCAACGATGAAGAACAGACTTGACGCAATGGAGATTAAGTTCTTGTTATGTGGGAACACACCTATTCTATAGTTAATAGACTCTCCCACCTATAATAAGTAGGAGTAGTAAGAGTAACGTGGTCAGACAGTGAGTTGATGTCAGATGACAGTCGAATACTAAAGTATCAGCGACCACAACTAGATTTCTCTGTGTCATTACCTATTATCTCAAGTTCCTAACGTTTTGTACGTCGAACCTATTTTAGGACCGACTTAGTACAAATACAAGCCTCCACTGTGAAATCACTCCACAACAGTTCTACAGAAGGATACTAAGGATATCATGGACTGAGCATGTGAAGCAAACGGTGAGGTCTTAGAGAGGTTGCAAAAAAGGAAGCGGCTTATACTTAATATCAGGAAGAGGCAGCTGAAGTTTCTGGGACACATAATGAAGAAGGGGGTCCTGTAGAATCTGATATTCACAGGTCGAATAAAGGGAAAGAGAGACAAGGGAAAGCAATGCATGACATACCTGGCAGGCAAGTGGATGACTGAACATGTTCTGGGGGAGGAACTTGTTGAGAGGTGAAAGGGATAGAGAGAGGTGGATGCCATGATCAGCTACATCAGTGGTCGGCAACTCATTCGACCCCGCGGGCTGGATCGTGTTATAATGACGGGTCGTTGGCCAGACGAAGGCCATTAAGGAAAATTACATATGCTGACCCCTGTCAACATAAATATTTAAAACCATAATGAAAATAAACATTGAGAAATCAGAAAAACAAAAGAAAATCTAAAATTAAAAAAAACCCTAACAAAAATTACTTTTCCTCAAGGAACGTCAAAATACTTCAAAGTGAAAAAAAATCAACCGAAGTGAAATGGATGAAATTATGACGTGTAGGTTTGAAACTGTTATTGAAAATTGTTCCACAAACGAACCACACACACACACACATCAAACAAAAATGAAGCACATATACCCATACATACGAGTACAAATATTTGCAAACATATACACTTACATACGTACACATGCGGTATCATCCACACATTGATGAGGCATGTATGTATAATGCATGTATGTTTAACTGCCTTTAGATTTCTGCTACCTCGCATGTCAGTCCCTCCCTGGCCTCTTTCACTTTATCGTTCCTTTCGCTTCTGTTATCTTTTTAATGTAGCCAAGGGTCATAACAAATATGTATCCATTATTTGACATTAAACGTAGGCAACGCAACTTGGTAAAATAAGTCTCATGAAAGATAACTGGCAGATAGTCTAATATTTTTAGTGCACTGAGATGTGTAGACATTCTATGGAAAATGACATAGAACAAATTTCATTTGAAGGTCGTCTCTCATGTTAAAAATAGAGTCATTGGTAATCAGGCTCGCGGGCCTGTCAAAATGGCTTCGCGGGCCGGATCCGGCCTGCAGGCCATAGGTTGCCGACCATGGTGGCAAACTATCCCCATTCCGTTTGATAAAAAGCAAGTTCCACCCAGACAGCTTCTTTCCCAAATCTACAAATCAACCATTCGCCCTTGCATGGAGTATTGTTGCTATATATGGTCTGGAGCCCCTTCTGTTTGCCTCGGGGTTCTTGATAAGATCCAGAGACGGATATGCAATGTAATTGGCCCTGATCTGGCATCTTGTCTGCAGTCACTCTCTCACAGACGTGCCGTTACCTCTCTCTGTCTTTTTTTACAAATACTTTCATGATAATTGCTCCAATGAGCTGCTTTCACTGGTTCCCAGATTTCATGAATTCAAGCGTCCTACGAGGGTGGCATTCTGCTCTTACCCTTTCACTGTTGAAACTGTTAAATGTAGCTGTCTCTTCTACTTCAATAGCTTCATATCTCACACCTCTCGCCTGTGGAACTCCCTTCCCTTTTCCTGTTTCCCTGAGAGCTATAATCCCCAACTATTCAAATGTAATGTCAATCAACATCTCCAGTTGCCATGATCTATCCACTATCCTTCTCCTCATCCTTTCCTCTATCATTCCTATCTGCTCTCGCTCCAAATCCTCTGTAACCCCTTGCGTGCTAGTGGTGTCCCGGCTTGCTTAGGGAGGAATGCTTAAAAAAAACAAAAAAACTGTTACTTTGTGGAACAAACTCTGACAGAAAACTTCCTTGACAACTACAACCTTGGCCTTTTTAAGTCCAGAGTTAACCAACATCACTCTTACTTCTCCTTACAATCTCACTCAGTAAGCCCCTACCTTGAGGGGACCTTGGGGCTTGTATAGGGTGAATTATCAGTAAAAATGAAAAAGAAAGAGCTTACTGTTTTACTTTTGAACTAGTTACATGCAACCATCTATTCTAATAGTTTCTTTTCTCGTCTATAGAACTCCGTTCTGATTTCTTGCTTACCTGCCACCTACAATCTTTAAAAATTTCAATGCCAACTCAGTAGACATCTTTGATCTTCCTGCATGAAACAGCCTGTTGTTTCTGAGTGTTGACTTCAATGTTCACTTTTATATTTACATACGCTTTGATATTGAGCACTTTATCCCATAAATGTAGCACATCTTAAAACTATATTTCTTCATATATATATATATTAATCATTTCACTCCATTCAAGGCAGTAAAGCCACTAAGACACAAGTTTGAAAGAATATGAAAAAGAGAAACATTATTAAGGAGAGAGACCAGGAGATAAAATAACAACTGACATAGCATTTAAATTTTTAAAGATCAATAATCTCTTTTGACTCCATGCTTTCCAGCAAGGATCCAGAAGTGAGTTCCACAAGTGAGAAGTGTCAGAAAAGAAACTGTTAACATAGAACTTATGGTTACATCAAGCCAACTGACTGAAGCTGAGATATGCCGATAGAAGAAACCATTAGCATAGAACTTACAATCACATTTAACCCTTCCTACTATAAAATGATGAGACCTTGCCGCCAATCTAATACTGCACTTAAATTCATAAAGTCTAGGTATCATAGAGGAAAGTTTGTCAGAACAATTACCATGAAAGTATTTATAGAAAAGGCACAGGGAAGCTACATTACGCCAGTGGGAAAGTGACTGAAGCTGAGATATGCCGATAGAAGAAACCATTAGCATAGAACTTACAATTACATTTAACCCTTCCTACTATAAAATGATGAGACCTTGCCGCCAATGTAATACTGCGCTTAAATTCATAAAGTCTAGGTATCATAGAGGAAAGTTTGTCAGAACAATTACCATGAAAGTATTTATAGAAAAGGCACAGGGAAGCTACATTACGCCAGTGGGAAAGTGACTGAAGCTGAGATATGCCGATAGAAGAAACCATTAGCATAGAATTTACAATTACATTTAACCCTTCCTACTATAAAATGATGAGACCTTGCCGCCAATCTAATACTGCACTTAAATTTATAAAGTTTAGATATCATAGAGGAAAGTTCATCAGAACAATTACCATGAAAGTATTTATAGAAAAGGCACAGGGGAGCTACATTACGCCAGTGGGAAAGTGACTGAAGCTGAGATATGCCGATAGAAGAAACCATTAGCATAGAACTTACAATTACATTTAACCCTTCCTACTATAAAAGGATGAGACCTTGCCGCCAATCTAATACTGCACTTAAATTCATAAAGTCTAGGTATCATAGAGGAAAGTTTATCAGAACAATTACCATGAATGTATTTATAGAAAAGGCACAGGGAAGCTACATTACGCCAGTGGGAAAGTGACTGAAGATGAGAAACAATGTGCATGTGGGGAGTGCATTTTGTGCATTGAGTTCAAACAAATGTTTTAGTGTTTTTTTCAAGTGAATTTCAAGAACAACACTTAGATACATTGCATAGAATTATTCAACAACATATGGTCCATTTTCTTCCGCTGCCTTTTCACATTTTTGATGCAGCTTCATGGTTCCCTCCTCCCAGAACTTGGCATCTATATGGGTTCTTTCCATTAAGAGAATTTTGTAGGAATCAGAATAAGTGGTAATCTGAAGGAGAAAGGTCAGTTGAGTATAGCAGGTGTAGTGGGGTATCCCTGCTAAGCTGTACCAATTTTTGCTGGACCTGCAAAAGACACAAAGTCTGGTGTTGTTCCGGGGGAAGATGATTCCATTCCAATTGGACAGTTCTGGATGCTTTCATCAATTGCTGGCATCAGTTGATCCACTTGTTAGCATTGTTCTTGTTACAGTAACAAGTGTATAAAATTATATATGTATGCACAATTATAATTATATTGTATATGTTACATGTATATGTCACAAAGTGGTGACCATGACCATGAAATGAGCCCAACCAATTTACTATCTATACATACACACTCCCTCCAACCACCCAACCAGCATAAATAAGAAAGTTACAAGTTATGATTGTAAATAACCTACAGCATTAAGCCCAATAAAATGAAAATAGACAGTTTTCTCCAACTTCTTCACCCCTCCCAATCCACATTCACTATCTGCTTTATATATAGATTGCTAATGAGTAGTGTCATTTGAGTTAAAAATTGCACTGAAGCATGAAACTGATCATGACCATACAGTGTTGATTCCTATGTCCATACTGTCTCTCATATATATAATTTTTTTTTCATATAGGCAAAAACAATTTATGCATTACAAAATGCAACTTTGTTTCAATGCATTTAGTTGCACCTCGACTGGTGAGAACAAAAATGGTTCTGTAGTGAGTAAATTGTTTTTGTCTATATCCAAAAATTATAATTATTATTGCTCTGGTATTGAGCCCACATTTGCATTAATGCTGTGGATGTTAGAATTTATATATTATTTTCATTCTCATTACATTTTTGTGTGTGGATATATATATATATATATATATATATATATATATATATATATATAGTTTTAAGGTATGCCGTATTTATGATTTAATGTGCTTGATATCAGGGATAGAGTGTATGTAAATATAAAAGCAGATATTGAGGTCAACACTCAGTCTAGACAGTTTACTGTTTCATGCTTAAATGCAATTGCCAGCTATGGCCTGATGATTGTTTGAACACAATAGTCAGGTCATATCTGACAATTAACCTCACATGAAAAAGACAGTCTCACTGTGTGTTGACCTCAATGACCACTTTCATATATATATATATATATAATATTATAATAATATTTTTTGTTTAAAAATATGATTCCTTCGCTACATAAGAGTTCTCATGTTTCAAAAACGTGAGCCGAAATCATCCAAATAATTAATAAAATTAAGTTGGATTGAGGTGTTTAGTCACGTTTCATCTTCAAGCGAAATTTTAGGAATAAGCTATCTCTCGGTTTGCGTGTATTTTTACAGAATTTGTTATTGTGGGAGTGGCTATACTATTTTCATTCTTTAAGTGGTCAGGGAGTTAATTTCTTATCAGTGGATTCATCATCCTCTGAGAGGTTTTGCTAAGGTTGGATAGGGTATCCATTTCAAAGGGTATCCATTTCAAGGCTAATGTTTACGGTCATCCTTTAGTTGGTTCCCAGTGAAGAATATTTTTATGGCGCGCCTACGGTCGTTCTGTGTCTGGAGAATTGTCTCTTATTCTTGTCTATCTGATTATCTATTTATTTATTTGTTTATTTAAGTGGGTGTTTAATATACAGATCGCTTTGCATTGAATTTCGGTTTTTTTTTTTTTTTTTTTTTTTTTTTTTTTTTTTTTTTACGACGACAAGAAGGGGTTTTTCTTATTTAAGGGTTTGACTGAGCTTTTTAGAATTTTACTTAGCTATGTTTTTTTTTTTTTTTTTTTTTTTTTTTTTTATGCTAATTATCTAATGCGAAAGTCTGTTGATGTCGGCAAAAAACCGTTAACTCCTGCCTATGGTTTAATAATTTTTCATTATTTAGGAATTTTATGATGTGTAGTTTTTCCTGTAAGCATAAGAGGCATGGGTCATCCCAGGTTCTACAGGTTCTTGCTCTATTTACTATTTTCCATTTTACTTTTGGTGTTTTATTCGTTTCCTTTAGATGCCAGAAATATTGGGATAGAGATGTCTGATTTCTATTTTGAATATTGTTGAAAGAGCTCTTGTGTTGTCTCCATCTAATTTTAAAATTATTCTTTGTTGATCCTATGTATATCCTATCAGTGTTAGGGTTCTCAATGGATGAGATAGTGCATTGGTATACCACGGATTTTGTGAGGCATTTATTTTCCAACGGGCAGTTTTTAGGGTTTCTACAATCGCATAATTTTTCGTTATTTTTATCTAGTTTTAGTTTATGTGTTTTATTACTGTTTTGGTATGCGTGTTTTTCTAGGATTTTCTTATTGTGTCTTTTTATGATTCTTTCTATATTTTCAGTGCAGCTGTAACTTAGTTTCAATGTGTTTTTGTTAAAGATGTTGCTAAGTTTGCTATTAGTGGGAAAGTGCTTTTCAATTAAAGCTAGGAACTTATGGCCTAGTTTGGTGCTGACCATTTGGTTGTACGGTGGGGTATACCAGATAATTTTTCTTTTCCTGTTTCTTTTATTATTGGTACTAACGTTTCTATAGGTTATGTCAAAGTTTTTGTATCCGCTGTTTATCTGGTATACCCCACCGTACAACCAAATGGTCAGCACCAAACTAGGCCATAAGTTCCTAGCTTTAATTGAAAAGCACTTTCCCACTAATAGCAAACTTAGCAACATCTTTAACAAAAACACATTGAAACTAAGTTACAGCTGCACTGAAAATATAGAAAGAATCATAAAAAGACACAATAAGAAAATCCTAGAAAAACACGCATACCAAAACAGTAATAAAACACATAAACTAAAACTAGATAAAAATAACGAAAAATTATGCGATTGTAGAAACCCTAAAAACTGCCCGTTGGAAAATAAATGCCTCACAAAATCCGTGGTATACCAATGCACTATCTCATCCATTGAGAACCCTAACACTGATAGGATATACATAGGATCAACAAAGAATAATTTTAAAATTAGATGGAGACAACACAAGAGCTCTTTCAACAATATTCAAAATAGAAATCAGACATCTCTATCCCAATATTTCTGGCATCTAAAGGAAACGAATAAAACACCAAAAGTAAAATGGAAAATAGTAAATAGAGCAAGAACCTGTAGAACCTGGGATGACCCATGCCTCTTATGCTTACAGGAAAAACTACACATCATAAAATTCCTAAATAATGAAAAATTATTAAACCATAGGCAGGAGTTAACGGTTTTTTGCCGACATCAACAGACTTTCGCATTAGATAATTAGCATAAAAAAAAAAAAAAAAAAAAAAAAAAACATAGCTAAGTAAAATTCTAAAAAGCTCAGTCAAACCCTTAAATAAGAAAAACCCCTTCTTGTCGTCATAAAAAAAAAAAAAAAAAAAAAAAAAACCGAAATTCAATGCAAAGCGATCTGTATATTAAACACCCACTTAAATAAACAAATAAATAAATAGATAATCAGATAGACAAGAATAAGAGACAATTCTCCAGACACAGAACGACCGTAGGCGCGCCATAAAAATATTCTTCACTGGGAACCAACTAAAGGATGACCGTAAACATTAGCCTTGAAATGGATACCCTTTGAAATGGATACCCTATCCAACCTTAGCAAAACCTCTCAGAGGATGATGAATCCACTGATAAGAAATTAACTCCCTGACCACTTAAAGAATGAAAATAGTATAGCCACTCCCACAATAACAAATTCTGTAAAAATACACGCAAACCGAGAGATAGCTTATTCCTAAAATTTCGCTTGAAGATGAAACGTGACTAAACACCTCAATCCAACTTAATTTTATTAATTATTTGGATGATTTCGGCTCACGTTTTTGAAACATGAGAACTCTTATGTAGCGAAGGAATCATATTTTTAAACAAAAAATATTATTATAATATTAGCTCTACTTCTGTATGGAGCACTGTTTTTTAAAAATAAAAACAAAAATACTAAGGAACCCCAGATTATGCACCCAACGTGTTCTTTTCTATTTTCTGCATACCTGCACAAGGATAGATATATATATATATATATATATATATATATATAGATAGATATAGATATGACTTAATACAAGTAAAAGGTTTGTCAATTAGCTAATTGATATTACATTCAGCATCCCAATTCCAGAGTTTTGTAGATGGACCCTCTAGTAATCACTCCATACATTCATCAGGGTTTATCAGCAATTGACTGTTTTTTATATATATTAAAATTTGTGTATTTAGGCAGCAAATTCTCTTTTAAGCATGCCTGCTTGAATAAATTACAGAAATTTTGTCTGCTAATTTTTAATAAAATCTCTTCATACTCACGAATAACCTTCCATGTATTGATGTTAAAGGATGAGAGAAATGTGCTACAGCTGTTAAAATTTCATTTATTTTCATTTCCCAAATGGTTGGCAATGTACTGAGTGTTCATTAGAACTTGAGAAAAATTATCCATTATGGAATTTTTTTTCTTCATGTTATAATGTCATGGTCATGCACACATTAAAGCCTGAAAAAACTGTTCCTTTACAGGCATTTCAGAACATTACTGTAGTATTCATAGTTGATTCTGTTCAGTGCCGGCTTTCATTTTTTAATATAAATTGTTTCTAGTATCTGTAATCTGAATTTGTTGTTTTCATGGCATAGGTTAGTTGTGTTGTTGATTAGTAATTTTTTATATTGTGAATGTGGACAGGAATGTTGTTGTAGATGTCTTGCAATGGACGAATGATCAGACATGTGTACTGTAAGCCATCTTGTTAGTGTATTTGTTGTATACCCAACATATATATGTTTTTTTTTTTTTGTCGGAGATACACTACAAAGAAATACCACCTCTGAACAACAAATACAAAATAGACTAAAAGAAATTACTAACAGGTCAGAATGTAAACATAGGTTGAAAATTAAATGAAGATGATCTTGGAAGAAGATCGAAAGTACTTGGGAAATGAAAATAAAAGAAATTTAAACAGCTATGGCACATTTCTCCCATCCTTTAACATCAATACACGGAAGGTTATTCATGCGTATGAACGGATTTTGTCAAAAATTAGCAGACATAATGTCAGTAAATTATTCAATCAGGCATGCCTCTATATATATATATATATATATAATATATATATATATATATATACTAGGTTGGTGCAAAAATGGTGACGTAATAATGTCGTTTTTTGATGTTAAAAAATACGTCAAAAAATGACATTACGTCATTATTTTTGCACCAACCTAATATATAAACACTGGCTTAAAAGCCATCCTGTTGGGTGGCATATAAGCTAGCTCTTGTGGAGGGCTCTTGATTGGGCCTTCATCACAATAGCTAGAGAGGAGTAGATGTGGTAGGCAACAATAAACTATAGAAGTCAAAATTGGTCGCTACATTTAAGTACTGCATTAATATTTAAGCTTACCTTTTAAAAGGTCTAAGATGATTCTTCTAATGTCACTTAATTTAAATACAATTTGAGGTATGTAGGTCCTTACTTTCCATATAAGCAATGATTTTTATTTCAAGGGTGACTTTTGCTGGATTTTACAATTAATTTTGATTATTCCCAAATTTATTTCCAAGATATAAAAATTGTTATTGTACAAAAAAATTTGTTGCAAAAAATCATGTAATGTAGAAAACAATTACAACAATAAAAACTTGGGAATCCCAAATTTCAGGATTGCAGGTCTGGATCTGGCCCGGAATGTTTTTAATTTGCTCGCGGAGTCAGCCTGATTCCAAAATGGTATGATATGTTGGTCTACAGCCTCTACGAATAAAGTTGAAAAAGTGTGACAGTGACACACTGACGTTCGTATTTATTATATGGATATACAAGGTGTATCAAAAATATTTTTACAAACTTTGGGGGTGGGTTCCTCACACCGAATCAAGGACTATAAGAACTTCATTTTTAAGTTATTAAGTCTAAAGTTTATGGCGATGCTATTAAATGTACAATCCAAAAATACTTATTTCTATAGTTTGTGGTGCCACAGATCCTGTCTCAGCGATGTGATGATAAACAGCAGCAAAGGTTGGATGACACAGCTGCCTTCAATCTGGAAATGCAATCTGATACAGACATGACCATTTGCGCAGCTGTATTTAAAAATATCAGCTTGCTCATGAAATGATTATCCTTAAATGAAACACTTCTCAGTTAACTCACTACTACATATGTTAAATGTTCAAGACAGACTAGCTGCATATATACATGAATGACAAATGTAACCCAGTCTACATGGCAACACAGGGATATCTACCATAAAGTTTCTTTAAACTTAACAACTCAAAAATGAAGGATTTGCTGACATATGTTTATATAGACTTTTATCCTTGTTTTGATGTGAGGAACCTGCCCCTAAAAGTTTGTAAAAGTATTTTTAATACACCCTGTATAATTAAAATGAAAAAATGGTCCAAGTGTGCTTCTTATATAGATTTAATAGGTCTGTTAATGAAATTTGAGGAATAAAACAGGAATGGAATTCTGTCTTCAGTTCAATAACCATATAAAAAAAAACCCATCAAAGACAACAACAACAATTTTCCTCTTGCTGCACACTTCAACCAACTGTTCCATAGCATTGATGACATCAGATGCATGCTTTTAAGAGCTGACAAGAAACATGCAGATCAAAGTTAAAATAAATTTTCAAAATAGAATCACCTGTTAAAAGATTAAACAGGGATTTGGGTTTACTCAGAAAATATAATTTCCACAGGAGGGGACCTCTAACCAGCAACATTCCATGGAATTATGAATCCAACTTCTTTGTTTATTTCTTGTTTCGCTTAAAGGGGACATGTTCAAAAATTCCGACTTTAAAATCTTTCTCTTCATGCTTCAATGTAATCAAAAGGCCTACTAATATATAATATATATTGTAGTATTAAATTGTAAGAGTGTTGGGTGCCAAAATTGTTGGTTCTTTTTATGTAATTTGCTGGTGAAAAGGGATTTTGGGCAAGCTGGTCTTTGTCATAAAGTGCTCAATGTCAAAAGGTGAGGATATAGTGTCAATAGAATTAATGGGGAGAAACTTGTCACATAACTCATTTAAGTGATAAGTTTCTTTGCATTTAATTCTAATATGTATCATATATGATAAATATCAATCTTATTAATAATATTGCTATCATTTTGTTGTCTTTTTATTACTCAAATTTTATTAACAGGCCTATTAAATCAATATATATATATATATATATATATATATATAACCATATCATGAAAATAAAGTTTGACAGTATGCAAGGTTTTTAGAATGTACTTATTTTCATAATGTTGACCTATATGTAATGACATCTTAGAAGATTTCCAAAACTAAAGGTCAGTAAAATGTGTCATTTAAATGCTTTCATGTATGCTGAGCACAAAGACAATGTCTATTTAAATATTTTTAAATAAGTGTTTTTCCCTCAACGATGCGTTTTTGAATGACACTTGAGTTGTGAAGATGTGGAAAATGTGGATCCACAAACTTCACAAAAGAAAGGTTTCTCCCCAGTGTGTGTTCTCATGTGAACTTTGAGATTTGAACTCTGAGTAAAATTAGATCCACAAACATCACAGATGAAGGGTTTCTCCCCAGTGTGTGTTCTTATATGATCATTAAGGCTAGACCTACATGTGAATCTGTATCCACAAAATTCACAGTTGAAAGGTTTCTCTCCAGTGTGTGTTCTCATGTGATAGCTAAGGCTTGAACTTTGAGAAAATCTAGCTTCACATATTATGCATTGAAATGGTTTCTCTCCTGTATGTGTCCGTATATGACGTTGAAGATGAGAACTTTGCTTAAAACTGGTTCCACATGCCTCACATTGGAAAGGTTTCTCTCCAGTGTGTATCCTCATATGACGTTTTAAGCTTGAGGCATAAGTGAATGTTGATCCGCAAATAGTACAGTAGATGGACGTAGACTCAGTATGTGTTTTCATATAAGACTCGAGACCTGACAACAATGAATGTGCAGTTCCAAACACATCAAAAGAAACAATGGGCTTCTCCTTGTTGTTTGCACTCACTTGTTTTAGAAGATCTGTACTGTCACTTTCAATAAGATGCGAGGATTCAGTAAATACAGGGTCAGACTCCTTGACAACAAAGTCATCAACGATTGAACGGGAATTATCAGTCTGCTCAGAAAATACTAATGAATTAGTAATGGAAGACATAGAAGTAACCTTGAAATCTCCGTTCCTTGCAGTTGTCCCATTTTGATATCCTATTCGAGGTGTGTTTTCTTGCTGAATAGATCCAGACATTTGAGAACATGATGAAGTTGTTATCTCAAAGTTTTTAGCCATGGTTGTATTGTGGATGTGCAAGTGAGTAGTGTAATGGTTAGAATCTTAGAACAAGAAATTAGAGGGTCAAGTTTGGATTCTGGTTGAGATCGTTGCATTCACTTTTGCACAAATACCCTTGTGAAAGTATAAATCCATCTCTTCTGCACCTAAGTTATGGGTTAAATAACCGCATAGAGTGGACTTGACTCACTAGCCAGGGTTGGCATCCAGTATAGAATAAAGACAACGTTGAATTCAAAAACATATGTGGCTCTGGTTGAACTGTAACTATGGTCCACTCAGCATAGTTGCATTATAAACTGCTGGGTGGATTTGTGGGTGTTGGAGAAACACAAATGGGCTTGAGCAGATTGGTATGCTCAGAAACAAGCAGCTTTGCTGGAGATGAGAACTCAACTGTGTCTTTAAGTCAAAACAGCTCTGATGATGATGTAGGGTTTTTCTTTAAATTTGAACCATAGAATATTTACGTTTGAGCCACACAGAGAGGTGGCATAATTCTGCAAAATCTAATTAATCCCATATATGATAATAGCCATCTGCAGGTGTCAAGTTATCGCATAGATCTGACTGACACTTACTGATTCCAGAACAAGAGTATAATTTTTCAATAATTAATTTTTTTCTGTTTTACTCAATATTTTCACTTTGTAACTGTCCATTTACCGAGACCAACCAACAACTCTCTACCATCAAGTGTCTGTGGAGCACCAACCTGCAAATAAAGAGGAGATTATTACATACTAATTGGGATCAAATATTTAGAGATCATGTTAACATCCTTCTCCCTTAAAGTAGTCATTAGAACTGGGGAAGAACTGTATTTAGAAAAAATACTAAAATATTTTAATATTAACAGGTTTTAAAAGACGTGAATTTCAAATTTGAGTCAAACATGCAATAGAGTCATAATTTCCATTTTTGGGAATTGAGTGTAATGATGAACATATCATCCTAACTAACCACTTCTTAAATTCATGATGAAGGTGATGAAAAATGGGTTTAAGAATGTTAAATGTAAAAGACAGGGAAATCTCCTCAAACAAGCCAAAAAGTTGAAATCCATAGAACATATTGTGGGTGATGGGAGCATCAGGATATTATTTATTTAGAGTTCTTAAATCTTAAAAAGCAATGAAACACTAAATGCACATTTCTATGTCCAGCAGATGCAACATGTCCATACAAGTTTAGACGATAAGCACCCTGCACTTGTCAATATAAAAAACGTTCTCCTTCATGACAATGCAAGTCCACATCTTCTATGTGCCATGTATCGTCAGGATGTTGGTGATCATGGATCTCCACAATTTCCTGTCCTCTGTACTTCTTTAACTTGGATGGTCTGTTCTACTCTGTGCACCATATTTACCTGACCATACACCAACTTATTATTAACTTTTCCAGTTTCTGCAAAATGCTTTGATGGGGAAAGTTTTCTCTTATGGAAACCAAGTTCAAGAGTTTGCTGGAAACTTTTTCACATCAAAACCTGGGGAATTTTACTCTAAAGCAGGGTTTCTCAACCTGGTTGATATTGCCCACCAGTGGGGGATTTCAACAGTGGGGCGGCCAATGAGCAACTGAACAGAAAATGACGGGCGACTGGAAATTTTGTGGCGCAATATAAGATTTTCAGTATTAAAAAGGTATTTCAACATATGCTACCAGGAAAAAATATTCAAAGGAGATATGCAAAGTGTTGAAATTTTTGGGTACCCCAGTACTAGTGAGCCAGCCAAAATGAGCTGACTCATTTTATAGTTCACCAATAAAAGGCTTAACCAATCAGAAGGCTCAAAATATTCAATGCGACGTGTATAAAGGCAGCCATGTTTTTTTGCGAAGATTCACTGGCAGCCTTTGATATCGAAGACTGAAGAATTACAGAACAGTTGCTGGTGGTATTGGTGATATAGTCAGATTCAGTAGAGTGTCTGACTCGTGAGTATTAATCTTTAACGTTGTTTTATTGAACAGATTACGTACTGCGCTGTATTCTATATTCATAGACTATGGTGAACATGGTTAACACAAAGAGCCTGAACAAAATTTGAATAAGTTTTCGTCAACCCTTGCAATGCTAACCCAAACCATAAAACTATACTTTTCAATGGTTAAGTTTGCTTTTTAATTGTGTGGTTGAGTTTTATATCCTGGAAATCTCCACAAATAATTAGGCCCAAAACTATCAAATTTCTTACAGCAACACAACACATGGGGGAAAAAAAAAAAACACAACAACAATAAATTCCTTGGAAAAGAAAGTCTCACTTCATTGTTAATTTCTTGTCTCATTGATAAAGTGCACAGGCATATCTGAAAATTCAAACTTCAGAACTCATCTCAATATGCTTCCATTTAGTCTAATATAAAATAAATATTATTAGTCTTATTAATAATGTTATTATAACTTTTGTTGATTATCTTTAATTTCATAAACCAGCTCATTGAATATATATGTACATATATGTACTTGTATTGTTGTGAGTTTGTGACCGCAGGTTTCATGCCCTTGCACTCATCAACACACATCAGTACAACTAAGTATGTTAGCTCTATAATTGATATTGAGCACTTTCCAATAACTACAGTGCATATATAATATATAAATAATATATATTTATATATATTATACATATATATATTTTTTATATAGATATATATATATATATATATATATTATACATATATATATTTTTTATATAGATATTATATATATACATATATATATTTTTTATATAGATATTATATATATATATATATTTATATATATTATACATATCACAAAATACATTTGTATGCTTGAAGGTGGTCCTCAGTGATGAAAGCCGTCTTCCTCGCTGATTTCGGGGTTCTTATTCATCATATGAGCTCCGACAGCCACCCCTGACCTGTTATCTTATTGAACAGGTCGCCACCGTGTAAAGGATTGTGCTAGTACTCATGACAGAATTTATACTTTCTGCTCTTTAAAAAAAAATAATAAAGAAAAAAAAAAAAAAACAAAGAAAAATAACAACCAACGGAAGCGTCCAAAATTGCTTGCTCTGTCCCAATCAAAATATTGACGATACATTTAGCTGTTCACTAAAATGGGGGCGTCTTTTGTTTTTTCCTTTCCCCCTTTTTTTTCCCCCCTTCCAAACTGAATTAATTAAATTGCTTGCTTCGCACCAATTAAAGAAAAAAAAAATGTAATCTTTTTCAAAAATAATTTATACTACTTCATTAAAAATTCTTATTATCGTATGGAATGGATTGATTTTATGTATTTACAGTTAAAATATATCAATGGTACCGGGATGGACGAATGGAATATTAAATTAAACTATATAGGGACGGATGAAATATTGATTGGAATAAATTAACAATTTATATGGTAAAAACGAATTAATTCTAAATTATAACGGTTAAAATAAATTGATGATATTGTGGCGTATGGTAGAAATTAATTTTATTAATGTTAATTTGTGTGGACTGATTTTAAATTATGTTACATTAAAAAATAACATTATCAAATGAGAAGAATAAATTCTACATTATGTTACAATATTTCTGAGTAAAAAAAAAAACTACCAAGAGTTTGTAAGCTAAATTTAACTAATAAAACCTATAAAAACTTATTTAGTCGCAAGCAATTTAAATCCAGATTAGGGATTGTTTTCTATTGAATTATTCCCCCACAGCTCGGATCCTTTAAGCCATATCCATTTAGAAGCCGTCAGAGCTTCATTTGAAATTTTCTTAACGGCTTTGGCTTTAGCTGATCCTACGATGCCTATTTTCCTAAAAGCTTTGCATAATGACTGGCCTGCAAAGCCACGACATCCTACTTCCACAGAGTCATATGTGACCTTCCAGGAATTTTGCTGACACTTTTCGATCAATTCTTGATATTTTGATCGTTTCCTTTCATTTGCTAATGTCAGGTATTCTTCCCAGGGGACCGTGAGCTGCCATATTATACACTGTTTGGTGGAGTTGGAATAGATGATCAAGTCTGGTCTTAGTGATGTTTCCTCTATATGTCTGGGGAACTTTAGTTGTATCTTCATGTCTGTATCCAAATGCCAATCGTTTGCTGACGATAACAAGTTTGTTTTGGGGATCGTATGTTTTTTTTTCTTCGTTCCCTCTTTAACGAAGGGAATTAATATGAACTTCTTATTCGGGGTGTATTTAGAAGTTCTCACTGCTTCACTGACTTCATATGCTATTGCCTTTAGGACTTGGTTGTGGCGCCAGCGGTATCTACCGTCACTCAAGTCTTTAGCGCAGCTACTTAGGATATGTTGCAGTGAAGCGCGTTTCCCACATAATTGGCAATTTGGGGTATCCCTTTTGCCCCATAAATATAAATTTGGATGGGCTAGGTAGCACATCGTATACAGATTTTATTAGGAAACTTATTTCACCAAAGTTTGACCGCCAGTAGTCTGACCAGCTGATCTTTTCCTGTTCGACACCCTGCCATTTTGTCCATGCTCCCTGTGAACTAAGTCCCACCATCTTGCAGTATCTCGTTTCTTCAATCCCTGCTCGCACTTCTTCTTGGATTAATTGCCGTTTTTCTTTCCCTTTGGCTCTGTTTATTTGGGGACAAGGAAAATAACCGAGACCCGCTCTACCTTTAGCGATAGTGCCAAGAATTGCTTTATGCCGTAATCTATCCTCTGCCATCTCCAACTCCTTTTCTGCACTCCATTTTCTCCCTGTTCGAGATTGAATACATGCTGCTACCACTTTTGGGTCTGTTGATTCTTTATATTGCAGCTGTTCTCTTACTCTTGTGACTTTAAACTCCTCAACAAGACTATTGAAAGGGAGCTGAAGAGCATTATTCCTGCCGTAGAGTGCTGCTGTGCTCAGACACTTCGGGACTCCCAACCATCTTCTCAGGCGCCTAGTTATTAATTTCTCCAGTGATTCTACACTGGTCATTGGGAATTCGTACATCAGAAGTGGCCATAATATTCTGGGTAAAACGGCATGCTGGAATAACCAGGCTTTAAATCGATATATACATTTTTTATATAGATATTATATATATTATACATACATATATTTGTTATATTGATATTATATATATATATATATTTATATATATTACACATACATATATTTGATATATTGATATTATATATATATATTTAACAAAATACATATATTTGTTATATTGATATTATATATATATATATATATATATATATTATACATACATATATTTGTTATATTGATATATATATATATATATATATATATTTATATATATTATACATACATATATTTGTTATATTGATATATATATATATATTTATATATATTATACATACATATATTTGTTATATTGATATATATATATATATATTTATATATATTATACATACATATATTTGTTATATTGATATATATATATATATATTTATATATATTATACATACATATATTTGTTATATTGATATATATATATATATATATTTATATATATTATACATACATATATTTGTTATATTGATATATATATATATATATATTTATATATATTATACATACATATATTTGTTATATTGATATATATATATATATATTTATATATATTATACATACATATATTTGTTATATTGATATATATATATATATATTTATATATATTATACATACATATATTTGTTATATTGATATATATATATATATATTTATATATATTATACATACATATATTTGTTATATTGATATATATATATATATATTTATATATATTATACATACATATATTTGTTATATTGATATATATATATATATATTTATATATATTATACATACATATATTTGTTATATTGATATATATATATATTTATATATATTATACATACATATATTTGTTATATTGATATATATATATATTTATATATATTATACATACATATATTTGTTATATTGATATATATATATATATATTTATATATATTATACATACATATATTTGTTATATTGATATATATATATATATATTTATATATATTATACATACATATATTTGTTATATTGATATATATATATATATATTTATATATATTATACATACATATATTTGTTATATTGACATATATATATATATATTTATATATATTATACATACATATATTTGTTATATTGATATATATATATATATTATACATACATATATTTGTTATATTGATATATATATATATATATTTATATATATTATACATACATATATTTGTTATATTGATATATATATATATATTATACATACATATATTTGTTATATTGATATATATATATATATTATACATACATATATTTGTTATATTGATATATATATATTTATATATATTATACATACATATATTTGTTATATTGATATATATATATATATTATACATACATATATTTGTTATATTGATATATATATATTTATATATATTATACATACATATATTTGTTATATTGATATATATATATATATATATATATTTATATATATTATACATACATATATTTGTTATATTGATATATATATATATATATATTAATATATATATATATATATATTTATATATATTATACATACATATATTTGTTATATTGATATATATATATATTTATATATATATATATATATATATATATATATATATATATATTTATATATATTATACATACATATATTTGTTATATTGATATATATATATATATATATATATATATATATTTATATATATTATACATACATATATTTGTTATATTGATATATATATATATATATATATATATTTATATATATTATACATACATATATTTGTTATATTGATATATATATATATATATATATATATATATATATATATTTATATATATTATACATACATATATTTGTTATATTGATATATATATATATATATTTATAAAAGTGAACATAGAAGTCAACACTTAGAGGCGACAGTCTGTTTCATGCTATATGCAATCGTCAAGCACACGTGGCTTGACGATTGCATATAGCATGAAACAGACTGTCGCCTCTAAGTGTTGACTTCTATGTTCACTTTTATATTTACACACGCTCTATCTCTGATATTGAGCACTTTATTCCATAAATATAGCACACCTTAAGACTATATTTCTTTATATATATATATTTATATTTATATATATTATACATACATATATTTGTTATATTGATATATATATATATATATATATTTATATATATTATACATACATATATTTGTTATATTGATATATATATATATATATATATATATATTTATACATTATACATACATATATTTGTTATATTGATATATATATATATATTATACATACATATATTTGTTATATTGATATATATATATATTATACATACATATATTTGTTATATTGATATATATATATATTATACATACATATATTTGTTATATTGATATATATATATATTATACATACATATATTTGTTATATTGATATATATATATATTATACATACATATATTTGTTATATTGATATATGTATATATATATATATTTATATATATTATACATACATATATTTGTTATATTGATATATATATATATATATTATACATACATATATTTGTTATATTGATATATATATATATATATTTATATATATTATACATACATATATTTGTTATATTGATATATATATATATATATATATTTATATATATATATATATATATATTTATATATATTATACATACATATATTTGTTATATTGATATATATATATATATATATATATATATATATATATTATACATACATATATTTGTTATATTGATATATATATATATATATATATATTTATATATATTATACATACATATATTTGTTATATTGATATATATATATATATATTTATAAAAGTGAACATAGAAGTCAACACTTAGAGGCGACAGTCTGTTTCATGCTATATGCAATCGTCAAGCACACGTGGCTTGACGATTGCATATAGCATGAAACAGACTGTCGCCTCTAAGTGTTGACTTCTATGTTCACTTTTATATTTACACACGCTCTATCTCTGATATTGAGCACTTTATTCCATAAATATAGCACACCTTAAGACTATATTTCTTTATATATATATATTTATATATATTATACATACATATATTTGTTATATTGATATATATATATTTATTTATATATATTATACATACATATATTTGTTATATTGATATATATATATATATATATATTTATATATATTATACATACATATATTTGTTATATTGATATATATATATATTTATATATATTATACATACATATATTTGTTATATTGATATATATATATATATATATATATTATACATACATATATTTGTTATATTGATATATATATATATATATATATTTATATATATTATACATACATATATTTGTTATATTGATATATATATATATATATATATATTTATATATATTATACATACATATATTTGTTATATTGATATATATATATATATTTATATATATTATACATACATATATTTGTTATATTGATATATATATATATATATATATATATATATATATATATATATATATATTATATATATTATACATACATATATTTGTTATATTGATATATATATATATATATATATATATATATATATTTATATATATTATACATACATATATTTGTTATATTGATATATATATATATATATATATATATTTATATATATTATACATACATATATTTGTTATATTGATATATATATATATATATTTATAAAAGTGAACATAGAAGTCAACACTTAGAGGCGACAGTCTGTTTCATGCTATATGCAATCGTCAAGCACACGTGGCTTGACGATTGCATATAGCATGAAACAGACTGTCGCCTCTAAGTGTTGACTTCTATGTTCACTTTTATATTTACACACGCTCTATCTCTGATATTGAGCACTTTATTCCATAAATATAGCACACCTTAAGACTATATTTCTTTATATATATATATTTATATATATTATACATACATATATTTGTTATATTGATATATATATATATATATATTTATATATATTATACATACATATATTTGTTATATTGATATATATATATATATATTTATATATATTATACATACATATATTTGTTATATTGATATATATATATATATATATTTATATATATTATACATACATATATTTGTTATATTGATATATATATATATATATATTTATATATATTATACATACATATATTTGTTATATTGATATATATATATATATATATTTATATATATTATACATACATATATTTGTTATATTGATATATATATATATATATATTTATATATATTATACATACATATATTTGTTATATTGATATATATATATATATATATATTTATATATATTATACATACATATATTTGTTATATTGATATATATATATATTATACATACATATATTTGTTATATTGATATATATATATATTATACATACATATATTTGTTATATTGATATATATATATATTATACATACATATATTTGTTATATTGATATATATATTTATATATATTATACATACATATATTTTATATAAATATTATATATATATATATTTTATATAAATATTATATATATATATATATATATATATATATATATATATATATATATATATAAGGTTGGTGCAAAAATAATGACCCAGTAATATTGTTTTTTGACGTATTTTTTAACGTCAAATAACCACATTATTACGTCATTATTTATCACCAACCTAATACATATTTTTTATATAAATATTATACATATATATTTTTTTTTTAATAATATTTAACTTTTTAAAAATATGATTTCATCGCTACATAAGAGTTCTGTTTCAAAAACAGAAGCTAAAAACTTCAATTCAATTATAGAAATTAAATTAAAGTTCTGTTTCAGTTTCAATTTCATCGTCAATTCCTGAATTTTTACTGAATTATGGAATTGGAATAAAATTTTAAAACTAGTAGAGTAGACATTCATTTCAGTTTAAAAAAAGAGGTGGTCTACTCAAAAGATGTGTACGTATTTAAACGCTTCTCATACGATTAAACAAGACGTCTTAAGTAACATTTTAAAAGGGGATATGCAGAAGGGCGTGTAATTGAATATTTAAAGAAAAAGTTTTGGCATTTTTGTGTAGTAGAGAACACTAAAGAAAGACATTTCGTTTTTTGTATGAAATCGTAAAATTTAAAACGGAAGTTGTGGCTGCTGCTGATGAAAATGGCTTTAAAAATGTAAACAAACTTTTATTACGTAGGAAAATATTGAAGATTAATTAAAAAAATAAGATAAAATAAAAATCTTAAATGAGAAAACATGCGGTTTCATTAACGATGAAATTATAAATGTTTGTTTTTAAAGAACAGGTTTATGAAATAAAAGAAGTGTTTATTTATCAGGGACTCACTCTAAAAAAAAAAAAAGGGTTCTGTTTTCAAAAGTAAAAAAAAAAAAGACAAACCAAAACCTAAACCAAGATATCGTGAGTTTTCACCTTCCACATTCTACAGGACAAATGCAAATATAGCAGACCTTTTTTTTTGTAGGATTATTAAAATATTAAAATTCAAACATAAATATTAAGAACCCCCCCCCAAAAAAAAAACAATAGAGAGAGTAATAATAATTGTTTGTAGACGATTTAAAAAATTTCCTTGATTTTTGTCGTCTTCTAAAAAAAAAAAAGTTAATGATTTGGGAATTCAATAAAGTTTTTTCTTACTTACTCCATCAGTCTGTTACCAGTTTTTAGAAAGAAAAAAAAAATAGTTATTTCAAAATTTTCGTTGATTTTTAAATTTAATTTTAGTTATCGTCCGTTGTGTAGACGAATATCTGAAGTGAAAAATATGAATAAAATTTTTACCTACCCTGTTCTTCTATCGTCTGCTGCCACTTTCTAGTGAAAATTCAGCAACGGAAGCACGATAAAGACATCAAAGATGAACTAACATGAAGACACTAGCGAAATAACTGGTGAAAACAAAACGAATTCTGGCAATAATTTTATGAAAGTATAGAATATTTTAAAAAGGGAGGTAATTCCCAGTTGTTAAAATAAATAGTCCAATTTATTCGCACTTTACTTTTCAAACATGCTCATGAAGCCTTCCAATCTCTAAAGAAGCTGGTCGTAAGTTCGATCCTTATAGGAGAATGCGTACAAATGTAAATTAGAGTCAGGCTCAGCTTAATTTCGTTTAATTAGAGAATCTAAAACATTAGCTTTTTGTTCTGCTAAAGAACAGTACTATATAATCTGTAGAATTCATTGAAAAATACATCCCTACCCCTACAGCGATAATGAACACGCAACCACCCCTTGTCTGGATGAATGGATTTCTCTACGTGAATTATGAATTTTTGCAGTGCCTTTAAAATCCAGAACAGTGTAACTCGGATATAAGAGAGTTGTTGGGACCGGAGAAGAAGTCTCTTATATCCGGGTTTTGTCTATTTTGTTTAGGTAAGTATGGCTCTAATTTGGGACCAGAGTAAATCTCTCTTATATCCGGGTCTCTTATATCCGGATCACACTGTAATTTTAAAAATAAGTTACCTCAAAACTCGCTTGAGGATGAAATGAAACTAATGTCTTTAATTTAATTACAAAATTAAATTCAAAGCTTTTAGCTTCCATTTTTGAAACTTGACAGTTTTTAATGTCGGGCACTCCAAGCCCACCGGCATGGACAAAAAGTGCTTGTAGACCTTGTATAAACACGGTTGGTTTTGTCTGCCCTTCAGCATAACCTTGTCTTGGTTCCTCTCTGCCTGGAGGCAAAGAGGTCAACAAGAGAGGAAAACCTTGTTTATAATATTGGCTTTAAATATAGATTCCTTTTCATAACTATTGCTAGCAAATGGAATTTACAATATTAGAAGTTATATTTAATTTGCATAAAAATTTTTGAAAGCATACTTTAATAAATATTTATTGTTTTATTTATTTTTTAATTCAAATTTTAAAAACATAGCAACAGTCCCAGTAATTTTTTATCAGACCTCACAGAAAGAGTTTATATCTGGCTTGTTAAAACTCAGAAGTGTTCATAATAAATATTTTTGAAAAAAATAATAAAAAGTAAATGAAAAAGACTTTTATATAAATAAGTCAAAATAATCTGTTTAATTCTTTTTCTTCGTGCCATGTCCCCAAAAATGTTGCTCTCCACAATTTCCTATCCTTTGTAGCTCTTAAGAAAATTTGTCTTTTTGTTATTTCTCCTAAAATTTGTTCCACCATCCATTTACCCAAGCTCATTAGGTAGGTTATTTTCCATTGTCCCTCCTGCTCCCAATGTTCCATGAGTCAAATTTTCCAAGCCCTCCTTCCTCAGTATGTACCATAGAAATTTCAACTTTCTCATCCTGATGTTAAGTATAAGTATCTTTTTGGTTTCCATTTTCTCTAAACTTCCTTGTTGCTCACATTTGGTTCATGGTATTCTCAGCATCCTTCTGTAGAATTATATATCTGTTGTTTAAAGTCGTCTCTTCATATGTGGGGAGATTGTTCAGCATTCACTGTCACATAGGAGGATTACGTTATGTAACAGTTCAGTAGTCTTTTATTTGTTTCAAATGAAATTTTACTGTTACTTAATACATTGCTTAGTTTTTGGAAGGCATCTTTCACTATCCCAACTGTGCCTTCAGATCTCAGTGTTGCACTTTCTCTCCTGTGTTAAAACAATTCCCAGATATTTAAATTATGCTTGTTTGATTTTGGTATTTCCAGTTTGTAATTTGCATGTTGGACCTGACTGGAATTAGAAAATTGCCTCTCTGATTTTCAATTACAAAGATTCTAAACCAGCAAGAAAACTATGAAAATTTTTCTCTGTTCATAGAGCAGATATTCCACTAGTATAATAAAAGCCGTTACTATTTTTTGGTCATTTTGCTGCGTTAAAGTAAAACGATGAAGATGCAAATGGATACAAGGAACACAAAGGTAAAATCATCTAAACACATTTTTTTGTTGTTGTTTCAAACTTCTTTCACAATTAAAAAGAGTAAGTTGATATCTTTGGGACCAAAAGAGGGCATGGAGAATTTAACACTAACAGGATCTACTGAAAGCAGGTGAAACAAACAGTGAGTAACTCATTTACATTATTATTACGACTAGCAGCATGGCCCGGCGTTGCCCATGCTTGATTCAAAAATCATGACTCATACAGCAATCGCTATCACTAGACTTAAAATATTTTTGCCCTTCCTTGCCTTTAAAGGAGTGCCCTTTGCCATCCTGATGTTGCTACATGCCTTACTTCTTTCCTATCTCACACTGCAAATTTTTTCTAAGCTCTATACTAAACATTAAATCTGTTACAAAAAAAGAACTAAACAAAATGAACACAAAACGATCAGCTTTAAAAAAGGACTTGTAACTGGAAAAAACTGGATGAAAAAGGAATGTTAACAACAAATACTTTTTGCACACCCAACGCAGTTCTGCAGAATCAGAATCAACGTTGAGTTTAAGCAAGTGAATGAGTCAATTGGAGTAAAGTGCCATGCAGATTTAACTTTTTCCCACTTGTGACAAATGCAGCTATCGATTTTTTTTGCATGCTAGCATGCTAGTTAATATTCGTGTCA
Organism: Acanthosepion lycidas; assembly: GCA_963932145.1. Taxonomy (NCBI): domain Eukaryota; kingdom Metazoa; phylum Mollusca; class Cephalopoda; order Sepiida; family Sepiidae; genus Acanthosepion; species Acanthosepion lycidas. The sequence continues at coordinate 92,903,405 of OZ010575.1, forward strand.
GTCAGCTGTTGGCTCTCATGCTGGCCAATAGAATCTTACTGCCTATTCGTGGTAGCCAGCTATAGGCTCTCACTCTGGCCAGTACAAAATGGCCGCAAGCTACATGAAAACTGCTGTAGAAGCATGAAAAAATTGATTATTTCCACTATTGATGGGAGTTGGGAAATGCAAAGTCAGTCTTGGCCTTTCCGCTAACTTGGAGCATGTGCATGTAAATTTGGGGGCAAATCCATCGAAAATTGTGGCCATGCATACGTTACACACACACACACACATCCTGCCTTTTATAGATAGAGATTATGGCATAATAAATATAAATATATTCAAACCAGAATTCTAATTATGAATTAACACAAGCAAAATATGCAATTTCTTTCCTGTATTCGATAAGTAAAAACTGTGTTAAAAAATTGTAAAAGATTACAAAAAAGGCTACTCAATGAATAAGATATGTTGAATCATTTGTTTAGATCATCTATATAATAAACGCGAATGTCAGTGTGTCACACCTTTTTATCTTTTCTTCCAGAGGCCGTAGCCCAATATATCATACCATTTTGGAATCTGGCTGACTTCGTGATCAAGTTAAAAACATTCCAGCCTGGATCCAGATCTGCAATCCTGAAATTTTGGATTTCCAAGTCTTCATTACTGCGATTGTTTTTGGTGTTTTTTTTTTTAACGTGATTTTTTTGTGACAAATTTTCTGTGCGATAACAACTTTTATAACTTGGAAATAAATTTGGGAATAATTGAAATTAATTGCACAATCCAGCGAAAGTCACCGCTAAAATAAAAATAATTGTTTGTAGAGAAAGTAAGGACCTACGTACATCAAAAATAAATAAAAGTGTACATAACACCATAATACTGCTGGGCACAAATTATAAGACAAGATTTTTGGGGGCACCTTGATGTGGTGTAATGGTTAGAAAGCTTGTCTTGCTAGATCAAATACGACTGAGTAGTGAGTTCGATCCTCACTGGGTACCCCATACTTTTGGCCTTGTGCCACATCTAACCAGGCTTAAAAAATTACTAGGGCACCTCAAGGTGGTGTAATGGTTAGGAAGCTTGTCTTGCTAGAACAATTACGACTGAGTAGTGAGTTCAATCCTCACTAGGTGCCCCTTACTTTCGGCCTTGTGCCACATCTAAGCTACGCTTGGAAAGTCATTATATCGGGCACCTCGATGTGGTGTAATGGTTAGCAAGCTTGTCTCACTAAAACAATTACAAATGAGTAGTGAGTTCGATCCTCACTGGGTGCCCCTTAATTTCGGCATTGTGCCACATCCAAGCTACACTTGGAAAATTGCTATAAGACAAGTTTTAACTTTGTATTACTTATTGAAAATCCCCCTAAGATTGCTGCACTGTATAATATATCATATCATAATAATATAATAATAGCATAATATATCACATCATAATAATATAATAGCAGTATATCACATCATAATAATATAATAATAGTATATATCACATCATAATAATATAATAGCAGTATAATATATCACATCATAATAATATAATAGTATATATCACATCATAATAATATAATAGCAGTATAATATATCACATCATAATATAATAATAGTATATATCACATCATAATAATATAATAGCAGTATAATATATCACATCATAATAATATAATAGTATATATCACATCATAATAATATAATAGCAGTATAATATATCACATCATAATATAATAATAGTATATATCACATCATAATAATATAATAGCAGTATAATATATCACATCATAATAATATAATAATAGCATAATATATTACATCATAATAATATAATAACTGTATAATCTATTAGATCATAATATAGCAAAATTGTTCAGTATAATTTCCCTTTGAAGTGGTCTTATTTGATGGCACAATGATTTAATAATAATGTGCTTGTGCCATACATCTTGTCCATAGACAATTTGTAAAGTTTCAGTAAATTATACATTTTAAAAATCTGTTATATGGTTTTCACTGATCCCTGTAATAAAATTCCAATGCTATGATTTGGAACTTAAATATAATCTTTAAACTTGTTTCCTCAAAAAACGGTAAGGATTTGGTAAAAAATAGTCATTATTTATCATGTGAAATCCCAGCTTTCAAACTAAGTGCAATACCACAGTTCCAAAATCGACTTGCTCTAATACTATAAGCATTTCAGCATTGTCTTATCAATGCATGGTTTACTCAAACTGGGACCCTCAACTTGGTTATTATAGTCACAATGTACTTTTTAGTCTTCTTCAGGTACCCGTTGTACTTGGTAACCTTTGAAACTAAACCCTTTATTCAATTTACAGGCATATATTGTTCTCATATGATAGTATTTGATTAAGAAAGAACAGACATTAGATTTAAGGCTCCCCCAAAATTCATCACCTGGTCATAAAGGGTGACAGTTTTGTAAATTGTCTAAGTATGAATGTCCTTTTTGTTTACATTATCGCTAAAGCTTTTACTTTTCACATATTTAGTTCATGGTATTTTCAGCATACCTCTGTAGAACCACATTTCGGCTGCCTAAATTTACCAGCATTCACTACCATATAGGAAGACTGATATTACATAGCATTAGCATACTTTTCTTTTGTTTCCAACAAAATTTGACAGTTTCTTAATACTTTGCTTATCTTCTGAAAGGCATTTTTTGCTATATTTCACTGTTTTGGGTCATGCAGTTAGGCATAAAATCTGGTCGAAGGAAAAGACCAGAAGCAGCATCACAAGGACATATTAATGAGTTATCTCCCTTAGTATAGACAGCAGTTGGAAATAATCATCTCCTGTAGACTGAATAAACAGGCATGAGACCATAAAATAAAAAAGGGGAAGGCTAAGTCAGAGATATAAGTTTTAAAAATTCCTGATTCTTTCTCCGATGAGGAGTTATCATTATTTTCAGTCAGACTAATATCCTCATCTTTGTTGTCATTATCACAACATTTCAACCATTATGTTCTCTGGATTTCTTCAGGTGTTTGTCAAATCCTTACGACATTTAGTGCATTATAAGCGAGACAAAATTATGCCAAAAATATTAAAATGCTGTTAAAAAAAACTTATGAAACTGTATTTTTTATGCATTCTCAATAAAAGTATTAAACCCACTTCTTGTAAATAAACAGGCTAATAAAGAAATAGTGTTTAACATTTTTGCTGCCATTTCTCAAGAAAAAATAAGTATAAATCCAAATCCTTGCAAACTGTTATGTGTATGTATATATGTATGTATATGGTGGAGTAATCGATAGTGACTTGGATTGAGGAATTGGAGAGCCAAATTCGAATTACATTATATTCACTTACATGCTAATACCCTTGCGAAAGGTATGACTCCTCTTCTCCTGTCAGCTATGGGTAAAATTGCAGGACAGACTGGTTGGCAACTGGTCTAGGAGAAGGACAACTTTGAATTCAAAGCATGTCGTTCCCTTACCTGATTTTCTCTACAATAGCTCCTGCTAGCATGCATAAGTGTAAAACGAAAAACACCATCCAATGCTGACCCTCATTTACCGTTCACGATATGAGTGTCCACCATGGATTTGCAGAGGCATATGGGAAAGAAACCATATTCTTGAGATTTTGTGTGTTTTTTTTTTTTTTTTTTTTCACAGTAAATAACTTTGGTGTGACACATTTGAAAGGCCTCTGGAGAGAAACCATATTCTTGTATGTAAATGTTCATTTTCATGAAAGTTTTAATAGTCCCCATGAACGCATAAATAATTATAAAACAACAAAATTTGAATAAGCATATGACATAAGCATAAGTTAAAAAGTGTTTGTTTTCAGAGGAAGACATGCTCTCAACCTATTTCAGTGAATTCATGTGGCAAGAATAAATGAAAGAAATGTTTGGAAAATACATTTTTTCAAAATCTCTAATTACCCTTACTTGTCATTAAATTTTCTTGTTCCCTTGTCGACAAACATTTTTATAAATAAAAAAATGTTTCCATAGCTTGTTTCTTTATAATATAGTAAATAATAAATATAGGCTGTTCTAATAACTTGGACTGAAGATTAACACTTGAATCAGTTGAATCTATTTTTCAACCTTTATATATTATTAAAAAAATAGATTACAAACTTTACAAGTTTCGCTTTGGGTTCATACAAATTTAAATTCATAAAATTTTGGGTAAAATATTTCATTATAAAGGGTGTTCCAATAACTTGGACCGATTTTAAATGTGAATTAAGTTTAAGTGTCTAATGATTTTTTTCTTTTTCTTTCAGATTTAATGACTTAAGTCTTTGTCAATTTCAACCATGGAAGCATTAACAATCAAACAACGTGTTAAAGTTTCAAGAGTGCAATTGGAAAAGTTGTTTGTAAATTCAAACAATTATATTTCCAGATACAAGTCCTACTATAGATTGTTCCAGTAACTTGGACTGATTTTAAGTGTGAATTAAGTTTAAGCATCAAATGATTTTTTCTTTTTCTTTCAAATTTAAACCATGGAAGCATTAATAATCAAACAATGTGTTAAAGTTATCAAAACCTATTATGAAAATGAACGTTCAAATTTATAAATATACATCCCAATGATTCCACTAGCAAAAAATGCACACCAAACAGTGACCTTTGTGAATGCAGTGGCTTCTCAACAATCTTCCTTGGATTTTCATCAGTCCAAAATGCGACAATTCTGCTTATTAACGAATCTACCAAGATGAAAATGGGCTTCATCACTAAAGAGGATTTTTTGTGAAAAATCTTCATCGGCTTGTCTTTGCTCGTGCACCCAATTGACGAATGTACGGCACTCCAAATGATCAGCAAGCTTCAGTTCTTGTGCCATTTGAATTTTGTAAGCATGTGGAGACAAATCTGCTGTCAAAATTCGATGTAATGTTGTGGAGAGGTTCAATTCCTGCACATGATGATGAATAGAGGGGTCTGGGTTTTCGGCCACGTTCTTGTGCACTGCAGCAATGTTTTCAGCTGAATAGCATAAATGAGCATGCAATGGTGTTTTCACAGTCAGTTGTTAGAATTTATGAACAAATCTGTCACAGACCCAGTTTGTTTGAATTTACAAACAATTTTTCCAATTGCACTCTCGGTTGGTCGATTATGTGGACCAAAATAATCGTGAAGTGCATGAAATGCATTTCTGTTTGAACGACCATTTTCGTAATAGGCTTCAATAACTTCAATAGCACGTTGTTTGATTGTTAATCTTTCCATGGTTGAAACTGCCAAAGACTTTAGTTATTAAATCTGAAAGAAAAAGAAAAATATCATTGGACGCTTAAACTTAAATCACATTTAAAATTGGTCCAAATTATTGGAACACTCTATATTACATTGTAGTTGGTTTACATATCTTTATAAACTTGTGAATATACAATTATTCTTGCGAATTGTTTTTTTTAATCAACTCACCCCAAGCAAGATAATAAAGTCACTAAAATGCAAAGGGTTACTGAGTGTAAAGAGCAAGAGCAAGAGCAATAAAAGAACAGGAATGAAGAAAACATGATTGTCTAATGATTGATATTGCATTTAGAATTTTAAAGATCAAAGTTAACTGGGAAGCAAGAAGATGTTCCACAAAGAAACAGTCTAATAAAATAGTGTTTTTTTTTTTTTAATTGGAAGCAAGGCAGTAATGCCACTAAAACACAAGGGGTTACAGGGTGTAGTAGAATTAGGAACAGAAACATTAATGATGAGCAGAAAGAGAAGAGAGTAATCAGGTGAACAGTAGATAGTGATTGACATTGCATTTAAACTTTTACAGATTAAAGTTGTCTGGAAAGCATGGAGCCAGAAGGGAGTTGCACGAGGGAGAATTTTTGGTTACATCTGATCAGTTCAACTGTAAATTGATGAGATCTTGACGCCAGTCTAGCGCTGAGCTTGCATTCAAAAACTCTAGGTACCGTAGTGAAGAGCTCATCCGAACAATTACCATGGAAATATTTATAGAAAAGACAAAGAGAGGCAACCTTATGGCGATGGGAAAGTGACTGGGGCTGAGCTGCCAGATCCTTAGTTTAATTATTTTGTTGTCAACTGTCAAAAACGGAAGAGAATGCATAAATCCAGTTTCATATATTTAATTTTTATTAAAATAGCTTTTTAAAACAATAAAAATTGCCAAGGTAGAATACAGCAATAGGAATCCTTTTGACCCTCCATTTTTTTTTGTGAGTAATAGTGTTAAATTTTTCCATAAGAGAAATGCCTTATGAGATGCAAAGAATTAAGAGGTGATGATCTGTATCATGAAATAAACCCAGAAGTTGCCAACCATTGGCCATTGTTTTTGATGTTTCAAAGCATCATCAACTCAGGCTAGAAGTGAATCAAATAATGACATTTGAAAATATTCAGTTCAGTGAGTTACGTACCATATATATATATAGAGAGAGCATCACATAAGCTTTTAAAAAGCATGCAAGAATTCTTGAGCGGCTGCTCTGTTGATAACAAGAAAAAAAAAGGAAAATACTTTTGTTTCACCTCAATATCTCTACCTTTTCTTTTTCTCTCTCTCTCTACCTTTTCTTTTTTTCTCTCTCTCTTTCTACCTTTTCTTTCTCTCTTCCTTTTCTTTTTTCTCTCTCTCTCTCTCTACCTTTTCCTTTTCTCTCTCTCAACCTTTTCTTTTATCTCTCTCTACCTTTCATTCTCTCTCTCTCCCTTTTCTTTTTCTCTCTCTACCTTTTCTTTTTTTCTCTCTCTCGACCTTTTCTTTTTCTCTCTCCCTACCTTTTCTTTTTCTCTCTCTCTCAACCTTTTCTTTTTCTGTCTCTCTCAACCTTTTCTTTTTTCTCTCTCTCTCTACCTTTTCTAAACTCTCTTTCTACTTTTTCTTTCTCTCTGTCTCTACCTTTTCTTTCTCTCTATATATATTTTCTTTCTCTCTCTCTACCTTTTCTTTCTCTCTCTCTCTCCCTTTTCTTTTTCTGTCTCTACCTTTTCTTTTTTCTCTTTCTCTCTCTCAACCTTTTCTTTTTTCTCTCTCTCTCTACCTTTTCTTTTTCTCTGTCTCTCTCTCTCCCTTTTCTTTTTTTTTCTCCTTTGTTTGAAAACTTCAAATATTCATTTCAATTTGCTTTAACTTAATCTCCATAAAACTCTTGCAAAAGTAATGCACAGATTATAAACTTTGGTTGGAATCTGTACAAAAATTTTAAATTTCAAGAATAAAGAAGTTATAGTCATATATATTTGTAGATACGCTCCCACTGTTTGCTGCTGACATTAACTGGAGAAACAATAAAAAGAAGACAAAGAAATTAACTTTTATTTATTTACATTATTTACATTTGGACTACTATTCTTGTCATTGTTATTATCACAACATTTCGGCTATTGAGTCTTCTGACCTTTGTCAGGCCTGTGAAAATCAAGTAAGCATCAAGGAATTTCAATCTGAGCCCTTTATTTAATCTTTGTGAGTAGACTTCTTGTTCTGTTTACAAATATCTCATCTTGTTCTTTTTTAGTTCTACCTAGTTATTGCTAATCTTACCCCCACCTCCCTGTGCATTTATTAATTTAAAAACAGAATTCCAACTCGCCTGCTTTTTTTTTTTTTTGGCAATTTCTTCTTTATTTATTTTCATGAAACATTCCTAGAAAAAGTTTAAATTCTAGGAAAATTATCATTTCAAATTACAAAACTGATTTGACACAAATTTTAAAGATTCATTGAAATTATAATTCATTCAATTCTAAAAAGGCATTCAAATCATAATAATGCAAAATAGTATCTTTTAAAATATTAAGTTGGTGCAAAAATAATGTCGTTTTCTCACATAGTAACAAATGTGAGAAAACGACATTATTTTTGCACCAACCTAATAATAATAGTTGGCTGAGGAAAGTAAATTTGGAGGGCCTTAGACATATGAAGTTTCCCTTGTATTCCATTATAAGTTTCATGCCTTTCACAATCAGTTCATGGTTATATATGACAGCACACAACGATCTGTGAAGACAAAAATAATGAATGAAAGATTTTAGAGACGCCTTTGTAATTTGTTTGCAGTCAAACTTTTGATATAGTTAATTTTTTTCTATGTATATCTTCTTGTTCATGATCCCAATCCCCTCCCACACTTTTGTCAGGGGGGAGTGATGTGGATTTTCTTATTTCTTGCTAGGTTCTTTTAGGATTTTCTTATTTCTTGCTAGGTGCATTAATGTGTCTCCATGGAGATGTATTTTCGTTCTTCATTTCTATAGTAGTATCCACATCACCCCCCCCCTCTCTGACAAAGGAGGGGTGATTGTGATCATGAACAACAATACATATATATATATGTAACTAAATAATATGTAACTATATGGTAGAGGTAATTAAATATACACATAAACTAGGAAACTGAATTGAGTTTGAATTTTCTAAAATTATTTTACTTTTCTTTAAATAATATGCTGTATATTTATGTATCATTCCTTCACTCAAATACAGTGTAACCCAGATATAAGAGAGTTGTCAGGACCGGAGAAGAAGTCTCTTATATCCGGGTTTATCTTATATCCGGGTTTGGTCTATTTTATACACATTAACGCAGGCTCTAATTTGGGACCAGAGAAAATCTCTCTTATATCCGGGTTTCTCTTATATCCAGGTTACATGTGTGTGTGTGTGTTGAATGATCTCTCAGTGAGCTCCCTGTTGCAACACTGATCAGCTACCCCGACTCCTCAGCTCTGCCTGGGGTAATCGTTTTTATGGACTCCAACCAAAACCCGGTGCGGGGCAAGACACAGCTTGGGGCTCTCTCTGAATCCCCGATTTCCAACATGGGTCCATTGTTGTCTGGTCTAGGAAAATTAATTACAGTGTAAACTGGATATAAGAGAGTTGTCGAGACAGGAGAAGTCTCTTATATCCCGGTTTCTCTTATATCCGGGTTTGGTCTATTTTGTTTATGTAAGTATGGCTCTAATTTGGGACCAGAGAAAATCTCTCTTATATCAGGATTTCTCTTATATCCGGGTTACACTAAATTTTAAAACTAAATAAAATGTCACACAAATAAAACTAAATTCTAAACTAATCCAACCCCTTGCTTATTAGATTTTGAAAGAACATTTCATTTCTTTTTGCTGGGAAGCCGCCTTTTAGTCGAGCATGTCTTACTGTTAGGCTACGGCAGTCCTTACTGCAAGAAAATGGCCAATTACTCCTTTTAAGGATTATACATTTCTCGCAGCTTTTTTTGTGTCAATATATGTCAGTTTATATTTTCATACCCAAAATAATTTAATAAATTAATAGACATTTTCAAAAATTTAATCCCATATTGTTTTTATGACACAGATATTGAAAAAACTTAAAACACTTATTTAGTTATTTTTTTAAATCTTAAGATTTGTTTTCATTTTTTTAGAATTTTAAATTGAATAATTTATAAAGATCTTAAATCTTTTAAAATTCAGTTTCAATGTGATAACTCTTTAGAAATGGGGTTATTAAGTAAAACAAATATTTACTAATCATATATTGTAAAGCTTATTACAATCTGACAACCCCGAATATATTTTTAAAGAATTTAGATTTGTTTTTATATGTGTGCTGTACATGTAGAATTTCTGAGTTTAAGGATTGTCCCGCTCTTATGGAAAAAAAACCCTCATGTAAATTTTATCATCTGCTTCACATATTTAACTATAAATATGTTTGGTGGTCATTCAGCTGTCAATAAATCGATTAACACATCAGAAAAACAAGACCCCATGGTTAAGAAATGCTTGTATACAACATTTTATGCTATAAGTAATATTTGTTTCAAATCATGTTAATTTAACATTAAATTTGATAATTTTCCTCAAATAACATTTCAGAAATATATATTTTATTTTTGCAAGATTTTTCAAACTAAGAATTAACTTTGTTTACAAACGTATTAAAATGGCTGTTTTCATTGATTTTACTGAAAAAAATCAATTCCAATCAATATAATTTCTATTTGAAATACACCACAGAATATTTTGTTGACTGGAAATAGTAATTTTTAAACCCTTTAGCTTTCAATTAAAGCTAAAATGAAAGCTTCAAGAAAGCTTTTGCATTTAAAATAAATTGTTTTAAACCTTACGTATACTGAATTAGTGGCAGTACCTATATATATGTAACTAAAGTTATATATATGTATATATATATATATATATATATATATATATATATATATATATATACGTGCAAGCTTCATTAAATATGACAGACAAGATGCTTTCATTAAGTTTTTAATATAATTTCTCATATGATCTTATCATTTTTTCTTTTCCATAGATAAATTATACAAAAAATGTTTTATTTTTCCAAGCACTTTTGGCTGTACCTTTAACCATTATCAAAGATGAATTATATTTAGTGTTAGCTGAAAATGGATTGTTGTATGTATGTATTTAGCTTAATCAAAGCACCTTGTCTGTCACATTTAATGAAGCTTGCATGAAAGAAGGAATGCTGCCTAAATACACAATATATATATATATATATATATATATATATATATTCATATGTGTTGGTATTGTGGAATAGTGAGTTAATTTTTTTCTATGTATGTCTTCTTGTTCATGATCCCAATCCCACCCTTTTGTCAGGAGGGGGGAGTGATGTGGATTTTCTTATTTCTTGCTAGGTTCTTTGGTGCATTTATGTGTCTCTGTGGTGATGTATTTTCATTGATGGTTTCTATAGTAATATTCACATCACTCCCTCTGACAAGGGAGGGGTGGATGTGATTGTGAACAACAATACATATATGTATATGTAACTAAATAATATGTAACTATATGGTATAGGTAATTAAATATACACATAAACTAGGAAACTGAATTGAATTTGAATTTTTTGTAACTTATTTCCAAAGACATACACGATTAAGAAATAAGTGGTCAGCAGTGGAAGTACAGTTAAAAAAAAATGTAAAACTTTTTAGCCTGTGATTGGCTCTGATAATATAACCAACTTCAAAAAGAAAAATAATGAGTTAAAATATTGTGTGTTTTCATATGCCGCTTCAGTTTTGAAGTGTTGGAGAAAGCCGCGTCACAATAATCACAAAGAAAAGGTTTTTCTCCTGTGTGTATTCTCATGTGATCTTTGAGCTGAGAACTTCGAATAAACCTGGACCCGCACACATCACAGGGGTAAGGCTTCTCCCCAGTGTGTATTCTCATATGGTCAATGAGATTTGAACTGTGTCGAAAACTAGACCCACAGACATCACATAGAAATGGTTTCTCTCCTGTGTGAGTTTTCATATGGTCTTTGAGTTGAGCACTGAGAGTAAACCTTGATCCACAAACCTCACAGGGAAACTGTTTTTTTCCAGAGTGTATCACCATGTGCCGTTTGAGATTTGACCTGCATGAAAATGCTGCTCCACATATAATACAAATAAAGGGTTTTTCTCCAGTGTGTGTTGACATGTGACGCTTCAGACTTGATGAGCACCTGAATCTAGACTGACAGTGTTCGCATGTAAATGGTTTCTCACCCGTGTGCTTTCGCATGTGAAGTTTAAGACCTGAACTATGCGTAAAGCTGGAACCACAAATATCACAAGAAAAGGGTTTCTCTCCAGTATGGATTCTAATATGCTCTTTGAGTTGTGAGCCCTGTGTAAAACGAGATTCACAAACCTCACATTGATAGGGTTTCTCTCCACTATGTATTATCAAGTGACGTTTGAGATGTGACTTGCGGGTAAAACTGGATCCACAAATTCCACAAGGAAATGCTTTCCGTGAAACAGCCGAGCTTTTCTGTTTCCTGATAGGTTTGGAAGACATCAGTTTGCTTATATTTTCTTGGTCTTTTTTACCATGGTTATCCGAGTCTTGTGGCTTGGAATTTTGTAGATCTTTTGCTAGAAATATCATGTCTTGAATGGTAGCATCCTTAAAAACATCATCATGATGGTTGGTATCCATCTTGTATCTATTTATCTGTTTAAAACAAACAATACTATCTGAAAGTTTGTTGCCCTTGTAAACATTCTGAGGTACTGCTTTAGGCCATCCCAAAAAAATACAAAAAAAATAAAACAAACAGATTTTAATGTTGGGAACTGAATCTATTTTTACATTGTTTTTTTTTTCAATGAAAAATTGTTTTCATATTCTTAAAATTTCTGTTTTATCTGTACTGAACAGAATTAAGAGTTTAACCATTTTGAAATTGATATTAAAAATCTTAAAACAGAATTGTTACTGATCTCATCCTATGTTTGGTAAAAGCCGATTACTTATATTTTTCTACCAATGAATATTTCCGTATTCTTAAAACTGGTATTTTGTTGATGGTTTAAATTTTGTCATTATCTCCAGATTATGTTGAAGGACTCACCTGTACATGAGTCTGCAGTTGCAAATATCACAAATGAATGGCTTCTTTCAGGTTTATTTTTAGAATGAGGATCACTGTGAGTAGGATTTGGGATAATTATTAACAATTTTGATTTGGTCTTCACTCATATCTCTTTGCACTTTTAAAAAACCCAACCTGTAAAAATAACAACAAAAAATGTCTGATGAAAAAAAAAAGAATACAAATAACAAACAAGAGTCAACATTCATATATTTCAAAAAAATTTCTGCCAAAATTTCTGAGATAAGAAATTATCATTACTTGCAGAACTCAGTTTTCTATCTGAATTTTCTGATCAATTGTAATTCTTAAGTTAATAAACAGGATAACATAATTGGAGGTCCAGTGCAAATAAACATAAGGAAAATTGATAGGGGATACTTTCATCTAAAGTTGTGGGGGCTAACACAAATAACACATAGGACAATTCAGTAGGTGGTACTTTCACCAAAAAGGAAACCACTAGCATCTGGAACAAACCCTTGAAGGGGACATAACATATTAAATATTATGGATGAAAAAAAAAATAGTGTTTTCTTTATACTTAGAACAAACAAAAAAAAAATTGTGGATTTGAAAAATGAATTGACAACAAAATCCACAAAAAATATTTGTAGAAATTTGCCTATCACATTGTTAAATATTTGAGTTTAACAACTAAAATATTGCAATAACAATCACAAGTATGAGTGCCGGTCTTTATTTTAAGAAGTAAGGGGGTACAAATGAAAAAATTTGAAATTGAACAAACAAATTTTTCTATTTAACTGAAACAGGCATTGAACAAATTTTCCCTTCTTTCTTTCATTTTCTATATGGAACCAAATAATGTCTTTGATATGTCTTTTACCTTCTCATGTAATAAAAACGGAATAGTTCATTATGAGGTATTGGCAGATGTTAAACACTTCTATCTTTATTTTTTCACTGAAACCAAGTAGCGTCTCTCTCTGATAAGTCTTTGTTTTCCACGTGATTAAAACGGAATCGACCATTATTTATGAGTTATTGACAGGACGTAACGGTCGTAACAACTAACGTAGGGATGAACAAACACAATTATTTCCAACATTTTTCGATAACAGATTTTTTAAAATTGGGGTTTGTTTACAAACAAGTGAAACATTAGCTTGAAATAGTTTTAAAATAAAACGTGTCTCAAAATCACGCCTCTGTTGGAAATAACGGCTGTAAATTTTATTTTTAAGAATGATCTTTTTAATTTTTTAGCTCACATTTTTTAGGGTTGTGTTTTTGAAAATCTTTGTTTTTCTGTTTTTAATCTCAGAAGAACAGTCTGCTGATCATAATATTCCTGTATATATCTTCAAGTTTTAAGAGTTTTAGGTTGACAAGTCTCTTACTTGTATTCCAAACCAGGAGACCAACCGACAGATAAAAAAAAATAGGTCGGAGGATACAGGTTCGATTCCTGTCAGACTCAGAGGTACATTTTTTTCTTCTTCAGTAGGACTTCTCAATCTGGGATGGTTGTTCAATGATTTCATCGTTTAAAAAATTAAAAACAAGACAAAAAAACAGGGATAGCAACTGAAACACGTGTACCCACTAAAAATAACAATTTAAAAATTTTAACGTAAGAAATAATATTGGATAAAAAAAAATAATATAATAAATACGTAAATAAATAGTTAAAAAAGAAAAAAGAAAAAAAGGTGTATGACTATGAGTTACAGTACACGGCACACCTGTATTAAGATTTGAATACGTTTAAAAACAGGCGTAGTTCATGTAATTAATAATATTAAATAATTATTAAAATATATTTTAAAGAAGCAAAAACTCAAGTTCTGCATTTTTAGCTTAAAATGCAGAACTTGAATTTTTGTTTCTTTATATTTTTTTAATAATTGTCAAGATTTCTCCTAAAAAGAAATGAAGAAAAAACGAAAACATAAAACAACCAGACGATAATTTTCCCTGTGAGTTGCTATATTTACCTCTCTAGTTACCTGTTGCATGTTTGGTTTCTCCAAAGATTCTAATCCAGAGAACATCGAATATGGAAAAATTAATAAACAATCTGAAAATTTCAGTCAATTTTTTTTTGTCATGTCCATGACAAACAGACGACTAGTTAATCGAGGGCTACAGAAAATGTCGGACAAATAAACACGGAGTAAAAGGGAGGTAATCGATACTGTCATTATTTTTTCTTGGTAAATTGAATGCGAAGTTCTAATTTGCCGTTTGTTTATCGGCTATGATCCACAATAAAAAAAGGTTTTATGCGTTTTCTCCCCAGAATAAATAAATGGATAAATAAGTTTTTCCACAAATATTAACATTTTTTTTAAATCATTTAAGCCGAAGCCGGAGAAATATCTGACGCACTCTTTTCTTTTTTTAAAAGAAAATGTTTTTTAGAAAATTTTTCTTAAATCGCCAAAAAAAGTTTCTATTACCAATGAATTCTGAGTTACCATATTGGAAGTACAAGATACCTTTATTGTAATGTTTATATCGATAACTATTGAGAACTAAAATGGGCACAACACAAGGATTGGAAGAAGAAAGTGCTGTGGACTGATGAGTCCAAATTTAAGCTTATGGGAGGTAAATGAAGAGTTTTTGTCTTGGTGGTGATGCTGCAATGTCGAATACTGTGGCGTCATCCACTGTGGAGCATTTGCGTCTTTGTCTAGCTTCTCTGGCACACTGGATATAACTCTTTGCTCCCGCGAAAACAGCAGCTCTTTCTTCTACTCTATCCCAGTTCGCAACATTGATAAAAAATTCCACCATGGACTTTTTACACTGGTCGTTGAATCGAAGTTTGGGTCGTCCAACGTTACCCGTGTAGACTTGTCTTTTTCCTATCTATCACCCCTAGTAACAGAACAGTCTATATCTTACGCCTACGTACGGAAAACTTCAACCAATTAAAACCGTACTAGACGAACCAACAAATCTCATTGGTCAACGACACTATATTCTGAAAGTTTCACGTGCAAAACGAAATTGCGCCAAAACTTAAGTGAGCCGATTTCGGACTTTCAGAACTTATAAAGGAAGACGCCGACTGACCCAAGCAGTCAGTGACGAACACCCACAGAGAAATTGCCAACATACTCCACGTCACTCGAAATCACGATTTTACCGCGCAAAGGTACATCAACGCTGACTCACTCACAATTAAAACTCAACCAACTCTGTGGACATCGATTCTCAAACATTGCTTATCCAAAGTGAATTATATTCACTACCTATTAAGTAAACATCAATGAGCGAACGACCTTAAAAACATTACAGACAAAGGTAGATCACTCCTTAAGAACTCCTTCTAAAAAGACACTTAATATTGACAAATCTAAAACGGACTGTAAATGAACGAACGATTACAAAAAGAGACATTCTGAAACCTAAAACATCATACACATTTTACCAACATAACATATACCAATTATCCTGCTTGTATATTGTTTTGGATTGTATAAATGTTTTATTAGTTTCTAATTGGATATGTCTTGTTCTTAATCGTATTTTAAATTTCGTTTATTTATTTGTTGTGGATGCAGAAAGTCACGCAACCTACACAAATTCCTTCTGATTCTTTCAAGCATAATTAATAAATTCTGCACATTCCCAACACCCGTGTCCTCAGACAATTTTCCATGCAGTATCTGTTTGAGAATTCTGGAGTTATCCATGTGCACACCATGCCCAAGCCACCTGAGACGCCGAGGCAGCAATAACTGAGTGAAAGTGACTGAAAGCCATCTCTTTTGAGCACTTATCCGACATTCTATCTTGCCATTTAATTTTTAAAATATTTCTCAAACATCTCACGTGCAAACTATTTTAACTTATTATCTTGACCAGCATACAAGGTCCACGTCTCACTCCCGTATATGCACTCTTATAAGAAATTTAGGCTGATTGAGAATATATCGTTTGCTTTTCTGGGGGAAAGCAGACGCTGTTTTGGACTCCAAACTATTTTCAAAAATATTTTGCGTCCTTCCGATTTGTGGAAAAATAGCGGCGTGTGATTTATTTCGGCATCAATCGGAGGGCTTCGGCGAAATCTCGAGACATAATCTGGAACCGGTCTTGGTGAATAAAAGAATTCAATTGAATCAAAAAAAGGGAGAAAAGACGGTATCTTCTGCTGCTAGAGTGGAATCCAGGTCACTCCGGTCAAGAACAACGACATAGAAGAAATTTGATACCTCCAGATGAGAACTGAAACAAATAAAAGTCAACGCTGCCCCCTCATTCAAGGACTGGTGTGATTTTGTTGGAGATTGGTGGTGTTAGTTTGGTTAAATCAGAAGGAATTTTTAGGTGGTGTGTTCGTTAACAATAACATTCATCCACAACAAATATTAAACAAATATTTAGAACAGGTCATGCAAAGCAGAGTTAAAAAACAAAAACAAGTAAAAATACACAACAACAATACGGTAATTTAATTTATACAAATGAGTTATTATTAATTGGTGATTTGTTGTATGTTGATGTAATAAGACATGTAGTTTGTTGTTGAATATGTTTGAATGCTTAAATCTTTGTTTTGATGATTTGTTGTAAGAATTAAACAGTTTGCTGTTCAACGTTGAAAAGTGTTCGATTTTATTTACAGTTCAAACGTTAGTGTGTGTGTATACCGTATATACGAGTGTTATTGTAAATATTCTTAAGTTGTACGAAGTTGCATACCTTGAACTGTTAATTGTTGAAAGTTTTGTTTGTTACTGTTACTAATGTAGTGAATATATATTTCACTTTCTTCAAGTAAAGTAAATGAATTTTTGAGAAATTTGTTTAAAAGAGAGATTGAGTATGCCACAAGGTTGTTGAGTCAGAGGTTAATTCGCACGGGAAAGTCAAAGTTTAAACTAGCGTGGAATTGGTTGGCATCTCTCTGAGTGTGGAATTCTGGCTATATTTAGTCACCCCACCACGTGGGCATCATGTGGCACAAGGCCGGTTTAACGTGGGATCTCCGAGCCCGTGGGCTTGGCCCAAAAATATGCCCATTGAACCCGTATAAACGGGTTCAGGGTCGGTTTACCTCCCCGAAAGAAACTCCGCCCTTCGGCGTAGCCTCCTTCGGGTCCCTCCCCGCCCGAAGGCAAGAGTTCAACCGAACAGTCGGTCAAGAATTGAGCGACTAACTCTGGTAAGTTGGTTCGAATTTCTTTCTTTTATAGGTTCTGGAAAGGAAAAATAGGCTCAAACACATTTGAGCGCCAAAGGCATTTTTCACGTGCATACTTAGTTTTTTTTTTTAAGGCTGTTAGCCAATGAGAAATTGAGTTTGTCAGAACTAGTGTTTTGATTGGATAACAGGTGTGTGGGTGTAAGAATGGATTGTTCTGCAAAGGGGTGAAAAGGTAACGTGGATTATTCCACAATATCGTTTCTTCACTGTTACCAAGAAAGGTCGCTACGGACATTGTACCTACTACTTGAAAAGCATTCAGAGAAGTAGAGCCTTTGACTTTTTTATATTTGTTATAATGTCGTTTGACTTTCTGGGGTCCTCATGCAGCATACTTTAATTTTCATTGTAAAACAGCATATTTTGAAGTACCTCCTTTTTTGTACTACAAAGTATAATTTTATATCTTTTATTGTAAAAAAAAAGAGGCATATTTTTTGCACTATATACTTGTATTTGAATTATATGTTTTCTATTTGTATATACATGTTACTGGCCATTATAGGCACACGAAGAAACTTATTTGTGTAATTTTCTTTTCATTTTGTGAGTTTGTATAGGACCGGTGGGTGAAGATGAAAAGAAAACTCGTGCGTTTATATTTCCTGCTAGAAGGTTCAGCTACAATATGAAAATGCCGGACTCGGATTAAGTCCAACTGAAGATAAAGAAGACAAACAAGACCGATATATATATATATATATATATATATATATATATATATATATATATATATATATTAAACAAACATTTACAAAGGACATAAACAGTTAACATTGTGTGTGTGTGTGAACGTTCGTATTTTGGAGAAGTTCGTAAGAGTTCGTACGTACGTGAATGCGTGAGATGTTATTTAACGTCTGACCGCAAGGTCGAGACGATCATTCTCTGGGACTACATTTTGCAGCAAGAACAGAGAAGAAAGAGAAAGAGACAAACTCGTGTTTGTTATTTATACCTAATGTAATCACGTGTCAGGCTTCACAGCGCCTTGGCGGGAAACTTGACTTAGTCACGCGCTGGAAAAATATATTGTGCGTGGGTGGATTGCAATGCCTACGTGTCTTTATTGACCAATTAGAAGCTGATATAAGGTTCTTGGGATCCGATTATCCCAAAAGTGCACAAAATCGACTACATGAAAATATAGCGATTATAAAATTGTCGCATAGCTGCGATTTGTAAATTGTCCATTACAAAGCAGTGTTGATTTATTATCCAATGAATGCTTGTTGTTGCATAATTTGAATTTGTGTATGTATGTATGTATGTATGTATGTATGTATGTGTGTGATAATGATGATGATCATTACAAGTTCAATAAAATTGACATATTTCTCTTTTTTAAACTCGGCTCGTGTCGTTTTTTTTTTTTGTCGCTTGACGTTAATCACAGCGTTACCGCAAACATTTGTACTACGTTACACTAAAATCTTATAAAAAATCCTATACTCCTGCCAAACACACAGGTTGTTAAGTAAAAGACAATCAACTGAAAACTTTGCAACCTACTCACACACAAATATACATATACTCAATTGTAAATTAATCTCTGGAGTAGTTTGTATCACGTTTATTTATCATCTCTCAGTTGCATCTCTGTCTATGGGCAGAGTGCGCTCAAGGGTGGCTCCGTCAAAGGACAGAGTCGCAATTGAGGAAAATTATACTGAGAGGTGCCCGGCCCTGGGGAACAGCTGCTCGAGGCCACGCCCTCTCATTGCACTCGAGAGAGGGATCGGTGTTCGCATCGAAGCCAGCACAACCGACGGTTGCGGGAGTTCGGGCAATTTTTGTTCCTAGCCCGGGTGTACGCGCCCGGAGTCCCCACATTAAACTGACCTTATGTTACAACCTGACCTTGTGTTTGTGGGGGGGGGGGGGTGGAATTAATACAAATATACATACACTCATAGCATTTATTTGTATGACTTCCTTTCTCCAGCGTCTGACTGTAATTTCTTGTTCGATAAGAAATATACTTTTCAATTCACACAATACTCAAAAACATAGATTTTGTTTTGAGTCATTTGTTAAAAATAATTCTTTCACTTGTTATTGAATTCAAACCTTTTGTTGTGGATCTAGGAAGGCTGTGTTAACATTTAAAGTTGCGCTGCAAATATAACATGCAACATTCGCAAACATAAATTATAAAAAAAAAGTCAAATGATAACGATATTCAATTACGACAAAAAGGACAGGTTTGGAACAACAAATTAATTTTTATATACACAATTTTTGTTTTGTAATGATGTGTGTACGAGAGTATCTCAGTATATTTAAGAAAAAAAGTTCTTTACTGTTTCGGAAATGTTCAATGCCTAAGTAAAAGTTGTCTGCCTTTTGTTATATAAAGGTTTTTATACTGCATTTTGGAACAAACTTCCTTTATGAAAGATTAGGAAAATTTCAACGACAAACAGTTTCCATTCAATATCTTTCTTAGAAAAACCTTTGTCTAATATTAGACAATATCTAAGAAAGATATTGAATGGAAACGGTTTGTCGTTGAAATTTTCCTAATCTTTCATAAAGGAAGTTTGTTCCAAAATGCAGTATAAAAAAAAATTAAGTTCTTTTTTGGTGTCTCCCTTGCGTGTGTAAATATCTCTGCATGCGAGTAAATCTCTGTGCGTATCCTTTGCGTGTGAGTAAATCTCTGTGCGTATCCCTTGCGTGGGAGAATCTCAATGCGCCGAAAACTTGTTCGTCCTTTCTTTGTATTTACTACAGTTTTTTTTTATCGTCTGAATCGGCTCAACGGAAGCTTGGCAGACGTTGCCAATAATTCCAAGAAATTGGGCGTGATTGTATTTTGTATTTTTCATCCAATGGGATTTTTTTTTAAACATTTAGGGGCAGATTTGAGAAAAATTTTTTGAAGTCAGTTGAGCCTACTTTTGCACAAAATTTTACTGTTTTATTATGGAAATTTCTCGAAGTTAACAACCAATGAAACTCAAGAAAATGTTTGATATTGAAATAAGGGTTACTAAACTTTTGTCTTCTCGTTCTTTTGTTCACATATTGTTCGAATTTAAATTCAACCTGTAATGGAGCGAATATTGTTGAGTTGTTAATGCAAGTTATCCCGAGTTAAATGTAATTAGTAGTTGATAGATAGAGGATTCCTTTTCTGTTTTTTATTCTGAAAATGAAATGAATAAAACGTACGACAATCACATACAACAATAAATAAGACTTTGAGACACGTATGGAAATTAATGACAAGAATGTGTATTTTTCTTTACGTGATGTTATTTGCAGTATTGTTTTAACTTTTAGTTTTGTGTGTTAGTGTGTGTGTGTGCGTTGTGGCGGTTTCGGGGTCACCATTCTGTAGCAGTATTGACGGCCTAAATCAACCCGTACATTTTTTTCTTTACAAATGTGTAAGCAAACGAAAAGCAAACAAGAGAAAACAACACGAAAAACTTTTTTTTTTTTTTTTTTTATAACAAGAACAATATTCATATTTAAATTAAAAAGTATGTAAAGATGTACAAGCATAGGGGTTACGTCCCTTTGATTGGAATTAATTAAATATTTTTTTTATTTGAGCTCATAAAAAGTTGAATGAACTTGTTGCTCAAAAATAAAATGTTCACTGTGAGAGACTACTGCAAAGCTGAAAATATGTTGATAAACTTTTAGCTTCAGAAGAGCTGAAGCACTGAATGTTCCGTAATGTTTAATTAATTTTTATTACTAAAAGTTTTAGTTGAATATTCGTAATTAATTATTACGAATCATTTTTTCCACGTACGACTGTGATGATCTGTAATGTTTAGTTTGTAATTAAGTTTGTTACTTTTTTTTTAGTTGAATATTCGTAATATGTTGATGCTTAAATGTTATTGTTCTGTAATGTTCGTAATTAAGTTTCGTACGTACGTGTTGTGTGAATATGTTTTCATAGCGTTCGCCCGAAAGACGCCAGAACGCGATTTCTTAAACAGCGAACAAGAGAAACAACACAAGAATTGTTTCTATATCAATAATAAACTATCTTCATTTTACTGTATGAAATACAAAAAAAGGAATCAAGTGTGTGATTTTTATATAGCGAGAGCCGTAATAATACAGCAGGAGTTATTTCCCTTTAACTGTTATTTGAATTAGTTAAGACTTTAAGGAGAATATATATACTTTTTTATCTGGACTCACAGAAAAAGATTTTAGCTAATGAAATAATAGTAAGTTTCAATGGAAAGAATTTTCTTCGATAAGAAATGGTTGTAGGCTGAAATACGGTGTAAAGAGGAGTTCAAAGAATTTTGTTGAGTGAGAGAAAATTGTAGTCTTCACTTGCAATATCAAGAAGTTGTGTCGTGTACTAAAATGTAATTTTTAGTTTTTTTTAAACTTCTGAATAAAATTTTAGTAGAAATAAGTTGAAGTAACTTTTGCCGCTTAAGTTGTTCACCGAAGAGAGCTGAATGTGTTTCTCTTGCTTGTAGTTGAAGAATGAGATGAGTTCAGAGATGTGCAATGTTCGTACGTTCGTGTGTGTGTGGGGGTGTCACAGCGTCTGCCGCAAAGGGGTCACGACGAAATCTCTCTAATGTTACATCTTGTGTGTGTGAAAAAAAAGTTGAAAATGTCGCTCATATTTATTACCAACGTGGTCACGAAACACATAGATTTTTGGCGGAAATATTTTCGTTCAGGTCAGAAACTAGGCCGATACAATTCAGACGTAGTTGAAAACATGGTAGGATTGATTAAATTTTATTGACCAATGAGGAGTCAGAGAAATAGTCAGAGAAATAATATCAAGGCTCTGTGATCCGCTTTTTGCACAGATTTTATCGATTGCAGTGCTGTTACATAGGAAATGTATTGGGATCTTTTTTAACCAATGGAATTAGATCACAAATAAAATATTTTTAAATTGAGGTAGGACACTAAAGTATTAAATGTTCTCAGGGTTATTGTCTCTTTTCGTTTTTTTAAATTTTGGGCTTACTTGTTTACAATTGTTCCAAGAATGTCGTGGTTAAGGGAAGCCTTTGAAACCGTCAACTTTGGATTTTCACGGAGCGAAAAAGGTACGTCTGTGTTTTTTTCTTTTTTCTACTGCCTTTTTGCTTGTGGCGGAAGAGTCGTTTTTATAGTGATGAAATTACAGATCATTATTTCTAGAATGATAAAATATCATCATCATGGCTCATAACAAGCTTTTCTTTTCACTCAAGGCTATTTTTCTTGGTGATGAAAGACAATTTATCTGCAGTCAGAATTAAGTAATTGTCAACTTCACCACGGGAGTAGGTGCTTGTCTTGTTTCCCCTATCAAGATGAACGAGTGTTCTCTCGGGGAGGCCCCGTGTTTCGAGCGTCTGTTAGGACTTAAACACCAAGTACATACTATCCGCCGCTGAAGATGCTAGAGAAATGGTTGCCTGTACCGCTCCAGGAAGTAACCGACTCCTCTTGCCTTTACAAGAGCAAAATCAGTACTGCTACCATATATGGACAGGACGCTACCCAGTCTTCACTTTCTAGTCCCGATAGAGTCCAAAGGCATCTCCACGTCCTTGTGGATGATGAATTGTTTCCCACTCTACAACCCCTTTCCCACAGACGAAACGTCGCAAGCCTCTCGCTGATATATCGCTCTTTCTATGGAAAGTGTTCAGACAAACTACATTCCTTAGTTTCACCAGTTCTAACGGCTGAGACCCGCCATGTCACTCACACTGCAGCGAACCGTCGTCATTCCTCTCGTATTCCACTCGAGCAGCTTCTTGCCACGAACCGCTGCTTTGTGGAATCAACTCCCAAGATGATGCTTTCTCGATCACTACAATCTTGGCCTGTTCAAGTATAGGGTCAACCTTATCCACATAACTCCATAAATTGTGCCTCTCCCCCTGTAATATTCTACTTCGAGTGGCTCTTAGGCCTTGTACAGAGTGAACATCATTGTGTAAAAAAATAATATAATAATAAAAATAAAATGTAAATAAATATGTAAAAATCAATGAGACAAGAATAAAAACTTGTAATTCCAACAGATTTCGGAAAGCTTTTGCAATTCTTGATCACTCTTGAGAAATAGACGAAATGGTGACTAAGCTACATTGTATTCGTTATAAATTCAAATTAACAAAAAAAAAAAAAAAGATAATAATAATAATAATAATAATAATAATAATAACTCTGCATGGATGATCTCAAACTCTTTGCCAACGACGACAATGAGTTGAAAGGCCTCCTCAACATTGTAAAATACTTCAGTGACGACATAGGTATAGACTTCGGATTAGATAAATGTGCAAAAGTAACATTCAAGAAAGGTAGAATTACAGAAACGCCCTTAATAGATTTAGATTTTGTCACAAAGATTAGGGAACTGGAGCATGATGAAGCTTATAAGTACCTAGGAACTAGCGAAGGAGATGGCATACAACACCCCCAAATGAAAGAAAAAATAAGAAAAGAGTACTACAGGCGTGTACGTCTGGTACTAAATACTGAGCTAAACTCAAAAAACAGAATATCAGCCATAAACACATTGGCTGTCTCTGTGGTGCAATACAGCTTTAATGTGCTTAACTGGACCATAGCTGAAATTAAGCGAATGGGCGCCAAAACGAGAAAGCTTCTCACTTGCTACCGGATGCATCATCCCAAAGCTGATGTTGATTGTCTGTATGTACCCAGATCCGAAGGAGGCAGAGGATTAGTTCAACTAGAACTGTCCTACAAAACTACAACAATTGGCCTCCAAAGATACTTGGAAACTACAGAAGACTGGATGATGGTATGCGTCAAGGAACATGAAAGTAGTAAGCGTCTTTACTCCGTAATAAAAGAAGCCAACAAATTCAAAATGGAATTCCAAATGGGCGTAGAGATGCAACTACAGCACAATACACCGGCTGAAACTGCAAAATACTTAAAAAAGACAGCAAAGACGAATGCAACCGTCCAGATACAGAAGCGATGGCAAGATAAACCGCTTCATGGCCAATACACTGCCCGTACCAAACAAGCTGACGCAGACAAAATCCGTACCCATCAGTGGCTACGTAGTGCAGGATTGAAAGCTGAAACTGAAGGTTTCATCCTTACTGCACAGGACTAATGATTGTTAACTAGGAATTATCAAGCACATGTACTAAAATATTGTATCAGCCCAAAATGCAGATTCTGTAATAAATATCCAGAAACGATTGATCATCTTGTATCAGGTTACACGATATTGGCACCCACTGAATATAAAACCCGGCATGACCAATATCTGCACTGGAAAATCTGCAACTTCTACGGGAAGGAAACTGAAAGAAAATGGTATGAACACCACCCAGACCCGGTTACGGAGATAGGACCTGTTACAATTCCATGGGACTACACAATACACACTGACAGAAGAATCAAAGCCAACCGCCCAGATATTGTTATTAAAGACCACAAACAAAATAAGTGCCTCCTTATTGATATGGCAGTCTCTGCTGACTGCAATGTATCTTTGAAGATATTCAAAAAGCTGTCAAAATACAAGGACCTTGAAATAGAAATCTCGAAAATGTGGCGTATGGGAACATCAACAATCCCTGTTGAAGTTGAAGCCCTAGGAATGGTTGGAAAAGATTCCAGTAGACTAATTGAAGGGATTCCTGGAAGTCCATGCCTCAAGGAGATACAAAAAATTGTTCTGACAAGTACAGCCCACACTTTACGAAGGGCTTTATCTATGTAATTTTTTTTTTTTTTTTGTTAGTGGAAAGTGTCATGATGCCATTTCTAACCTTAAAAGAAAAGAAATGTGTAAACGCCAGAAATCAAAGAAAATAATAATAATAATAATAATAATAAAATTAAAATTAAATTGTTAATTAACAGTGGCAAAAAAAAGCTAAGCTAAAAATTTTTGTTTCTTTTCATGACCCACATAAAAGGCCTACATGTGGCTAGGTGAACGAGCTGATCATTAATCTTAGCAAAATTACTCTCGTTAATAATATAATTAACATTCATTAAAAGTTTCGTGTTATTTATATTTTGTTAAAGTATGTAGAGGGTGTCTAAAAAATGTATACACTCTTTTACACTGTAATGGTAATATTAACCATCTTCCTACAAAGAAACATTTAGTATTCATTGACTGAGCAGACAGTACAGCTTTCAGTTGAAATTTATAAAGTCTTTCTCTTGAACCCCCCCTTTTTTTATAGGAAAACAGGATTCTCAAGTCAAGTGGTTGTTATCGCTTTTTCTAGTATTGATGTAGGCTTCCTGCCTAACCTTCAATTTGAAGTAGCGTAAAATTTTAACATCTTCATTATGTCGTTATCTTCTCTTCCAGTTACATGCGCTATCCATTTTAGTTGTCGCTACTGTTGGTAATCCTGAATTCTGTTATTTGATTGTTATATACCGTACCTATGAACACTAATGGGTATGTCCCAATCCTCATAAATACATTGGACACTATTGTAAGTGGGGGTAATATACTGTATAAGTAGTGCACCACTAGCAGTGGTTTATCTACTTTACGCCGCTGGCGAGTATTGTAGTTTGTTGATGTTATAAAGATTAACATTTCATTTCCAACCTCAGTTTTGGTTATTCCTCATTCAGTAACCCTTTCTAGGTTACAACGTTGGTACAAATCTTTACGATTCGGTAGCACCAGTCCACAATGTTCAATGAAAGATGATCTTTGCCAAGATCCTCAGGCTCTACTCGCCGTTTTTTTAACATTGATCTTAGGAAGCGATTATATACAGCTGACAGTTTAGATATTTCTGAACGGGTTCGGCGCCAGGCATGACATCCATACGAAAGTGTTGCTTTGTGATGTCAGCGAACACTCGTTGCCACTTTTGTAATGTCAACGAATACTCGTTGTCACTTTTGCAATGCTCGTTGTAGTAGAGACTTTGTAATCACAGATACAACTATAGTAACGCCGTTGAACAATACTGGTGTCAGACGCCGTCGAATATCACTCGCATTAATAGTACTTGCTCGATAATACTCGCTCGAAAAGTAATCACTGAATAGTGACCCGAATAGGAATCCGTATAGTGAGATATTCATCTACCGCCCCACGCGATCGGATGTGGCACAAGCCCAAGTTTATTGTGGGGTATCCGAGCCCTTAGCTCGGGCAAAAATTCCCTGTAGACCCCGTAAAAACGGAGTCGGGTAGCTGTCTACGACCCCAGACGAAACTCTGCCCTTCGGCATAGCCTCGTTTAGGTTCATCTCTGCCCGGAGGCAGAGGGTTCGACTAGCACACCTCCGAAGTCATTCGGAGAGTGAGATATTCACTAATCGCCCCACGCGGTCGGATGTGGCACAAAGCCGAGTTTATTGTGGGGTATCTGAGCCTGTAGACTCGGGCAAAAATTTCCCGTAGACCCCGTAAAAACGGAGCCGGGTAGCTGTCTACCACCCCAGACGAGACTCTGCCCTTTGGCATAGCCTCGTTTGGGTTCCTCTCTGTCCGGAGGCAGAGAGTTCGACCAACACACCTCAGAAGTAATTCTGAGAGTGATCACTTAGATGCCACGCTAATTCCTATATATACATTTCTTTTACTCTCCCGTGATCTACTTATTAAAAAAAGGGAACGCCTGTGTTTGATCTCTGGTGATCTGAGTTTAAACTTCAGTGTCGGCAGCGACACTTTATATATATATATATATATATATATATATATATATATATATATATATATATATAATAGAACATGACTCGAGTTTTCAGGTTGATGTTTTGGTTTTGTAGCAATGTGCGGTGTTGGGCGAAACTAACTCTGACACAGCCTATTCTATGTTCAGTTTCATTTTCTCCCTCGCCTTGCTTCTTTTTCAGATTTCCGCGTTAGTATTACTAATGTAATCCAGGCTTAGCTTTGAACCAAAGAAAGTTCATCCTGAAATGCTACTGGACGTACGGAAATGCAGTTGTATCGAAGAGCGTTTCATTCAGATTCACCGACGCCTCTTACAATCTCATGAATTAGAGATAAATTTGAAGCTGATGGTATCGTACACGGTGCGCACAAAAACCTTTCTGTAAGACCACGTATATCAACAATTTTACGGCCATATCACGTTGAAGCATCGGTTCCCATACCGTCACCGAAGTTAAGCAACGTCGAGCCTAGATCTAGATGGGTGACCGCTTGGGAATATCAAGTGCTGTAAGCTTGGATGTGCGGTTGGGATTGAAGGATAATGGCTCGCAATTGTTAATCGCTGAGCCGAGTTCCAATTCCAGTTGGTTTCATTATGTTCTCTTACGCGCAAATAGCATTGGGAAAGGTATGAATCCAACTCTTTTCCCCCAACTATGGGTTAATTAGCAAGACTTGTGTCACGAAACCATTATTATTTTTTTTTAATTTCTCAATATTAAGAAATTTAAATTTCTTAATATTAATTTTAAATATCTAAAAATATATTCTGGCTTTAAATAAACTGCAAAGGGTTGATAAGCCGTAGAAAACTAATCAATCAAAATGTATGAATTTCTGCCCTGTCTCCAAACAGACGTAAGGTCTGGTATTATCCTGGTGGAAGATGGCAGTCTCCGATTAGAAAATTATGGATGGCTATAATCGATTTCTGTCTTTAAATGATCTAGTTGGAAACAGTCATGCGTATCTGATCTTGCGGAAGCTGCTCATAACATACAATGCCCATTCGGTCCTACCAGATGCGCAGTATCACTTGCTTCGAATGTAGACCAGCTTTAGTGACGAAGTAAACAATGAATAGACCCTACGAGAGAGGGGTAGCACAATTTTAACGCACTGTTATTTTTATTTTTTTTGGCTTATTAATTTTCGCCTGGGACCTTTCTCATTCCACATTGTTGTAAACAATCCATTTTTCATCGGCTGTGACATTTAAAAAAAACAAAAAAAAACGGGTCGTTTTGTTGCGTTTAAGCAGAGAATCGCAGATGGAAATGCAGTTCATTCAATGTTTTTTTCTGCTAAATCGTGAAGCAGCCGAACGTTGTCGGGATTAGCGTACCCAAGTGTTGTCAAATGCCTTACAACGTTCAGATGAGATTATGTGACGCATTTATGGATTATTTTCATCAGCATTTCAATACGGTCATCATGATCAACGTCTGTAGTCCTGCCGAAACGTACTCGGTATTCCAGATCCAGATTTCCACTTTTGAATTAACCGAGCTACCTACGAACACTACTGACAGCTATGGTACCATCATCATAATCAGCGTCTGTAGGCTTGCCGGAACGTACTCGGTATTCCAGATCCAGATTTCCACTTTTGAATTAACCGAGCTACCTACGAACACTACTGACAGCTATGGTACCATCATCATAATCAGCGTCTGTAGGCTTGCCGGAACGTACTCGGTATTCCAGATCCAGATTTCCACTTTTGAATTAACCGAGCTACCTACGAACACTACTGACAGCTATGGTACCATATTCATAATCAGCGTCTGTAGGCTTGCCGGAACATACTCGGTATTCCAGATCCAGATTTCCACTTTTGAATTAACCGAGCTACCTACGAACACTACTGACAGCTATGGTACCATATTCATAATCAGCGTCTGTAGGCTTGCCGGAACATACTCGGTATTCCAGATCCAGATTTCCACTTTTGAATTAACCGAGCTACCTACGAACACTACTGACAGCTATGGTACCATATTCATAATCAGCGTCTGTAGGCTTGCCGGAACATACTCGGTATTCCAGATCCAGATTTCCACTTTTGAATTAACCGAGCTACCTACGAACACTACTGACAGCTATGGTACCATATTCATAATCAGCGTCTGTAGGCTTGCCGGAACGTACTCGGTATTCCAGATCCAGATTTCCACTTTTGAATTAACCGAGCTACCTACGAACACTACTGACAGCTATGGTACCATATTCATAATCAGCGTCTGTAGGCTTGCCGGAACATACTCGGTATTCCAGATCCAGATTTCCACTTTTGAATTAACCGAGCTACCTACGAACACTACTCTTAGCTATGGCACCATCTTCATAAACGGCACTTATCTTTTTTGTCCTTTTCACAGCGTTTTTCCTTTCCGGAAATATATATTTATTGTTTTAATTACAACAACTGTGGCGCACGGTCGAAGAGGAAATGGGGAAAGGTTGGTCGACGCTTTCTATTCTAGCTAATCGGATTCATGACCCATTCATTCATTACAATTTATTCATTCATCATAAAACTCACCCCTCACTATTCAATAGTATATATACCACTTAACCATAAATTCTTCAGTCAGTCAGTTATGTGCCATGCATGATACACGCTTAGGCGATCATGTATCTTTCGATACATGACTGACGAGGCAGATTTTTTTTTTTCCCCGTAGTAGTTTTTCATTTCTTTCCGCGGTAGGCCAGTTGTAATCCAAGGCTATAGAACCCTGTCCTGCTATTTACCCATAGCGGGTGGGGGGAGAAGAGGATTCATACCTTTTCCAAGGGTTAGGGAACCTAAAAAAAAAAAAAAAAAAAAAATGGCATAAATTCCAGAAATAAAAGAGCATCAAATGATGAAAATACATTTTCCACATTTTCCCCTATTTTTACTTTTAACGTAAAAACATCTAAAATTCGCTATCGACACATGAGTCGTATAGAAAGACATATCAAAACATGTCATAAATTTCAGTTACGCGTGAATACATCATAATTTCAGATTCGTGTGAATATGTCATAAATTTGAGTTTCGTGTGAAAATGTCATAAATTTCAGTTACGTATTAATATGTCATAAATTTCAGTCACCTGCTAATATATCATAAATTTCAGTCACGTGTGAATACGTCATAAATTTCAGTCACATGTGAATGTGTCATAATTTCAGTTTCGTGTTAATATGTCATAAATTTCAGTTACGTTAAAATATATCATAAACTTCAGTCACATGTGAATGTCATAATTTCAGTTTCGTGTTAATATGTCATAAATTTCAGTTACGTTAAAATATATCATAAACTTCAGTCACATGTGAATGTCATAATTTCAGTTTCGTGTTAATATGTCATAAATTTCAGTTACGTTAAAATATATTATAAACTTCAGTCACGTGTGAATGTGTCATAAATTTCAGTTACGTTTGAATATCATACATTTCAGTCACGTGTGAATTTATGATAAATTTCAATCACATGTAAATGTGTCATAAATTTCAGTCAAGTGTGAATATGTCCTAAATTTCCGTGACGCTTGAATATGTCATAAATTTCAGTCAAGTGTGAATATGTCCTAAATTTCCGTGACGCTTGAATATGTCATAAATTTCCGTGACGCTTGAATATGTCATAAATTTCCGTGACGCTTGAATATGTCATAAATTTCAGTTCTACGTGAATACGTCATAAACTGCAGCTAACTGTGAATGAATCATAAATTTCAGTTTCGTCTCAATATGTCATAAATTTCAGTCACGTGTAAATATGTCATAAATTTCAGTCACAAATGAATATATAAATATCTGTCGCGTTTGAATATGTCATAAATGTCTAAATACGATATCACGAGTTCAAAAACCACCGACGGAAAAACGCTACATACTATTTTTATTCCAACCTAATAATTAAGTAAGATTAAAACTTTTTTTTTTAGTAAATACTAGCAGTAGAGCCCGGCGTTGCCCGGGGATGTAACAGTAAGAGATAGATCACGTATCGTCCATCATGAAGACTGAAAAATAAAATTGACAAAGATTATTGTTTAAGGTTGACGGACACGCATGGCTTAATTAGTTTTTTTTTTTTTTTTTTTTTTTTTTTTACGAATTGATCAAACCCAAACTCAAACAAAAACATTGTTTTCAATCGTTATGAGTCGACCGATTGAATAAAATTTTATTATAAACAATTGTCTTGTAAATGGAATTTTTAAAGCATTCTGAATGTAAAAATAAAGAAAAAAGTGTGCAAGACAATAAGAAACACTACCTGCCAAAAAAAAAAAGTGAAGTTTTGTTGAAATCGGTTGAAAAATGTAGGAAATCCGATCCGATATATAAACGAACACACACACACACACACACACACACACACACACACACACAGAGAGAAACAACCTGGGTTTTATAATAAGTAGAACTCGATATGAGTTGTCCCCCTTTCATTCTCGTGATGCCTCTTAATCGTGTTTTCAAATTGATTTCGTGCAAGCACAATTGTGTTTTTCCAATATTTGGTGCTGTTAGAACCACCGCAAGGTAATTTTATGTAGTGCTGTGAAGTTTTGTTGAAATCGGTTGAAAAATGTAGGAAATCCCATCCAATATATAAACGTACAGACAGGCACACACACACACACACACACACACACACACACACACACACACACACACACACACACACACAATCTGCGTTTTATAATAAGTAAGATTACCTGAATGTTATTAACTGAATTTTATTTAAATAAACGTAGATGTCAGTTTCCGTATGAAAAAAAAAAAAAAAGAGAAAAGAAAAAGAAAACAACAACAAAAAAAAACAGTGTTTACGATTGTGCTACTCCTCTCTCGTAGGGCCAACTCAGTGTTTACTACTTCGTCACTCAGAAGTGGTTGTGGCTGTGATTGTGTATGTGTATTATTCTCTACCGTTGTCATTGACCGGTATTCGAGTCTTAAGTAGGATTTTTCGAAAAGGTTGTTTTCAAAAGCGTGTAATATACCCCCTCCCCTTAAGAATTCAGCGACGCAATACAATATTCCTCGTTCTATTTCTTCTCACGCCACACACACGCACACACACTTGGCAAATAAAACCCACAGTCTAGATGTTAACTTACATACACACATATGAGCAGCAAATATATAACACACCTTATGTTCGGCCACCAAACAAAAGATAATTCGGAAAGGTAGATAAGTTGCTAAGCAACGGCCACTGAGAGGGTACAATGTTGCTACTTTTTTTTTTACAGTCAACGTCTGCCTTTGTTAAATAGTCACAAATTAAATCGATTCCATCCATTGATGCCGATCGATCTATATTCTATTCGATGAATATCGATCTTTGTGACCAATTTATTATGAGGTAAAAAAAGAAAGAAAAGAAAGCAGAAGAAAACAACTTTGGCCGGCGACCGACTGTCGCATTTCGGTTCGTAACTTCGCGATTTAAGATTTTCTTTCTCTTTGCTTTTAAAGTTTCTAAAGAAATCG
Organism: Acanthosepion lycidas; assembly: GCA_963932145.1. NCBI lineage: Eukaryota > Metazoa > Mollusca > Cephalopoda > Sepiida > Sepiidae > Acanthosepion > Acanthosepion lycidas. The sequence continues at coordinate 92,936,138 of OZ010575.1, forward strand.
TATGAATTTTAGACTCTTTGAAAAAAAAGAAAAAAGAAAAAAGAAAAAAAAGAAAATGAACGAAGGCAAACATTCCGCTTGTCATTGCGCTTCTTTAAGTTTGAAAAGAGTAATTTTATTCATTTTGTCTTCCATTTCCACATTCCTGAGGAAAAACTTTTTAAACGGCATTCATTTTGCATGAAAGACAAAAAAGAGGAAAATAACCAAAAGTAAGTACAATTTTCAGTTCCTTGCGATGAAAAATATTCAAAATACGCAACATTGTTGTCATCGTCATCGTCATCATCATCATCATCATCGTCATCATCATCATGATTATTATTATTATTATTATTTATTATTATTTATTTATTTATTCATTTATTTATTATTATTATTTTTATTTCCTTTGATTTCTGGCGTTTTCTGTCCGGATACCGCCCAGGGACCTAAGGTTAGAAATGACATCATGACACTTTCCACTGACAAAAAAAAAAAAAAAAAAAAAAATTACATAGATAAAGCCCTTCGTAAAGTGTGGGCTGTACTTGTCAGAACAATTTTTTGTATCTCCTTAAGGCATGGACTTCCAGGAATCCCTTCAATTTGTCTACTGGGATATTTTCCAACCATTCCTAGGGCTCCAACTACAACAGGAGTCATTATTATTATTATTATTATTATTATTATTATTATTATTATTTTCATTTTCTTTGATTTCTGGCGTTTACACATTTCTTTCCGTGTCCCGCACGGGGACCTAAGGTTAGAAATGGCATCATGACACTTTCCACTGACAAAAAAAAAAAAAAAAAAAGAAAAAAAAAAGAAATTACGTAGATAAAGTCCTTCGTAAAGTGTGGACTGTACTTGTCAGAACGATTTTTTGTATCTCTTTGAGGCATGGACTTCCAGGAATCCCTTCAATTAGTCTACTGGAATCTTTTCCAACCATTCCTAGGGCTCCAAATACAACAGGGATTGTTGATGTTCCCATATGCCAAATTTTCGAGATTTCTATTTCAAGGTCCTTGTATTTTGACAGCTTTTTGAATATCTTCAAAGATACATTGCAGTCAGCAGGGACTGCCATATCAATAAGAAGGCACTTTATTATTATTATTATTTTTATTATTATTATTATTATTATTATTATTATTTCTTTGCATTTTTCTAGCTTACGGCTATATCATATTGATAAACCAGTACTGGTTATCGAAATTAAGCAATGTCGAGCCTGGTCGGTACCCGCTTGGGAATACCTGGCAGTGCTGTAAGCTTGGATGTGCGGGTGGTGTAATGGATAACGGCTCGGATTTGGAAATCGGAGAGTCGAGTTCCAATTCCAGTCGATTTCGTTATATACGCTTTACGCGCAAATTACTAGCACTTGATCATTATTATTATCTACCCCCCCCCCCAAAAAAAAAAACAAATCTTACAATCTAATAAAAATATCTTTTGGTTTTAAATAAAGGGTTGATAAGCCGTAAAAAAAAACCCAAAGAAATCAGTCTTATTTTCCCTTTCATTCCTGAAGAACTATCTTACGCTGAAATTCCAAACAATTCACCTCATTCGTGAGTTTTACATTCTGTGATCAACCCTGAAAAAATAAAGTTTTTATTTTTACAGATCGCGACAGCTATTAGGTTGGTGCAAAATGTCGTTTTTCTTTTGAAGTTAAACGTCAAAAAACGACATTATTTTTGCACAAACCTAATATTAGGGAGATGTAATTACTTTGATGTTTTGAAAAAAAAATATTCAGTATTATTATTGTTTAGGTAATAAGCATTAACACAAATAGCACAACAATTGTAGAAAAAGGAATTTTCGACAATATACGCATTTTTTTCGTATTTTGGTTAATTTTTTTATCAAAAACGACATTCTTGTACATATAGTTATTGATAATATTATACATTAATTACTAATTTTTTTAAATTAATAACTATTTGTGCTCAGTTGTTGACATTAATAGCTATCGGCTGATGTGTTAAAATTTTGAAATAATGCAATAATAAAAATTTGAATTTCATCTCTCTGATAGATGTCGCGGTCTGTTAATAACGATCCATTTCGAATGTTTTTTTTGGGGGGAGCTTTTTGTAATGGTTCACGCCACTGTCCACCATAATAGCAGTTATGGTGATAAAGTGAAGTCCTTAATCTTAAAGTGAAGTCCTTTTATCTTAACTACCATCACTCCTCGGCAATATTTATTGTTTAAAAAAGCGATTGTTAGAATTAGAATAAAGCCTAAACGTAGGAAAGTGAATTTTTACATTTTCTTTGTTCTTTAGAATTTACAACAAAAATAATAAATAGAATAATTTATTTATTAGATTGTTTATTGGAATGGTTGGCGAAACATCGGCTAATTACCTATCGATTCGAACTTTATAAAATGGTAAATAATATGAATTTCCTTACAATTGGTTCACATATTTCAATAATTTAGTATTAGGTTGGTATAAAAATGTCGTTTTCTCACATATGTTACTATGTGAGAAAACGACATTATTTTTGCACCAACATAATAAATGTTTATACGAATAAAAAATTGTTTTCATATTTTTATTTCTTCATGAATTGGTAAATGATAAATATTACATTGCATTAATCTTAATACAATTAGTTTTTAGAACAGTGGATATTGTAGCCTTCCTCTTTGCTGGTTCATCCGATATCCAATCCCCGCGGTTGATCTCTTCGATCGAAGCTTTGCATTATCCCACGTTGTTTGTGATTTTGATCTTAAGGCTGGCAAGGATCGAATCGTAGACAGGAATTGTTGTACTGGTTTGGTCCGGGCAGAGTGAAGTCACAAAAAAAAAAAAAAAAAAAAGTATTTGAATAAAAAATGTTTTTAATATACGTTTTTTGTACAGAGCATGGTTAATTTTTGATATAAAAAAATATTTGTTCTTCATGCAGAAAATATCGACCGTTCGCGCTTCGTAAGTTCAGCACAAAAATTCGGTTGGTTTAGTTAAGTGTGAACAAGGCTTCCGGCATAAGGCTTATACCGAAGGTTTTCTTCAGACAGGAAGTCACATGAGATCAAGTGAAGCGGTCGTCTCTCATTCGGCTTCTGGGACAACTCTCTCTCTGCTGCTTCGATCTTATATGGACGTTCGCCCAAAACTGGATGGGGTCTGACGTGGCTTGGGGTTCTGGTGATTCCCCTAATTGCCAACAAGAGCCCATTGTTGTCTGGCTCAGAGAGATTAATTACATGCCCAACTTTGGGGAGATCCCCTTAACTCTTTCTTTCTCATATTGGTGCCTCATACCAATACTGCCCAAGGGGTGTAGGTAATTCCTCTGCCTCCCTTGGTGTTCTTCCTAGGCCTTTCACTTTGGTTGTCACTCTGACTAATCCGATCTCTAGATTGTATGAGCGATAAGGCGTGGCTTAATATCAATTATTAATTTTAATTATCGCTCAAAATTTTCGTCAAAAATGTTTTCTCGACCCAAAACCCCATTCTCTCAGTCGGACATTCACCGGGTTTCGACCAGTGACACTTGTTGTCAGGTGACTTAAACATAATATTACAATTCTCCAACCTTGCCTTTGTTTAAAATTTTCATAAAAATCCCAAAATTTATTACACGACCGACTTTTCCTTGCCGGGTCTTGTCTAGTAGATAATTCCATAAACTGGATTTTAAAAACAGTACCGTCTCCATTTCAACCTTTCACCGTGGGGTCATATTTATCCAAATGGCTTTCCTTTCGATTAAAATCCCCAAAACAACAATAAAGCCAGTCTACTCCCAGCTAGCCTCCATTCTGGACTTAGTTATCGGAGGCCTTCATATCTTTACTCTTTGGTCGACGGGCTGACAACTTCGGCCATATGGTTTTTGTAAAAAAACAAATAAATCTCTGAATTTATTGTCTCTCGGTATGTCTATATTTCTGAGTGAGGTATTATGTACAGTATTTACATTATGCGGACCATTGTCCTCAACTTTGTCGCCATATTTGTCACAACGTTTCGGCCGTTGTAGGCTCCGGCCTTCTTCAGGTGGTTGGAATTTCGAACTGAACCCTTTATTTCGATCCCTGGGGTAGACTGTTCTAGTTCCACGTGCCATGTTTGATGGATGTCAGTTATCAGTTATCTCCTGCTAATTTTCCCTCTGAAAGTTCTCCACTGCCTTAACCGGGTATTGAACTCACACTCTTTGGGTTTGTCACTCGATCTAACCAACGCCTTTTATCCACTGTGCCATGTGTCCTCAAGGACTGTCTCTCGGTATGTTTATCGATCCATCCTTTAAATCCTTAAGGCAGTATTTCTCAACCGGTGTTCCCCCAGAACTCTAGGGTTCCATAAGAGATCATTAGGGGTTCCGCTAGAAACAGTGATAAATAGGCTAATGCATTTTTGAGCAATTTTTGCTAAATTTTATATCGCTAATTTTACTATACATGGTATTATTTGGTTATAAAGGGCATCAAATTCTTTTATTATTTAAAACTATAACAATTACAGGGAAGGTGTTTAGCGATGTATATATGGAGTAATGGATAGCGGCTCGGATTGTGGAATCGGAGAGCAGAATTCGAATTCCAGTCGGATCCATTATATTCACTTACGTGCTAATATTGGAAAAGCTATGAATCCTCTTCTTCTCCTCCCCAGCTATGGGTAAATAGCAAGACACTCGGTTCTATAGCCTTCTATAGCAACCGATCTAGGAGAAGGAAAAACTCTGAATTCAAAACCGGCTTGGATAGGGTCGGGCTCCGTCTTGCTCAAGAAACACCACTTCTACTGCGGCTGCCGCACACATGGCGACGGGATAAAAAAAATAAATAATGGGCAGGACCTATACAAGGCGGTTTCGTGAATCATTCAGTGACTCACTCGAATACAGGACGCATGCACAGTGTTCATATAAAGGGTGTTTCATTAAGACGGATTATATATAAAGGCGTTTCATTAAGACGGATCAAAGTCAGCAATAAATAAATCAGTGTTATTTGTGAAAATTTATTTATTTCTCTATTGGATCATGTTATTTAAGTCATGGCAGTTATGTGTGAAAAATAATATCGCCCGAATGTCCGCCAAATCTGAAAGAAAAAGAAAAAAAATCATTAGACGCTTAAATTTAATTCACATTTAAAATCGGTCCAAGTTGTTGGAACACCCTTTATTATGCTTACCACGTGAACTACGATAAAATATGTAAGAGGGAGATTTTAATAAGGGTATATAATAGATTTTATGCAGGTGTTCCCCTGAGACATGAAAACTATTTCAAGGGTAAAAAGGTTGAGAAACGCTGCCTTAAGGTGTCACATATTGATATCATGAATAACACATAATCTGTCAGAAGGGAGATAATTCCTCTTAAATGTGAGAAAAATTACGTTTACAATGTCACACCCACATAACCCTTTCTTGCCTGTCATGTAGCTGTCAAACATTCAATATATTCCGCTATAAAAAATAGTCCTAATATAGTGTAGTGAATTGTATAAATATATACTGTGATCATAATTTCGATTTTGATTCTGTGAAGACTTTAAAATATTTTCATAATAAAATCTTAGGCGGATTTATGAAGCAGGCATAATATCTATCTCACGCATGGTGAATACTAGACCTGGCTTCTTTAATATTTCCCCTTTTCTAGCAAGATTAATGCTCGACAAACGTACATATAAGTTTTAGATCAAAATAAAATTCTTTTCGTTTTTCATTCAAAATACTCAAATTTTAGGAATACGTTTTCACAACATCGCCCACCTGACGACGACGTGATCATATTTAAACGGAACGCTGATCTTATAAAAGATTTCAGTTATCTGTTTGGATTGGTCTTGCTCTTATGTCCATCGTCTTTTTCATGTTGAATTGAATATGGTCTAATGTTAATTATGTTTTATGAATATGTCCTGAAGATGGTCTATTAGACCGAAACGTCCGACGTTGACATTATATTAACATTAAAACAGCATAATTGCATATAAGGATTTTTGTTTGTTTTTTCCGTATATTTTTCTTCATACTGTGTTATGTATATATAAATTTATTTAATAATCTTATAATGTATTATGAATATTTCACGCACATAATTGTTGGAATATAATATGCAAGTGTTTGTTTATATACAGAACTACAGTATTCTCTATTACCGCATAATTAAACCTATCATGTGATTAACCCTGTTCTTCACTCAACCTCTCGTTCCAATGTTTCCTTACAGAATTATTAAACAGAACTACAATATTGTGTATCGAAAATAAATACTGAATTTCGTATTAAAAATGCCGTAAAAAAAAAAAAAAATAAAATAAAAAATAAAACCCGGCCCAAGTTCAAAGACCTTTTATTTAATTTTTAATGAAATTTAGCTTAGCACTCTGTTCCTAAATTGGTTGGGATATTATGTATATAGTTTAACCTGTTTCTTGGGAACACACACACAAGATTAAGTTAATTTATTATTTTTTTTTAAATTTATTAATTTTTCTTGCAGTTTCTTTTCTGGGACTACGTAAGTGCTATGCTAACAGTTTTTTTTTTCTCTTGTGGAGCTCCCTTTCGGATTCATGCCTTCCAGCCAACTTTTGTCTTCAAAAATTTAAATGCAATGTCACTCGCTTTATACTGCCTTACTCTTCTTTTGTTCTTGTTTTTGTACTCTTCTGTACAAGGCGGTTTCGTGAATCATTCAATGACTCACTCGAATACAGGACGCATGCACAGTGTTCATATAAAGGGTGTTTCATTAAGACGGATTATATATAAGGGTGTTTCATTAAGACAGATCAAAGTTTCTGTTTTCTAATTCTTCAACACCCAGTATATATGTATTTACTTGAACACTGAGTCAGGTTGTGACACAAAGTCGGTTTTTAGCGTGGGGACTCGAGTGTCTTCATTTGGTCCGCTGGTCTTAGCTGGTCAGAGCTGGTTCAAGTTAGTCATAGCTGTGATACTGCCAGTGCAGGGACGAATCCCTGTGACCGGTAAGTATCAGAATGTGTATATCCCTCAAGGGGGGGATTTACAGTAAATCGATTAAAAAAAAATAGTTTCCAAAGGTTTATGGGTCGTTCAGTGGAATTTCTGATAGTCTTGTTGAGGATGTAACAGTCTGGGCCGAGATTTGAACTCAACTCAACGATTTCGCTTTCAACGCTGATAACCGTAACACTGTCCATACATTTTTTGCGTCTAATGTTGATGATTTCTGTGAATGGGCATTTATAAAACCAATTAAAAAAATAGGTAGAACGAGGAACACGAATATTCCCTCCGATTGAATAGATATGAAATTACACGAGCTTTTTTTTTTTTTTTTTTTGTCAATGAATACTCGTTGTCACGTTCGCAATGCTCGTTGTAGTAGAGACTTTGTAATCGCCGATACAACTATAGTAACTCGGTATATTTATTGTATATAAAATACAATTAGGGTACAAGGCCAAAATGGAGAAGGGGTTGAGGCTGGTCGTCACTAACTATCTTATACCTAGCTAATCTGATACACGACCCATTCACACATTACAGTTTCCACATTCACCATAAGAACTCGTCCGTCACCGATCAATCCTCCATCAACCATAATGCCGCATTCTCTCAAGGGGAAACAGACAAAACGCGTCCCCATGCCTTAACGATTTAAGGATAATAAATATATATATATAATTCTAATAATGAAGAGTGAGAGGGGAGGGAGATGAACCCAATAATAAACTAAAACTCAACACAAAAGTAAACTAAACATAACTGATGCAGTGTAACCCGGATATAAGAGACCAGGATATAAGAGAAACCCTGATATAAGAGAGATTTTCTCTGGTCCCAAATTAGAGCCTGTGTTAATTATATATTAGGTTGGTGCAAAAATAATGACGTAATAATGTCGTTTTTTGACGTATTTTTTAACGTCAAAAAACGACGTTATTACGTCATTATTTTTTGCACCAACCTAATATATAAAATAGATCAAACCCGGATATAAGAGAAACCCGGATATAAGGGACTTCTTCTCCGGTCCCGGCAACTCTCTTATATCCGGGTTACACTGTATTATTAGGGCCCGTCTAACCTTGAAAAAGGAGAGGCCGCTGTATTCTGCCCATTGGACAAAATCAAGAAGCTCTCTCATTACGAGCGTGGGAAAAAGGATAAAAAAAATAATACGGTCATGGGAAAATATAAAACTGACCCAGTCGAGATGAAAAAGGGAGGCCAAAACAAACTGGGGAGGTTGGGAATCTCGACTTGAAACATAACCAAAAGGGGCAGCCGTGAACAGGCCACTTACTGACATTAACTAGGTACACCAAGGCCTGTCTAACCTAACCAAGGGGAGGGCTCCGCAGGAAACCTCCCCGATGGGAACGTAGGTTGACCTAAAAGAGAAAATCAAGGCTAGCCCCGTTCAAACGAGCCAAGCTCGCCTCAGTCACCCACCTTTCGCTGAAGACTGTCGAACGCAAGCGTTTTCTATCAGTTCTAATCTTCATCTTGAGCTGGTGCTCAAAGAATCGGATCAGATCCTGATGAGAAAGACGATTGCCTCGCAAGACTTCCTCCATTCGCATCGCCCAAATCACCATTCGGGCCATGGCCAGTAGCATAAGAAACACCATCCGTCTCACCCCAGAACACGGGGGCGACACATTGTAACGCTGTTGAACAATATTGGTGTCACTCGCACTAATAATACTTGTTCGATAATACTCACTCGAAATTTACTGAATAGTAATGCGAATAGAGAAATATTATAGTGAATAGAGTAGAGAATAGCGGTCCTTATAGTAATAGAGGATAGACTAGAAATGGCGATCCTTATAGAAATAGCGACGTCACGCGACTTCCTATGTTTCCTCTATGGTCACGTGATCTACTTAATTCAATAATGGGATCGCCTGTGTTTGCTCACTGGCGATCTACAGTGCTGTTCGATAAAAGTGACTTACCTGATTTTTTTTACTTAAAAATTTTTTTACCTATTGTTTTTGGGGTCAAACTAATTTTTAATCTTACTAATATAAAGACCCCTTCCCGACAACCTAGTAAAAAAGTTTACTCACCCTAAGGTATTCTACTGATAATTATAATTTTGGATATAAATGAGATTTAGGGAAAAACTCTGTGCAAAAACAAGTGACTCACTTATTTCCTGCAACTAGTAATCAATAGAAACATAACCAAACAGCTTTAAATAAAGAATAATAGAGGTATAATTTATTTATAATAGGTAATATAGTTCGAAATATTTAATAATCTATGGGTCCTCCTTTATTTTGAATAACCTTTTCAACCCTTTTTGGCATTGACTTGATTAGGTTCTGGCAAATCTCATCTCTAAGCATTGAATTCCATTCGGATATGAAATTCCCAATCAAATCCTTTGTTGCTCAACTGCTTTCTCGAGAGCCTGTACTTTATAATGCTCCATAAGTTTTCTATGGGGTTGAGGTCAGGAGATTGGGGCGGCCATGTCATAACACTCATCTGCTTCTGATCAAATATTCCTTCATCAATTTTGATTTTTGACAGGGAGCATTATCCTGCATAAAAATGAGCTTGGTGGGGTTGATTTGCACCCTTTCAGCAGAAGGGAGCAGACAAGACTCTAAAATTCTCTCTTGTACTGCTCGCTCCTGAAGGTCTTTTCAATAGGTTTTAAGAAACCAGTTTCATGAAAAGAAAAGCATCCCCAGAACATTATACTGAACGGATGCTTGACATGACTTACTGCTAAATTCAAAGAGCTTTCAAAGCTTCTTCTTCGGATTTTAGATCGCTTATCCTTTGAATTTAGCTCAACTTTCGTTTCAGCGGAGAAGAGAACATTTAATAAAAAAAATCAGGTGAGTCATTTTTATCAAACAGCACTGTAAGTTCAAAGTGTCAGCAGCGACACTTTATTCCTATATAACAAAAAAGAAAGAAAGAAAAACGTGTAATTAAACAAACAATGTTACTAATTACATTATTTTACATTCGAGAATTCTACTGACGTAGTTGGCTTAGTAAATCAATAGTATATTCTGGTATGTTCTGCGTGGTGACACATACAACGCTAATAGGAGGAAACTTTTTCTTCTAAACTCCCAATCTGCTTATATCGTATTGAAACTTTTGGAATGAATTTCCCCCTTTTTTTTGTTTATAGATTAATCAGGACATAACCTTTCAAGAGATTGTCTGTGAATTATGGGGTGCAGTTCATCAATACCAGACACCAGCTGTTCAATAGAAAAGAAAATGCCAAAGGAGCTCTCCCAGAAAGTTGCGAAGAAAACTCCAAGGGACCAATCGGTGGCTATTATCGTGGAAACTGAACTAGAAGACGTTGATACTAATAGTAATATTCAAGAAAATTTGAAAGTTCAAAGGAAAGGTACAATGTATGACTAATTGTAATTTATTAAGTCGAAGCAAATGTTTAAATATTTTTAACAAAATCTTTCATTAAAAAATATTATTTTTACGACAAAGTATTCCCGCCTAACTTTTTTTTCTTCAGTTAAGTTGTGTATTCTATCATGAAAGAACGAGTCCGGCTTTTTTTTTATATATCTTGAACTTGCGAAAAATGTATTTCTGACTGAATAGATATGAAATTACACGATCTTTTTTTTTTTTAATAATAATAAGCAACACCTTTATAAGTATCTATACTCAAATATGAAATTTTAAGCAAATCCACTACTGACATCAATATGGTTTAGCAATCCCCACCCCAACCCGGGATAATTTTTATGGCTGAAAAATATAGTTTCCTCTACCTTAAAATAAGTTCAGACACTAGAATTATCCCTGCGACAATTTTTAGTTAAATTTTAAGGATACAAATATCCTTGTGACCAATTTCAAGAAATGAATTGTAATGATGGCGGTCTTGTACCGATTTTCATAATTCAGTATTTCATTTCAGAGACCCACCATCATAATCGCTAGGTATCCCATATCAGCAAATCAATGCAAAACCTGATGATGACTAGAAGGTACTTGGTTGAAACGTTGTGTCTATGATAACAACTATATCGTCCAAGATGAGAACACTAGTTCAAAATAATACAAGAATTTTGACAATTACTCATCTCTGAAAGACTAAATTATGAGAAGCAGTACTAAACCGCCATCTTAACCTAATGTCAAAAACCATCTGACCTTGAATATAAAAGGCTCCCAAAATACTACTAATGATTGCTAAGAACATCTCCTTCCCAAATTTATAGGCAAATCTTACGGATGCATGCTAGGATTTCTTCCTAATCAATAAAAATGAACAATTTTTCGGTCCAATCCCCACATTCTTGTTCTTTATTTTCTGAATGAGGTAGTTTTTGATTTTTAATATATATATATATATATATATATATATATATATATATATATGTGTGTGTGTGTGTGTGTTTGTGTGTGTGTGTATATATATATATATATATATATATATATATATATATATGTGTGTGTGTGTGTATATATATATATATATATATATATATATATATATATATATATATATAGCGAGAGAGAGAGATAGCAAGAGAAAGAGAGAGAGTGTGTGTTGTGGCCTTGTTAGGGACAGACATAAAGACACAAAGAGAGGAATTGAGTTAAACAAATATATTAACAGAAACAGTAATACAAACGAGAGTGTTACAGCAAGAATGTTTGGTCTGAATGTCAGGGCTGACTGCTGGAAACTTCCCTCTCCAAAAGGCAATACCTGCTCCTATATATAGCTGGGAGAGAGTCCATGCGTGCGTGGGTAAATTACCATAACAGAGAGAGATAGATAGATAGATAGATAGATAGAGAGAGAGATGTATTTAGGCAGCAATCCTTCTTTTATACAATTTCAATAAAAAAATGTCCAAATGTTCTGTATATCCGAGAGCTTTTGCCTATTCTATTATTAGCCATTATCAAGGATATTTTTTTATTTTAAAATGAATGTGTAGATTTTTTTTGCATACTTTATGTCTAGAAAAGAAGACATTTATACGACGACAAGAAAAATTAAATTAAAAGCTTAATCGCAGTATGCAAGCTATCTTTCATGAAACTTGTATAATATATATATATATATATATATATATATATATATATATATGTCACACATTATGAAATGGACAAAGTCCGGCAATTATTTTAAGATATTTTATGTTTATACGTTTTTTTTTTATAATAAACAGTATTAAATAACATTTACCGGCCTGAACATATTCGGAGGACGAATATTTTCTATGAAAATTTCTCGGATATTCAGGCCGGTAAATGTTGTTTAATACTGTTTATTATAAATAGAGCATTTACTTAAATATTTGTATCTTTAAAAAGAACGTGTAAACATAAAATGTCATAATATATATATATATATATATATATATATATATATATATATATATATATTCAAAGGCGAAAATGAATGTGGTACTTGTCGAAAAAAGATGTTTTATTATTATGTTTTAAATTATGTTTTATTATTGTGAGTTAATGTCTTTTTAATCTGTTAGCGAAGTGAGCTCGACATTAATTACATTAACTTTATTGATTTATTCTTTGAATGACTATTTTACAATATCAATTAAGGCGCATCTTACTTATTATAAAACGCAGATTGTGTGTGTGTGTGTGTGTGTGTGTGTGTACGTACGTTTATATATTGGATCGGATTTCCTACATTTTTAAACCGATTTAAACAAAACTTCACAGGACTACGTAAAATTACCTTGCGTAGGTTATGACAGCGCCAAAAATTGAAAAAACAATTGTCTTTGCATGAAGTCAATTTGAAAACACGATTAAGAGACATCGCGAGAATGAAAGGGGGACAACTCATATCGAGTTATACTTATTATAAAACCCAGGTTGTTTGTGAGTGTGTGTCTGTGTTCGTTTACATATGGGATCGGATTTCCTACATTTTTCAACTGATTTCAACAAAACTTCTCTTTATTTTTTTGGCAGGTAGTGTTTCTTATTGTCTTGCACGCTTTTTTATTTTTACATTCAGAATGCTTTAAAAATTCCATTTACAAGACAATTGTTTATAATAAAATTCTATTCAATCGGTAGACTCATAACGATTGAAAACAATGTTTTTGTTTGAGTTTGGGTTTGACCAATTCGTAAAAAAGAAAAAAAAAATAATTAAGACATGTGTGTCCGTCAACCTTAAACAATAATCTTTGTCAATTTTATTTTTCAGTCTTTATGATGGTCGATACTTGATCTATCTCTTACTGTTACATCCCCGGGCAACGCCGGGCTCTACTGTTAGTTATCTAATAATTTAAAAAAAAAAACAAAAAACGATTTGCAGTAAAAAAAAAAAAAAAAAAAAAAGTTCTGAAATCTAAGACGTTGTTCTAATTATTTGACCAGCAATCCATGTCACCTCAATCGAAAAAAAACAAAAAAAAAACACTTACAATAATAGAAATCGTGAATTACTAAAATATTCAAAAATCTGGCGTCTCATTAATGCATGTTCAAAAAAAAAAAATAATAATAATAATAATAATAATAACTGTCGAAACTGACTCAAGTCATAAAGTTTAATTTCAATATTAAGCTTAAAATTTGGAGCAAAGTTTCATTCTCAAGCGATGTTTAGAAGCTCTACATATGTATCGAGCTCTATTTTTTAAAAGCTCTACTTCTATATCGGGTTCTGATTTTTAAAAATAAAAACATAAATATTAAAGAACTTTGGATCAGTAATCTAACCGTTCTTTCCTATTACATCAATACACACAGACACACACACACATATATTGTTTGTTTAGCATTCTTCTGTTGTTTTATTTCCTCTTCTTTGTTTATCGTGATTTTTATCAATTCCGTTTGTCGCGAATTTTGCCAATTATTCTACATTAACAATAGCGTGTAAAAAAAAAAACAAAACAAAACAAAAAAAAAACAATTTGTTTCTTTCACCAGAACACGCCGCCATTGCCTTCGCAATAGATATGGACGGAAATGAATTACAGAGGGTCGTTGGCAGCTCTGGAACACCAAAGAGGCTGAAGGTAAAACTGTTTTGAATTTATTCCTAGGTTATGGACCACCAGAGAGAGAGAGAGAGAGAGAGAGAGAGAGAGGGGGAGATTTATGGGTAATTGGATTAATTTGCAGTATAACCACCAAAAGCCGAGGGTAACGAAGATGTTCTATTATGGTGTGAAATTGCCTGATTATTTCGAAAATGACATTAAAAGTTTGCACTCGATTGTCTTTTAGGAGTTATGGACGATGTAAGTTCGACTTCTTTTGCGACGCGTCGAAAGAACGGCTGCCATTACTGGCTTTGTTTACATGCGTTTGCCTCGAGTAATCATGCGCGGAAGCTTCACTTGTCTTTACTGCGCAATGCGCGAAGTTTGAAATGAATGCGCGATTCCAAATATAGCAGTAAGAATGAAAAAAAAAAAAAACAACAAAAAAAAAAAAAAAAACGAAAAATAAAAACAAAATAACACGCCTAAAAAGATAAAAAAGGTTTTCTTTCTTTCTTTTTTTTTAACGATGTCATTTTTTTTAATTAAATATGTCATGATAGTTTCCATAAAATTCGACAATTAAAATAAAATAGAAATTACGAGCCTGAAAAAAAGGATACAATGAGAATGTTTTTATAAAGTTTGTGTTGGAGAAGTCCAAGAGATAAGTACAGTGTAACCCGGATATAAGAGAAACCCGAATATAAGAGACTTCTTCTCCGGTCCCGACAACTCTCTTATATCCGGGTTACACTGTAATTGAAAATAAAGTGAACGTGTGTGTTCCAGTGGGGGACACATTTTTACCACGTGTGACTGCATCTTATAGCCGGGGTTGTAAGCGGAGGAAAAGAGGATGACAGAGAATGTAATTTCCTTATTCATAGGTTTAAGGAGTGTCCCCTGGCGATGTTTTTTTTTTTTTTTTTCTTTTGTAAAGTCAAGTGGGGCAACCCATACTGGGACCAAATTCCAAGTTTTTAAAGCGTTTTACTTTTGCCTTATGATTTGTTTACAGTTCTTGAAAACTGGATTCGTGTATATAAAAACTTAAAGAAAAGATATGCAAATTAAATAAATATTTTTATTTTTAGTCATTGAATTGTTTTTAAAATAGTGGGAGTATTTTGTATGTTAAATAATAAAATATTTAATTTTTACAAAAAGATATTAATTAAAAATTTATTGTGCCAAGCTACACACCCTAGTAAAACCAACCGTACTTTGTAACCCACTTATCTGTTTGCACTTCTCCCCAAATTTTAATTTCGATCGGTCAATGCATGGCTATTTTACAGGGTGTAGCGGATGGACGGGCTAACGGAAGTCACAGCATTTTGTATAACGCCTGGCTTCATTTTGGCGGATTTTATAACATCAGTTTGGAGCCTCTTTTTATAAATTATTTTTTAAAATCTTTTTTTTAATAAAATGTCCGGATTCATATTGGCGAGTTTATTTTTCATACAATTTACTATTATCTGTTTTATTAAAAAATAACTTTTACATAATTTTTTACACGTTCAAAAATGTTCTAAGTTTTTCATACAATATTATCTTTTTTTATTAAAATAATTTCTATATTAATTTTTATACAATTCCAACATTTAAATTATTTTCTCTCAAACAAATTTAATATTATTGTTTCTATTAAATTTTTTTATATATATAAAAAAAGGGACATGAAATTACAATATTAACCTTGGTTGGATGTTGCTGTATTACTCTTCGTGTCGCCTCAGACTCTATTGGCTGGTTTGCCCAATTATATACCGTTCCTCTTTCTTTCTCCTGTCAGTTTTAACTTGGCCTCCAACTACTCACTTATGAAGACGGCTGAGCCCACGTCTCTTGGACCATATCTCCATAAGAGCCTGTTGGGGATGTGCAGAATAAACTAAGGAATTTCGTGTAGGATTGAGATGAATCAGAAGGAAATTTTATGTGAGGTTGCGTGAACTTTTCTGCATCCACAAACAAATAAACAATTTCAATGTAAACAAGAAAAAACATACATGCAATTCAACACCAATAAAAGCATTTATATACAGATAAGGTAATATGTACAGGATATTTTAAGATTGTTAATGTGTTGGTGTGCTCGTGATATATCTAGTTTTATGTATGTTCCTTTTTATGTCTTGTGTATCAACGTTACAGTCTTTTTAGGAAATTGTAATTAGTATTTAGAATGTCGGTATTATGTTTTTAGAAATGAGTCATTACGAAGTAGTCTACCTTTGACTGAAAAATGTCAAGTTCGTTCGATGATGTTATTTACTTAGAATAGTAGTGAGTGTTAATTCACTTTAGATAAGTAAAGTTGTTCGGATAGAAGTTTCGTGTGTTCACAGAGTGTTTCTTTGATTTGAGCTTGCGGGTGAATCAGTGATGATTTAGTTTGCGCGGCAAAATTGCAGTTGCAAGCGACGTGGATTATATTAGCATATCTCTGTGCTCGTTCGACTGACTGACTTATCGTAGGTGATCAAAGAGAATGTATGGTTTGAGATTCTTGAATGACGAAGAGGTTCGTAGAAGATATTGAACGGGAAAGATTTGTCGTCTCGATTAGCGAGACGGTAATTAGTAGTCGTCACATTTTTAAGCTTGAGTGAGCGGTGGAAAAATGATCTGATGCTGATCTGCCCAGGTCTGCGTCTGCGTCTGCCTCTCTGTGGTCACACGTGCTTTGGGTTCTTTTTTAAGAGGTCATGATCACGTGGGGTGGCTCCAGAGCGATTTTGCGCCAAAACTTCGAAGTGCACGTGCGGGCGACCTGATTGGTAGAAATGAACCAATCAGAGGGCTAGATTTACGAATGAAAGCTGGAATAGTGCATTACTCGAAGAAGGTAAGATTGGGCCAATAGACGAGCCCAGTAAGCCCAATTAAGCCAGCATGAAAGCTTAACAACTTTGATACGTAACATACTTATAGAGTGTTAATGTTAAGTATTTTTTAAATGTGAAGATATTTCAGCAAATATTACTTCTTTGTTTTTAACGATAGTAAAATAAATTTCATGTAGTAATAATATTACGCCTTTTAAGGTATACAAAATAGTTCCGCCCAATCAGTGATTAGTTAAACTGTACGACGCCTACGCATTTCTTTGAATGAAGATCACTTTTCTCGGAAAAGATTCTAGCCTTATTTGGGCAATCACGTGACCCAAGTGGTATTTAAACAAAAGAGCGCAAATATTGAATCAGTGAAACCCGAAGCTTACACCAGCAAGAAACGACGCTTTCAACTGAGAAACCAAACTATTCGTGAGAATCGTAGCTAAGACAGTGAAGTTGAATAACTTTTCTTGAATACTGAATCAGAAAATTCAACAGCCACTACTAAAGAACCTGCATTCAACCCAAGTGAAATCTATACGAAAGAAGTCTTTTTTTGTGTCATATCTTATCAAAATTTTGTATTGACCTTGTGCCAGGCGGAAAACCGATATGTCCCGGAAAGGGATATATTTGAACGAAGTAGCTAAGTGGTTTTGGCTACTATGACCAAGTAGAATACGGTAGCAGTAATCAACTGGTACGCGTCGTAGTCGCAGTTAAGAAGTATAGATCAATGGCGTAGTCCAATGGGCGTCGTTATAGACTTAGCTCTCAGACTAAGGCTCTCTTGACTCTCCTACACGTCCGTCGGTATTTATGACGGACACCAGCCAATCATATTCCAGTGAGGGTGAACACAGGTGTATGCTTATTCCATTATATCAAAAACAAATTGAAAGGTTTGTAGAGTTTTTATTCACGCAACCTGTTCAACAAAATTAACTAAAACCTTCTGGTAATAATTCTTTGAGTACACACCCCAACTCTGCAAAATACTCGTCCAGAACACACACGTGATTCGTCTCTATCTATAAAAAGCGTCTAACAATAATTGAAATAAAAATGACATCCATATAATTAACTCATGAGTTTGTCATGACGTGAAGATGTTAAATAAGTATTGTGTACTTATTCCAAGGGTCGGAAACCTACGGCCTGTGGGCCGGATCCGGATCGCGAAGGCATTTTGACCGGCCCGCGAGCCTGATTACCAATGACTCTATTATTTTTAACATAAGAGACGACCTTCAAATGAAATTTGTTATATGTCATTTTCCATAGAACGTCTACACATCTCAGTGCACTAAAAATATTAGACTATCTGCCAGTTATCTTTCATGAGACTTATTTTACCAAGTTGCGTTGCCTACGTTTAATGTCAAATAATGGCTACATATTTGTTATGACCTTTGGCTACATTAAAAAGATAACAGAAGCGAAAGGAATGATGAAGTGAAAGAGGCCAGGGAGGGACTGTGACATGCGAGGTAGCAGAAATCTAAAGACAGTTAAACATACGCACATTATACATACATGCCTCATGAATGTGTGGATCATACCACATGTGTACATACGTAAGTGTATATGTTTGTAACTATTTGTACTCGTATGTATGGGTATATGTGCTTCATTTTTGTTTGATGTGTGTGTGTGTGTGTGTGGTTCGTTTGTGGAACAATTTTCAATAACAGTTTCAAACCTACACGTCATAATTTCATCCATTTCACTGTGGTTGATTTTTTTCACTTTGAAATATTAGGTTGATGCAAAAATAATGACGTAATAATGTCGTTTTTTTTTTACGTATTTTTTAACTTCAAAAAACGACATTATTACGTCATTATTTTTGTACCAACCTAATATTTTGACGTTCCTTGAGGAAAAGTAATTTCTGTTAGGTGTTTTTTAATTTTAGATTTTCTTTTGTTTTTTTCTGATTTCTCAATGTTTATTTTCATTATCGTTTTAAATACAGGGTTCTGCATATTTTAATTTGACAGGGGTCTGCATATGTAATTTTCCTTAATTTTTTCATTAATGGTCTTCGTCCGGCCCGCGAACCGTCATTATATGAGGTTGGTGCAAAAATAATGACGTTTTTTGACGTATTTTTTAACGTCAAAAAACGTCATTATTTTTGCACCAACCTAATAACACGATCCGGCCCGCGGGGTCGAATGAGATGCCGACCCCTGATTTGTTCTCTTTAATGATTTTTAAAAAATATCATTTCACCCCAAGCAAGACGATAAAACCACTAAGACGCAAGAGGGGTGGGGGGTTACCGGGAAAGAATTTGAGATAAGATCATTAATAAAGAGAGAGTACAATAAAAGGAGAGAATTCAATGAGAGAAGATGGCGACTTGCGCTGCATTTCAATTTTAAAGATCAAAGTTGACTGGAAACTAAGAAGCCGGGAGAAAGTTTCACAAGCAAGTAGTGCTAGAGAAGAGACTGTTAGCATAGAACTTATGGTTAGCTTACATCTAGCAATTTCAACTGTAAAATCATGAGACTTAGCTGCCAATGTAGAACTGCGTTTAAATTCGTAAGGTCGATGTATTAGGTTTGGGCAAAAATAATGACGTAATAATGTCGTTTTTTGACGTTAAAAAATACGTCAAAAAACGACATTATTACGTCATTATTTTGGCACCAACCTAATAACAAAGAGAAAAGCTCATTAGAACAATTGCTAAGGAACATATTTGTAGAAAAGGCATAGGAAATCCACGCTAAGATTTAAAAGTAATCTGCCTTTTTAATATTTTTCAGGCCCTAGAACCGTTAAATGTTCCTCGATTTACATCGGAAATGCTTGCAGAGAAACAAAAACAACTTGACAACAAGAGCCAAATGGTAAGCAAATATATAAACGGCGACCTTTTGACAAGCATACTGTTGTGGATTCCGGGATGAAATCCGGTACCAATAAATAACAAACGCCAAGAATGAATATATGAAAATAATGTATTAACGTAATAATACAAACTGGTAAAGCAGGTTAGTAGTTCCAGGAATACGGGTTAGTAGCAAAATATATATATACAGTCTTTGGTATTGAAGTATCGCTGTATGACTTCTTACTGAGTCTACGTGCTCACTCACTGTCACTCCTACAACGCTGTTACCCTCACTCTTCCGGTTACCTACAACCTTTTACTCTGTCACTGTGGACTCGACTCGACTGGTCTTGCTCTCTCGGGTCTTCACGTAGCAGTAGTATAGGTATATACTGGGTGAGTCCATTTGTGTAAAAAGGACCCCTCAACACATACTTTTGTGCTGTCAACGAATATTCGTTGCCACTTTCGCAATGCTTGGGTGTTGGGTAAAACGAACCCTAGTATAGTCTATTCTATATTCAGTTTTTTTTATCTCTTATACTAAATTTGTTATAATTGTTATAGTGTGTTATAGAGTACCATATGTACTGCAGTCATGGCAGCAGTAGTGTATCTTGGACAAAGCATCCTCCTTAAGTCTGTTTTTGAATTCGGAGTTTTCTTTCTTAGGTTGCATACACTACCCATAATTTCTGATTCTACGTCTTCTGTCCAGAGACTGTTTTCATGACTGTACTTAATTCAAATATCAAAGCTATGTTGTGCGTCTCTCACCCCGTATCGTGTCAGAACATAATATCACAACAGACCCTCAAGGGAGTCAAGTGTCGGGCTGACCTGAGGTGATACCCCAACTCAGCTTCCGAGTGCAGAATCAGGTGACCTCACATCTGCACTTGGATTGCAAGCGTGGGAAAGTACCGTATTACAGAAAGACGGAAACGGGCAGAGTTTATCTGATATCGTAGACGAGAATATAAGGTCCACGTTTCAGCCGAGGTACCTGGTGCCGCTCGTGCACACATACACTGTGGCCGTAATTAGTAATTGACAACATCAGGATTTGAATAAAATGCGAAGTTAAATAGGATAGACTCTCGTCTTGTCATTGCTCTACACCTTCTATCTTATTATAAATCCGTGGAAAGGAACTAATATCACCCGTGCTTCTCTTAGGCCTTCCTCGCCAACGTGCTTTGAAAATAGAAACAGAAACTTATAGTCCGGAAACGTATTATTAGATTTCCTATAGAAGGCTATTTTGTTATTATTCCATCAGGACTGTTTTCAAGTATGCCGGTGCCTTGAAATTTATTTATAATTGTTGTAACCTAGAAAGGGTTACTGAATGAGGAATAACCAAAACGGAGATTGGAAATGAAATGGTAATCTTTATAACATCAACGAAATACATTACTCGACAGCGGCATGAAGTAGGTAAACCACTGCTAGTGGTGGACTACTTAGACATCATATTGATATTTATTGTATAGAAATACAATTGTGGCAAGAGGCCGAAATAGGGGAAGGGGTTGAGGCTGGCCTTCGCTAACTATCTTATACCTAGCTAATCTGATTCACGACCAAATAAACTCATTACAATTTGCGCATTCACCACAAAAAGTCGTCCGTCACCAATCAATTCTCCATATACCATAATACCACATCCTCTCAGGGGGAAACCGACAAAAACGCACACCGTGACATACTTAGACAGCATATTACCCCCCACTTACAATAGTATCCAACGTATTTATGAGGATTTGGACATACCCATTAGTGTTCATAGGTACGGTATATAACAATAATAACATTTTATTGTAATTTATATCGCTTTGAAAGCGGGAATGAAAACTTATAGTTCAGTATCGAATTATTACGATTTTCTCTGTGGTTTAGTCCTGGGTAGGACGACGAACTACATCTGGCAGCAAAACATCTGATCGGGAGATTGAAAGCTTTAAGGCACTTGGAACCACCTTTTAATTGCTGTTGTTCCCAGGTTCACTTTGACCCGGGGTGGTAGCACCTGTTAGGGTCCCAGCTATGGGCAAAAAGTGAATTCCCAAGCAAAAACAAAACAGCGGCAAAGTATAAAAATAAATTTTTTATAGTAAAAATGCCAACAATACATTTTTACATAAAAAAATTACCAACATTATCAACCTTGAGGGTCTGTTGTGATATTATTTTATCTGTAGTTGAAGCCATAAAACTGTGTTCAAAATATTTAGATTTCGGCATTATATAACCCAAAGAGATATTGAGATACCGTTAAACTGAATCAACCAACGAAATACCTTTGGAGCTGTTAGCAAAGTAAATGAAATTTGAACTAATTGGATATATCAGAAGGTGAGATTATGTGAAGGCTTAAAAATGTGCGTGTTCGTTAAACATTCATCCACAACAAATAGAATAAGCAAACATTTGAAGGCAATTCAACGGGAAGAAATCAAGGAGATTTCAACAAATGACATGAATTTGTATATATTTAACATACACAAAGTGAATTTATGATTGCTTGTTAATTGTGATAAGTGAGATAAAATTGTAAGGAGTGAGCATGCAGAGATTCGGTGTATGAAAGCTTGTAGTTAAGGTTTGTCTATGAAATTAAAACAGTTTGAATTCTGCAAGGTGAAATGTCACCTGTACAAGTTCAAACATTAGTATTTATATGTGTGACAACTGTAAATACTGTTTAAAGTCATAAGGAGGTATGTACCTTTGACTGATATTATATAAATCGACTAAATAATACAATTACTACTTTGTAGTGATAATGTCAATTTTTCTAGTGAATTGTAAGTTAATTCGCGCGGCAAGACTGCGTGAGTTGTGTTGAGTTGCTGAGAGAGAATGGTGGTTGTTGAGTCAGTGTGCTGGCGCGCGTGGAGTTTGTTGGCATCTCTCAAAGACTCAGTTCCTGATTGGTATGCTGAAGTTGATTAAAATGTACAATTACTATGTCATAGTGATAATGTCACTTTTTCAGTCAATTGTAATTTAAGTATCTTCACGCGGCAATAGCTGTGTAAGTTGTGTTGAGTTGCTGAGAGAGAATGGTGGTTGTTGAGTCAGTATTTCGGCACGCATGGTGATTGTTGAGTCAGTGTGTTGGCGCGCGTGGAGTTTGTTGGCATCTCTCGCAACTTAGTTACTGACTGACTAAATCAAGTCAAGCGATTCTATTTATTGACTTTTTGGATTTCAAACCGGCTCCAGATAGGTGAGCGGGAAAACAGATTTGTCGCAACTTGCTACATATTTTTGTGTCCTTTTAACCAATGAGAAGTTAAGTTCAGAAAAGTGAAGTGATGATTGGTTAAATTTGGAGAAGAGTGCATTTTTTTCTGCAGGGCGAGTGGCAAATATGGAGGATTCCATTAAAACTGCACAAAACAGCAACTTTGAAAAGATAGTGTAGAACTCAAATTCTATATCATTTAAAACACTAAAAATAATTTGTTCAAATCTATGCAAAAAGCGAATCACAGAGTTTACCCAGCTTCATGCACATTTTCAAAAACTCGACTTCTAATTGGTCAATAAACACGCAAGTGGGCGTGACTATCTACCCACGCACAAGTGTCTTTTTCATCTCGTGTCTAAGTTTAAAGTTGGCTCCTATTTTCTGTGAGCCACCCAAAGTAAATTAATAGAAAAAGTTCATTCACGCACACCAGTGAGCATTCTCCCTTTTCGGCCTTGTGCCATAATTGTATTTATATACAACTGAATAAATATAGAAAATCGTGACTCTGAACGACTTGCTGCGATAATCCACGTCACATCATCTTAAGTTTTTACGTTTCTAGTGTTGCGCATGTGTGATGTGTGTTGGAGAGGAATAGAAGGTTTGAATTATCAGAAGGTTTGAAATTGTGTGTTCAATAATCTTCCAGCAAAACAACAATTACTACAAGACAGAGAATAATGATTCATTAGACATCTTGTTTCAAAACGTAACAATTGAATTTATTAGTGTTTGATATACATGCATGAATACTGTGTGAAAAGGTTAGACAGAGTTGTGTCTCTTAGATTAGGAAATATTTGTACCTAAGTTCATAAAGCGAAAGTAATTATTAAACTGTAGTTTAGAAGAATAAAGTTTCTTTAGCATGTTTGGAATTGTGTATTGTACAAGTTGGTAAAAGTTGAAGAGATTTCAGAGTTCGTACTTGCGTGAATGTTGGTAATGGTCTTTAACGTCTGACTGTATTAGTTAAGACGGGAGTTCTTGAAAATTACATCTTGGCAAATGAGGCGCGAGAGAGATGAAAAGAAACACGAGGGAGTTTACACGTATTCTGATTTTATTATTTTGTTGTACCACGTGGGAGGCTTCAGACGAAAAGACGGGAAATTTCATTCCTCGCGTGCAGGATATCTGATTGGTCGGAACTGACCAATCAGCGAGCTAGTTTTGAGTAGATTAATCAATGAATGCTTGTTATATATTTTGTAAGATTGTGATGGTGAAAATTACAACAGGAATAGTGCATTTCCTAGCAGGGGTTAACTGGCTTGTTGTGGAAGATTCCACACTATGAACATTTAACAAACTTTAAGTAATCTTCACTCACCAATTGAACTTTTGCAGAAGCTTGAACTTATTTCCTGCAAGTGAGATATCTTTATATTTCTAATCTTTCGTGAATATTGTCTCACAAAAAATTAATCAAAGGGAGACAACTTCATTGAACAAAAATTTGCACACAACTTTACGTAAATTTACGTCTTTAACGAACAGTAATTTACTAAAACAAAAAACTTTCTCTTGCAACTAACTTCATGAAACTTCATCCATGCATTCTACCAAACTACGTTTCTTATCTGAACTCATAAACAAAAGTCAAAGATTCACATAAACTGAGTTCAACACAAATTAAACAAACCTAGATTTCATTAAAAAAAAAATCTACGCCATTAAAAACCTTTTTGCAAAATACAATGAAAGTTGTTTGTTTATCAAATATTGCTTTTTGTCTTTTCTCAAAATTGTTTCTCGTTTCTCGTTCTTTGATTGAAGAGGAAAATTTAAATTTATGGAGGATATATAACATTTGCACGCACCCAAAAGAAAGTATTCTTCACGCACAAATATCGCCCTACAACAGCATGAAGAATTAAAAAAATTAGTAACTGGATTTTGATCCGGCTTTGCTTTTTTTCTCTACAAAAAAAATAAAAAAAAGAAAAGAAAAAATCAAAGGAAAAAAAAACTCAAGTATTTGTTGCGATGCTCTCGCAGATTTTAGATTCGACATATGCAGGCAAAATCCAGTTATTCATCCATTACCCCAAGAAATTTGGATTTTTACCCCCCACCCCATATGCTGACCGCCGACTTATACAAAGTAATCTCGATCACCACAACATCGTACTCATTACAATATTCTCATAGACATTCTGCATCAAGTACAAAGTCATAATCTCATCATTTCGAAATTTGAGTTGAAAGATTTATCCGATTTGCTAGAAAACTCTACCTTGGTTTGTTTACAGATGGAAGAGAAGATGAAAAAGGCGAAACTGCAAAGGGATATGCAAAGACAAGCACTAATTGACAAGCAGAAGCAACAAGAAGAATATGCCAAGCGAGTCAGAGAGAAGTTAAGTTTATAAAAATATAATATAATATATATATATATGTGTGTGTGTGTGTGTGTGTGTGTGTGTGTACGTGTGTGTGTGGGTATGTGTGTGAAAGGCTCAAACACAAATATTCCATGATTATAATTTATTACATTGGAATTGTAATCACGATCCAATTCATCAGACCTACAAATTCTTGCTCTGTCCTGGACATTGAGCTCTACCTAGATTCTATCCTCTTGGAAATTTATATATATATATATATATATATATATATATATATATATATATATATATATATACTGACTACTAATATTATCAGTATATATATATATATATATATATATATATATATATATATATAGATAGATAGATAGATAGATAGATAGATAATATTATCAGTACTAATATAATCAGTAAATTTCCAAGAGGATAGAATCCAGGTAGAACTCAATGTCTAGGACAGAGTAAGAATATAATAAAAAAGGCTCAAACACTAATATCCCATGGTTATAATTTATTACATTGGAATCGTAATCAAGATCAAATTCATCAGACCTACAAATTCAAAAAGAAATCGGAAAGTGTTATATATATATATATATATATATATATATATATATATATATATATACGGTGTATCAAAAATACTTTTACAAACTTTGGGGCGGGTTCCAGGCACCAAAACAATGACAAAACTCCGTATAAACATATGTCCACAAATCTTTCGTTTTCGAGTTAAGTTTAAAGTTTAAAGAAGGTTTACGGTAGATGGCGCCGTGTTGCCATTTAGACTAAGTTACATTTGTCATTCGTGTACATTTGTTCTAGTCTGTCTGCAACGCGTAATTTAAAACAATTTTACCTTGTTTTGGTGTCAGAAAACCGCCCCCCCCCAAGTTTGCAAAATTATTTTGGGATTGTATCTTGGACTGTACATTTAAGAGTGTGTTCCGTAAACTTTAAAATTAATAACTCAAAAAGAAGGATTTACGTACATATGTTTATATGGACATTTTATCTTTGTTTTGGTGTGAGGAACACGCCCCCAAAGTTTGTAAAAGTATTTTAGACACACCATATATATATATATATATATATATATATATATATATATATATATATATATATATATATTGATGCATGTTTCATTAAATAATATAGACAAGTGTTGTCCATTTTATGTAACAAGTGTTGTCCATTTTATCTAAATTTATCTAAATATCGTCTGATAAGCTTCATAATTTTATCAGTGAAAGACGAAAGAAAATCACAATATTAATAGATATTTTTTAAACCTATCTAAGCTTCCGGTTTACATTAGCCATTATGAAAGACGACAATTACATTACAATATATTAAACAATACACGGAGAGTCTGTTTATGGAAGATATTCCATGGAAGATTTCCAAGCAACGACAAACTCGTGCATACAAAACGCTGGAAGGGAAAATCGCACCGCAGTTCAAGACGTCAGACATGACCACGCGAGAGTGGAAGCGAGAAGTATTAAGTATGAGAAGCCGTTGGAATAAACCAATAGCTTCCGTTACCAATTATAGAGTGTTTATATATATATATATATATATATATATATATATATATATATATGTAACACTCTACCTGGTGTCTTGTATTGCATGAATATATATATATATATATATATATATATATATATATATATATATATATATATATATATTAAATGCAATTGTCAGGCAATCGTTTACTTGACGATTTCCTTTCAGGCATGAAACAGACCGTTGCCGCTGGTTGTTGACATCAATGTCAAGGGAGGAAGTGAAGGAGTAATGGAAAACGGAGGCGTGGAGTAGTAAGAAAAGGCGGTGGTGAAGGAATAGTAAGAATTGGAGACAGTGAAGAAGTAGTAGAAAAAGGAGGGAGTAAAAGAGTAATAGGAAGTGGAGGGCGTGGGGTAGTAGGAAAAGGTGATGCTGAAGAAGTAGTCGTAAAAGGAGGCAGTGGAGGTGTAGTAACAAAGGAAGGGTGAAGGAATAGTAAAAAAAAAAAAGAAGTAGTGAAGGAATAGTAAGAGATGGAGGGAGTGAAAGAGTAGTAGGAAAAGGAGGCAAAGTAGGGAAAGGTGGCGGTGAAAGTGTAGTAAGAAAGAGAGGGGTGAAAGAGTAGTGGGAAAGTTGTTGGTGAAGGTGTTGTAAGAAAGGGTGGGGTGAAACAGTATTAACAAAAGGAGGATTGAAGGAGTAGTAAGGAAGGGATGGTTGAAGGAGTGGTAGGAAAAGGTTGTGGTGAAGGAGTATTAAGAAATGGGGGAGTGTAGGAGTCGTAAGAAAGAGAGGGGTGAAAGAATAATATGAAAAGGTGGTGGTGAAGGGGTATTAAGAAAGGGAGAGGGAACGAGTAGTAGGGAAAGGTGTTGGTGAAGGAGTAGGTAGAAAGGGGGGAGCGAAGTAGTAGTAAGAAAACTGGGCCCAGAGGAATAGTATGAAAAGGAGAGGTTGAATGAGTAGTAGGTAGAGGAGAAATCAGCAGAATATATATTAAAGTTCAGTAGTCGCAAATTCTAAAGGACCTTATTTTTTCCTCCAATGAGCAATGTAAACTTTTTTTTTGTTCATAGGCAAAAAAATTCAAAGAAATTGAAAATCAAGCGGCAGATACCCGGCCTTGGGGCTACAGTGCCGATGAAGGTATTTCAAAAATTCTATCTTAACAAGAAAAAAACAAATGAAAATCCAAATAAATGTAGTGTTTGCAACTTACAGAGTTGATTTCACTTGATATGTCCACAAAGAACTGGTGGTGTATCAGATGAAGTTCTGTATCTGTGTGTATGTACGTGCGGAGTTAGTAGGATGAATAACACGAGTGAGTAGATGAGATCTATTGTCTCTGGTTTGTACTCGACTGTCGTGCTGGAACTACTACTACTAGTTTTTTGGAATGCATCCAATATTTATATTACCTAGGTTGGCTCCCAGCACAAACCCGGGATATATTTTTGAATGTACACGAAAAATACCCGATTGGACGAAAAATAGACCAATCAGTGATTTTATAGCAAAACTTGTTTGCGAGCAAAGTGTAGGAAAAAAATCAGTATGGTGAAATGCGATCGATAAATTGTCCTATTATTTTTAGTATGTATTTATTGACCAATTAGAATTGGAGAAAATGTAGGCGTGGCACTACAAATCTTCTACCTTTCTTCCTTGGTGCGGTGTGAAATTGAGTGAAAAGACTATTGCGGCATAATTCTACAGAACAACAAAGATGGACATGCTAGTCTGAATAGCAAAGTATCTCATATCAGAAATCACAAGAGAAAAGAAGTTCCAAGAAAGTTACATTACCTTGTGTTTTTTTTTTTTTTTACTTAATGATAAATTCAGTTAATTGCTTTTTTTCTGTTATAAAATTGATGTTTTGAATGTATTTTCACATTTCAGGCGATTCCGACCAGAGCAGTGACCCACAGGAATTCGTAGTCCGACAAAAAAATGTACCGCCGCCAGGCCCCTCAAGTTTTGATTGGAGAAAGTCTGAAAACAATGAAGATTTTTTTGACACCTGAAGTAACAAGATTTCCACATCAGCCCCGCCCCCCACGACTCGCGTTTTTGTTTAAAAATATGATTCCTTCGCTACATAAGAGTTCTCACGTTTCAAAAACGAGAGCCGAAACCATCCAAATAATTATTAAAATTAAGGTGTTTAGTCCCGTTTCATCTTCAAGCGAAATTTTAGATATATATTTAAGAAATTCATCGAGTCTGAAATTTCAGCAGAATGCAGAAAGCACGGGACGGCCGTTTCGTCCTACATTTTGGGACTCATCGACAGTGCGCATCCACTACCGAGAATTGAAACCCTGATAGTTAGGTCGTCAAGCAAACATCATACAAACTGTTCCAACGGGCCTCGGTAACGAAGAGACTGCAAATCAGACTCAATATAGTTCAGCGGCTTGGTGAGAGTAGTCGTGGCTTCAGGGGGCACAGTCCTATGGTTACAGAGAACTCAGTAAGAGTTCCACGACGGAATATGTGAGCGAGCGGCGCTATATTGAGTCTGATTTGCAGTCTCTTCATCACCGAGGCCCGGTGGAATAGTTGGTATGATGTTTGCTTGACAACCTGTCAGGGTTTCAATTCTCGGTAGTGGATGCGCACTGCTGATGAGTCCCAAATATAGGACGCCCAGTGCTTTCTGCATTCTGTTGAGGCTTCAGACTCGATGAATTATTTAAATATAATTATCAAATCCTCCTAATAATTTCTATCATATATATATATATATATATATATATATATATATAATTTAAAAATATGTATTTATCTCGACACATATCCTCGATATAACATACAAATCGTAACATGGTAATTTCTGTGTCGCGATGAATTTAATATTCATAATAATTATTATAATATTATGCTCTACTGTGTATTGAGCACTGTTTTTAAAAATAAATTCTAAAGAACTCTGGATTATAAATTTGTTCTTTCTTATATGTGTGTGTGTGTCTGTGTTTGTGTAATAATTGAGGGGCGGTGTAAAAGATTTTGATATGAGACGCACAGAGGTCATGACCCCATTCACGTCCACACGTAACAAGGCTACCGCGCTGACAAACTACAAAGAGACCGCGCCAAACAACGGCGCCACAGTTCACAGTAAGAACGAAATTCTATTTTTTTTTTTTTTTTTTTTGTGAGTAAGAGTCCCCTTCTTTTCCAGACTCTGAAATTACAGATTGAAACTACAGACTGTCAAGGATTACTCATAACTTCCAAATTTTACACAAAAAATATGCACTAATCAGGGTTAATAGATACTGATATGGTGAAAAATATGTGTCTGTTTGGTTTCTTGCTGGTAGTAATGGGCCCATCATGTCTAAATGCACTGTTTGAAAGCGCTCAGAATGTAGTTCGAATGTCTGCGCTTAATTCTTGGTATGTTTAATAATTTTTGCCTGCTAGCAATTTTGGCACTCTTTGACTGACGTCCATCCGTGGCCAATAATAATTTGATTTTAATAAGCGTAATGTGGCTGATATTCCTGGGTGTGACAATGCGTGCAGACTATCAAATACAGATTTCCTAAACTCTTGCGGTACATGCCCTCCCCTCTCATTTTAAATCATCCATAAATTTTTAACAACATGAACAAAGTCCACCCTCGCATTCAGGGTACGTCTAACCAGCAAAGAAACTCCTCTGGAATGTCGGTCTCCATATGTTGAACAAACGACAAAGTCGCTACACGGCACACACGCATCGACGCTGCAAACCAAGTGGGTCTCTTTGATCGCGGCGACATCCACTCTGAACGACAAGAGATCACGGAGCAGGCGGGCAGCCTTACCCCGACCCTCAAGCCCTTCGCATTGAGACCTGTATATTTTTGGTTTCTGGTCGAGATGATACAGATTTATAGTAGATTGGAATCTGTAGTTACGACTACTGCAGTTTTTTTCTTTCTTTCGTTGAACCTACTGAACGGGATTGGGGTTTTAGCTCATTAAAATACAGCAGTAGGTCGTCGGCCATTTTTCCCAAGTCTTTCTGTTTGTAGATGCGTTTGTGCTGTTAGGACTGGTCTTAAGTTAATCAGCATTGCTTGGATGAATTTGTGTCGTATGCTGTCGCTGCTCACGCTAATATTTTTGTAGCTAACACCATCAGTCCATTTAAATAAACGGATTGTCTACCTGTCAGAGTGCAAGAAAACATCAATTTATCAAGAAACTCTGGCTTTGATTTTTCATGCAGAGTTTTCGCATAGTTTCCAGGCTGTAAAACAATAGGTAGTTTGCATACTATCTCCGGTGGTAATGCAGCCAATATATGATAAAATTGTTGAACGGTAGTCCTTATCTTCATAATATTGAACTGTGCTTCCATAACTGTGAACCATGCAAACAAATTTGATTCCTTGAACATGGGGGGGGGTGATGGATACTGTTTGTATCGATTCGCCAACATCTGTGGATGTTTGATCCGTGTCCATTTCGTCGTTAAACATTTTGTCTTATGTGAAGACAGTAAGAATAGATATGTGTTTTAGTTTCCATGCACGTCGTAGGTCACCAGTGAAGTATTGAGGGATAATGATGAGAAAAGTATTGAGGGATAATGACGAGGAAAGTATTGAGGGATAATGACGAGGAAAGTATTGAGGGATAATGATGAGGAAAGTATTGAGGGATAATGACGAGGAAAGTATTGAGGGATAATGATGAGAAAAGTATTGAGGGATAATGACGAGGAAAGTATTGAGGGATAATGATGAGGAAAGTATTGAGGGATAATGACGAGGAAAGTATTGAGGGATAATGATGAGAAAAGTATTGAGGGATAATGACGAGGAAAAACACGTGTCATATTTAACGAAACAAGACAAGGAATTTATCTAAAAATTTACACATTTAAAGTTGTTAGTAGTTTGTTTCAGGAAAAGGAATCAAAATATTTAAAGTTCGTAATTTCGATGAATTTTCGAGAAATGAAAATATTTATATTAAATCATCGGGCATAAAGTAATATTCCAAAATGTTTAAAACAAATTGAGAGAGTCCGTTTTTCACGTTAAAGTTATACGGTTGTATTCAACATGAATGAAAAGATATATTTTAAGGTACTTAGCTTTGGAGTGGAAAGGGTTCTCTTATTAATATACCAGCGTGTAATTTGACACCGGCGTTATTCAGACGTGTGGAACTCTGGCTTTCTGCTTTTTCTCTCTCCCTTTTGATTCAACTTTTCTCTGCCTATTTATACCAAAAAGGGATTTCCCATCGGCTCGTTATTTTTTCTCAGTTTGTAAGCCGCTTCCTTTTCCATTGGTGAAAATAAAATTTCACATAGGCTCGTTGAACTTTGCCTTGGTCTTTTCTTCAGCCCGGAGCCAATCTCTTTTTCTATTGGTCAAAATAAATTTTCGGATAGGCTCGCGAATTCGAAAACAGTGGAGAAAAGAGTTATTTTTATTTCGTACTCACTACAGTCTTGCGCTAATTAGCTGTAGAGCCTAGGAAAAGAAAGAAAAGAAAATAGCGGTTCTATGTGAAATCTTTTTTTGATATGAAATAAGGAGAAAAATTAGATCAACCAGAGAAGAGCGTCATGTGAAAAGTTTCATTTCTGACAACTCATAGAAAAGCGAGTTCATTTCTTTGCCAGCTTTGTGGCAGAGCCTTTTCTCTTAAAGGTAACTTAAAACCACATGTGAGAAGTCATACTGAAGAGATGCCATTTCCTTGTGAACAATGCGGTAAAGATTTTTCTCAGAATAGCAAACTGAAAACTCATATGAGAACTCATACTGGAGAGACCCCCATTCCCCTGTGAAAAATGCGGTAAAGCTTTGTTTTCAAGAAAGAACTACCTACTACAGGCTTTCGAGAACGAACGTCGGTCCACTATTAAAGGACACTTGATATCTGCCTCCTTCCCCTACAAGACTTCTATCGTCGACCTACGAACTCACTCAACTACAGAATTTCGTGTCTACCGACTTTTCCTACTCTATGAGAAGAACTCCGAAGAAAACTGTCAGTGTTTTGACCCTTAACAAAAATCTACTCGCTTAAAGAACTTAATAAAGAGAAATATTTTGAGCAAGCCTTTTTTTCTTTTATCAACATTTTTCTCTTCCTTTAAAGTTAAAGGAATTTTTTCTTCTCCCTTTCTTTCTCTCGTAATTGTGTGTGTGTGTGTTTTTTTTATCCAACCTTTTTTGTACATGTAAATGTACACTTTTTTCTTTTATTGTTACACACTGAGCAGGAGTTTTGAGTCTTTCTTTATTCGTTCGCCTAAAAGAGAGAGTTTGTTCGCTCTAATCTTGCTGTTTTTATTCAGTCTTTGTAATTTTTTAAACTCGACCCTTTCATGTGAGAAAGCCAGGACAAATTCCCCACATTGTGTGCGCACGCGCGTGTGTATTCACCGAAACCTGGAGACTGCTGTCTAATTTCATTGGGCATCGCAATTTGACAAGAAGAATAAATAAATTAATATAACGAGTGGCATTTTAGATACCTACACTTGCTTGCTGAAAAAACAACAACAAAAAAAAAAAAAAAAAAAAAACAGGAGCACGATGAAAAAAATGCACCCAAACTTAATAAACAAAGTTTTATCGTTAAAAAGACCAAAGTATTTTTTTATTAAATTTTTTAATCTTTTCTATCACATTTGAAATTTTGGTTAACAATTTTAATTTTTTTTTTTTTTACGTCAGCGGTCGACGTAATATTTACGATGAGTGCTTTTGTTGGGGATGTGCAGAATTTATTAATTATGCTTGAAAGAATCAGAAGGAATTTGTGTAGGTTGCGTGACTTTCTGCATCTACAACAAATAAATAAACGAAATTTAAATACGATTAAGAACAAGACATATTCAATTAGAAATTAATAAAACATTTATATACAATTCAAAACAATATACAAGCAGGATAATTGGTATAAAATGTGTATGATGTTTTAGGTTTCAGAATGTCTCTCTTTGTAATCGTTCGTTCATTTGCAGTCCGTTTTAGATTTGTGTTGGTATTAGAATTGTCAATATTAAGTGTTTTTTTAGAAGGAGTTCTTAAGGAGTGATCTACCTTTGACTGTAATGTTTTTAAGGTCGTTCGCACATTGATGTTTACTTAATAGGTAGTGAATATAATTCACTTTGGATAAGCAATGTTTGAGAATCGATGTCCACAGAGTTGGTTGAGTTTTAATTGTGAGTGAGTCAGCGTTGATGTACCTTTGCGCGATAAAATCGTGATTTCGAGTGACGTGGAGTATGTTGGCAATTTCTCTGTGGGTGTTCGTCACTGACTGCTTGGGTCAGTCGGCGTCTTCTTTTATAAGTCCTGAAAGTCCGAAATCGGCTCACTTAAGTTTTGGCGCAATTTCGTTTTGCACGTGAAACTTTCAGATTATAGTGTCGTTGACCAATGAGATTTGTTGGTTCGTCTAGTACGGTTTTAATTGGTTGAGGTTTTCCGTACGTAGGCGTAAGATATAGACTGTTCTGTTACTAGGAGTGATAGATAGGAAAAAGACGAGTCTACACTTTTGCCATCTTTTTTTTTCAGGTGAAAATTGATTTGTAAATTCTTGCAAAAGTCAAATAATTGTCTGATTTTAATGAAACTTTCAGGACTTTGCAAATGAATGAAATTATTTAAAAAAGATTCTTTTTAGAAAATCATGGTAAAAATATATTTGTTTTTTTTTTTACGTATTTTACCACAACCCATATTTACTTAGTTTTATGAAATTTCTAGAAATGAAATTGCAGTCTCAAAATTTGTTTCATTAGTTTAAAAAAGGACATTTTGGAGAATTTAAATCATCAGTTTTTTTTTTCAGACAGGACCCCCAGTTACCGAAAATCTGCTCTGAATCGTAAAATAATAAATAAATGCAATAATACCATGGCATTATTTAATTAGAAAAGCTTTCAATTGCTTTTATAAATAAAATTTATTAAGGACACTATTGTCTTAAGGGCTAGGATTGAGAAATCGGTGAGCCGAGTTGGAATTCCAACCGAATCTATTAAATTCACTTTACGTGTTAATACCCTTGGAAAAGGTATGATTCCTCTTCTTCTCCCCCCAGCTATGGTTAAATAGCAGAACAGACCGGGTTCTTTAGTCTTGGATGGCAACTGATCTACCACAGAAAGAAATGGCAACCTACTACGGGAAAAATAATCTGCCTCGTCAGTCATGTATCAAAAGATACATGATCACCTAAGCGTGTATCACTTATGGCACATAACTGACTGATTGTCCTAAGAAAAATAAAGAAGATTTTACGAGAATTGTTTTCATTTATTTTTTTATTTTTAATAATAATAATTAATAATAATTTTAATAATTAATAATAATTTTAATAATTAATAATAATTTTAATAATACCTTTATCGTTTAAAATTATGCATTACTTCAATCCGGTTAGGTGATATTGTTATTAAGTGCAAACTATATTTAAGAATTAAAAGTTGAAAAGGTTAATAAAAATCCTTGTCCCCCCCCAATATTTCTAAAATAGTTTTTAATTTTTTTAGTGTAGGAACATTTCCAGTTTCGTTAAGTATTGATGTCCGTTACGAGTTGTCTCCCCCTGAAAACTCTGGCCGTCTGCATTTCTTTCATTTTCATTTCTGTGTTTCATCGAGTTTATGTCTCAGCAGGCTTTGCAAATCATCCATCCGTAATTTTAAAATTTAAAGTAATTTTTCCTTTTTTTTTTTAATTCCCATTTCACTAAATATTTTATTTATTTATTTATTTTAGTGTGGGTCATACTTCAATTAAGTAAATTTTTTTGTTAGTAGTTTTTTACTTTTTTTTCTAAGTTTATTCTTTTTTGTGAGAGTTATCTTGATAAAAACGTAAGGCTATATAGATAAATATATAAGTAATTAAAATTCAATAAAATATTAGATAATTGCTGAAAATATGTTAATTTAAAAAAATTACTTGGTAGTTAAAAAACAAAAACAAAGCGTTCACTTAGATTTCGTAAATTTTATGTCAATTCTTGGCCAACCATACCTTTTCATCACCTTAGGCTGCCAATCAATCGATTAACACGTCAGAAAAACAAGATCTCGTGGTCAGGAAATGCTTGTATACTATGTTTTATGCTTTAAGTAAGTAATATCTGTTTCAAATCAGATTTAGTTTTAAATTTGCTAATTTTTCTCAAATTTCACAAATATATGTTTTATTTTTGTGTCAAAAATGGGCGATATTTATCGATTTTCTGAAAGCGACCAAAAAGTTGAGATTCCAACCAATATAATTTCTATTTGGGATACACCAGATTTTGCTAGCTGGAAATAGTAAATTTAATAATTTAATCATTTAGCTTTCAGCTAAAAAGCTAAAAGGAAAGCTTCAAGAATGCTTTTTCATTTTAAAAAAATTCATTTTAAACCTTAAGTATTGTTATAAAATAGAATAAGACATATCTCGGCTGATTTACAGGCAAATACTCAAGAGCGAGAGCCGGATGTGAACGGGACAAAGCCCCGTCACAAAATAGTGTTCTATTTTTCGTCCAATAAAAATGCTTCCCTCCTAATTATACTCGCTTGGTTTTCGAGCCTGTTAAGCCATAAAAAAACGCTATAAAAGGGGTCACACGGAAGTTCAACGAGCAGTCAACATGTGGTCAGGGACGAGACCCGTCACGGTCAGCGGTCAGCAGCTGTCAGCAGGAGAGCATCAACCACCGTCAACATGTGTGAACTACTATGAGAGATCGACATAGATCCGAAGCCGGCTTATGAACTATACCACAAGGTATCTGTCCCAAACCCACACGTTCCTATTGAAATAAATCACGTAAATCTATTTCTGCCGTTGTCGTATTTCTTTCTTGCAACCATACGCTTGTCTATAACAGTATGGAAAATTTAGTGGAGGTCATTTTAAATTAATTGAAATTCTGTATAGCACTATCAAATTAAAAGTTAAGGAATCATACTACAGTTCTCAATATTACAAATAAGACAATGAGATTTTAGAAAACAAGGAACTAAATTCCTTAGTCACCGCCTAGTTTTTCCTTTTAACATTTTATTTATTTATTTAGCTTTTTAGCATCATTACGAATGGGTAAAAATGACTGTGTAAACAGTTTTATTTATATGTGTTCACACACATATGTTTCATTATTAATCGAACAGAAGAATTTTACTTGTATTTATTTTGTTTTCAAATTACTGGTGCAAAGACAAAAAAAAAACAAAACAAAAAAAACACGAAACACTGGTAAGTGCTGACAATTCATTCCAGCAACAATTATTTTGCAAGGTTAATACATTTGTTGATAGAAATTTTATCTCCTAATTTTCAAAAATAAAAATATCTTTTTTATTTATTTTTGTTGG
Organism: Acanthosepion lycidas; assembly: GCA_963932145.1. Lineage (NCBI taxonomy): Eukaryota > Metazoa > Mollusca > Cephalopoda > Sepiida > Sepiidae > Acanthosepion > Acanthosepion lycidas. The sequence goes on from OZ010575.1 coordinate 92,973,319, forward strand.
TATTCCAAAATGGTGACTCTCTAAACTTGACTATTTCTTGATTTAAATATATTTAAGACACTATTTTCGTATTATAATAATCTAGAATAATTAATTCGAAACTACTTCGATAATCATAATTGCTCACATTCACGATTTTGTTTTTATTCACTCACTCAGAGATATAAATTTAAGAAAGTAATTGATTTGAACGTCCAAAACAATCGCTGAATTACCTCCCTTACATATATTCCTTACCAGTCTAATAGTCTACTAATCTGACCGCTTCGCTGATTGAGTTATTTGGTTTTTTTTACGGTTTATCAAATTCTTCTGGGTTATTTTAAAGCTGAAATATATCTCAGATTGTAGGAGGTCGCTTACAGTATCTGGTGTTCTCAAGATGGCCCCCATTTAAGTATTGACCCGACACTGCTTAATTTCGGTGATCGAATGTTCGATAAGAAAATCGAACATGGTCCATTTTTTTTTTACTTTTTAACAATTTCACATGGATCAAATTGATTAATTTATTTTACATTGAACGTAAATCTTTTGAATTCGATTCATATGAACTATGATTTAAGTTTGAGTACGAAATGCTGTTTTTATTCGAAATAAAAACGAAAAATAATATTTTTTTTTTAAATCTTTATTTTCAAACAAGCGGTTCTCAAAGAAAGCACCAGTTCACTTTCCTTCCCTTGAGATTCCAGATTTTCTCAATCCCCCCCCCCTTTTTAATTTACAAGAGACAGATCGAACCAAAAATGAAATACTTCTGCTACATCTGTGTTGAAGCTGGTTCCAGGTTAGTCCTCTCTTTCCAGTTCGAGTCCGAAAGTGTCTACATGGCCTTGTGGGTGATGAGTTATTTTCTACTCTACAATCTCTTTCCTATAGATGGAATATCGTAATTCTCTTGCTACTCTATTGCTATTAGATTGGTGCAAAATAATGACGTAATAATGTCGTTTTTTGACGTTATACGTCAAAAAACGACATTATTACGTCATTATTTTTGCACCAATCTAATATTTTCATGGCAAATGTTCTGATACGTTACATTCCTTTGTCCCACCAGTTCAGACCTTCACAGCAAAGACCCGCCATAGAATGAATCATTCTCATTCACTTGGTAAGTTTCTTGGAACTTGAAACTAAACTCTTTATTCAAATTATGGGAGTAGATCTTTCTGATTCTGCTATCCATGCTTAGTGGATATTTCTTTTACTGTAATGTATATAGCCTGAGAGCCACTCAAGATAGAGGATTACAGAGTGATAGGCACAGATATGCCCACATGTGGGGGAGATAATGGTTGACTCTAGACTTGAACTGGTTAAGGGAAGAGCCAGCAGTTCCTGCCTATGTACGGCAACAGAACTCCATTTTTGGTCTGATCTGGCTCTTGTAAAGATAGAAGACAGCAGGAGGAGTCAGGTACTTATTTATATCAGCTCATTTGTCTTATTCACCTTAATGTCACTTGTCTCGTTCTTCCATTGAACCAGAGTACAGAGCTGGAGCAAGGGTTTTATGTCCCCTCGATCTATAATACACCCCCACACACCCACACTCTACTACATCTCAATTTCCATAAAGTAGTATTCATATAAAATACAAATTTTATTGTAATCAAATTATGTATAATAATGGATCATATGCAATGTAGGTGAAAAATTCAACTAGAAAAATTGAAAATAAATACAATGTATCTAAATACAGATTAGAGACACGTCATAATAGATCATTCCATCTTAAATAAATCAACAATGTTTTGCAGCAGTTTTTAACATCAACTTAAGATTTTTCATATACTTGTATTTTGATTGGTCATTGTAGCTTATGTGTTTCTCTTATTGAAAGGTGTTTGGTTGATTTGAACCTTTTAAAACCCTTTATTCTACATTCAACACCATCACTTGATAAGACACCAGAAGTGTTGAAACAGAATGGCTATTTTTGTAGTGATGTTATAACATGTTTATCTCATAATTTTTGAACAAATTATATATATATATATATATATATATATATATATATATATATATATATTATTATTATTAATTAACTGATTTAAAATATGTTTTTCCACTACATAGTAATAATCATGTTTCAAAAATGGAAGCTAAAACCTTCAAATTTAATTTTGTAATTAAATTAAAAGTATTAGTTCCATTTCATCTTCAAGTGAATATTGGAGTAACTTATTTTTAAATTTACTGAATTTTAAAGGCACACATAAAATTCATAATTCCCTATTTCCAAGGATACAGAGAAATCCAATCATTCAGACAAGGGGCGGTAGTGTGTTCATTTTTATTAACTATTTTTGTATCAGTTATGAGTTATGTTCGAAAAAGAGGTTGAGTTTAGGGACGGTAGGGGTGTATTTTTTCAACGAATTTTAAATCAGTTAATTTATAATATTTACTGTTTTGTAAAAATAAGAGCAAAAAATATCAATAAGAACACCGGATTATATATCTTACTGTTCTTTCTTTATATATTATATATATATATATATATATATATATATGTAAGTGAACATTGAAGTCAACACTTAGAGGTGACATGCTGTTTAATGCTAGACGCAATCGTCAGGCCACGAGTGTTTGTTCTTTTTCTCGACTATTTATATATATGGGTCAGTGGTGCATTGTGGGTAGTTTATTTTGGTGGTTATTTTG
>OZ010575.1:92980991-93180991 GCA_963932145.1 Acanthosepion lycidas
TGGAACTGAGTGTTTTTTTTGTTTTTTTTTCCTATCTTCCTCTGTCCCATGGTTTTATGCAAATTAGTTTTTAGCGGTTTTATCAATAAAAATTGTTTTGTGTTATTTCCTCTTTAAGCAGATTACCCCGAAAATCCATTTAGGTGAAACCTTGGTAGGTTGATCCTGACACTTTAGGATTTATTGTGTGTATATATATATATATATATATATATATATATATATATATATATATATATATATATATATATATTGTGGATATATATATATATATATATATATATATATATATATATATATTGTGGATATATATATATATATACATATATATATATATATATTGTGGATATATATATATATATATATATATATATATATATTGTGGATATATATATATATATTGTGTATATATATATATTGTGGATATATATATATATATATATATATATATTAAGTATATATATATATTGTGGATATATATATATGTGTATATATATATGTGTGTGTGTATATATATATATGTGTATATGTGTATATATATATCTATATGTGTGTGTATATATATATATGTGTGTGTGTATATATATGTGTGTGTATATATATATATATATATGTATATATATATTTTTATATGTGTGTATATATATATATATGTGTATATATATGTGTATATATATGTGTGTATATATATATATGTGTGTGTGTGTATGTGTATATATATGTGTGTGTATATATATATATATATGTGTGTATATATATATATGTATATGTATATGTGTATATATATGTGTATATATATATTTGTGTGTATATATATGTGTATATATATATATATATATGTGTGTGTATATATATATATATATATATATATATATATATATATATATATATATATGTGTATATATATGTGTGTGTATATATATATGTGTGTGCTTGTGTATATAGATATATGTGTGTGTATATATATATATATGTGTGTGTGCATATGTATATATATATATATATGTGTGTGTATATATATATATATATATATATATATATATATATATATATATATATATATATTACACCATGCTTTTATTCAGAATTCTTTAATTTATTATCTGTGAATTACCATGACTTCTTGGGAAAGGTAGTGGAGCTGTTCCCCTGTTGCCTTCTCCCTGGTTTTGCAATTCATAATTTTCCTTTCTTAGACTGGTTGCTACCAGAGTGCCAAAGATGTGAGAGCCCAGTTTAACGTATTGCTAAAGGGGGACATTGGGCATAGGGCTATCAAGTTTATCCTGTAAAAATCCGTTTCTGTCAAAACCACAGCAGCAATGCTTAGCATCTCGAGAGCAGTTTCTTCACCCATTACTAACTCAAGTTCCATAGACTCCAGTGAAGAGACATATTCATACATTTCCTAAGGGCATTTTTGCATAAGCCCTGAATTTGGACTGGGCTCCCTAATTTCACTCTGTCTATATCTGTTCCATATTTGATTTTTTTTTTCTTAAATTGTATAATTTTTTAATTCATGTATTTTTTGCTATAACATTTTTAAACACTTCTTAATTCCTTACTATATTGATTCTTTCTTTTCAACTTTTCAGGGTTTCCAATTACATACAAAAAGGGATTGCACCTGGAAAAAAAATTTACAAAATGGACCCATACACAGAAGATAACATCTCTTGTCATCTGTGTGCTCAGGGATTTTCAGAAATACATGAATTAAAGACACATATGAAAACTCACACTCCTTTTGTTTGTGAAGTATGTAGCAGAGCTTTTTCTAGGAAAGATAACTTAAAAACTCACATGATAACTCATACAAAAATGACTCCATTTCTTTGCCAGCTTTGTGGCAGAGCCTTTTCTCTTAAAGGTAACTTAAAAACACATGTAAGAAGTCATACTGAAGAGATGCCATTTCCTTGTGAACAATGTGGTAAAAGTTTTTCTCAGAATAGCAAACTGAAAACTCATATGAGAACTCATACTGGAGAGACCCCATTCCCCTGTGAAAAATGCGGTAAAGCTTTTTCTCAAAAGAGTGACTTGAAAACTCATACAAGAATTCATACTGGTGAAACTCCATTTTCATGTGATGTGTGTGACAAAGTCTTTTCTCAAAGCAGTAACTTGAAAACTCATATGAAGACTCATACTGGATTAACTCCATTTCCTTGTGAAATGTGTGGCAAGGCTTTGTCTTCAAAGGGTAATTTAAAATCTCACATGAGAATTCATACTGGAGAGACCCCATTTCCTTGTGACTTGTGTGGCAAAGCCTTTTCATTAAAGGGTAACTTGAAAGTTCATATGAAAACTCATACTTAAGATTGAAAAAGTTGTGGCATATTGTTTTATTGGTAAAATGAAAACTGATATACAAATTCATAATTATGAAGTGAAATATTTTTGTATAATTTGTAAAAAATGTCTAAGTTTTTATCGATATTTTATGAATTTTATTTAAGAAAAACTTTTTTACAGTGTATTGTTAATATTAGATGTTTTATATTGCATTCAAAGTGCTATGATATTTTTAAAAAAATAGTTTGTAGCCACTTTCAGAACACATATAAGATAAAACAATTAAAAAACTGACATGCATTTTCTAGTACCTAATTTTCATTGGATACATTTTGTGAAAATAAAATAAATGGAATAGGGTACCACATTTATATATGCCCTAGTGACTTATACAAAATTTGATACAACAGAGATGTGTTTCTACCCAAGGATGCTGACAATACATGGAATATGTGAGAAATGATGAAGCTTTAATGAAAATGGGAATGAAATTGTATACTTTTGCTAGGGATCACAAAGAAACAGTTGAAATTTCTGGCACTGATAATGAGGAAAAAGTGCTTGGAGAATTTGGCACTCAAAAGTCATTAAAAGTTGAGAGAGGCAGAGGGAAATAGCAACCTATCTAATGAGCTTCGGTAAATGCATGGCAGAACAATGAGTTGGGGATGGAGTAAAAAGATAAATGCTGTTAAGAGCTACAAATGATAGGAAGTCGTGGAGAGTCATGAAAAAAATGATGATCCAGTTTCTGTTTGTTGGATTCTTACTATAACGGTGAAAATGACATATTTTTGTGTTATGGTAATATGTCATTGTGTGACAGAAAGAGAGTCTGGGAAGCACACACACACACACACACACACACACATTTTTTTAAAGTGAAATTGGAGTAGATTTGAACAGCAAAATTAAATCAGAGCATTTTCTTTACTGATGTGGAAATCTGATCTAGGGCAGAAGTTGTACACATTGAATCTAGGTCATCTGGAGACAATGGAAATGGTTGAAATAATTTTTATCGATTAAAAATTGAAATAGAGCTGAGTAAGCTAGAAGGAACTTTGGAATTCACATGATTTTGGTTGAAGCAGCCAGAACTTCGTGATAGTCACATGTGAAGTAGTAGGGCCGAGGGTCAGTTATAACCAGCCGGGTTTATCTATAGAAACGCGTAGTTATGCTGAAAAAGCCAGACAGGAGAAAATTCTTGAAGAGAGAAGAGAGAAGAGAGAATTGGCAGGCGTAGGGAGGAGGACACCACTATAACTTTAAGTCCTGCACAGAAATCTTTATCCATCCATCGCAAGAGTCATATATCGTTCTGAGACAATTTAACAAGTTAATCACATATACGCTCTCTCTGTGTCTAGAATCCAGTGTAGGAGTTTTTACGTTAAATACTTTTCTTTTCTGTAACCCGTTTCTTTTCTCTACTATTCTTTTCTTTCTATCATTAACAATTCAACTATTGAATGGTTGTTTGTCCGGTTTTCTGCAGATATTTTTTTTTGTTGCATTCTAAATTTCTTAGTGCAGACTCTCCAGCCATGTCTACATCTTCAGTTGACCGTGAATGGACGGACATCACTTCTGCTTTCTGGATCAAACCAAACACAACGTGGGCAGGAAGCAAGATTAAACCAGCAGACCGGTCGAATAATCTCCGGATGCTCAGGGGACCTATGGCCATTCCCTTGTTCGGTTAGGACCGAGTAGACACCTCAACCCAGAGAGTAAGACACCGGACGTTGAGAGGCTGGCGCGAAAGTGTTAGAATTGTGCCAACCAATGAAAACTTGAGATTTAATCACTTATATTCACCATTATATTTTATTCAACTTCAGACTCTGTTTGAGGGACCAGAGACTCCTCATCTGAAATATGGATATTCTCATCTACCATGTTTGAGAGAAAGACCATCTTTCTCTAGGGTCTGTGTTTATATATCTATGATATAGCTCTTTACTACGCATGCATTCAAGGTGCCGTCATGCTGATCATGCAGGTCTCTACTTGCCACCTAAGAGATCACCTCTCAAGTCAACCTTGCACCTGGCTGCATTGAAGGATGCAGAGTGCAAAGTCTATTCTGGTATGATCTAAGGTGAGACATATGTGACTTTGGGAAAGATAGTGGAAGGCTCAGGAGGTCAACCCAGCACCTGAGTTCTCTGAAGGATGCATAGTGCAAAATCAATTCTGGTATGGGTGAGACACATGCGGTAGTATTAGGTTGGTGCAAAAATAATATCGTTTTTTGACGTAATTTTAACGTCAAAAAACGATATTATTTTTGCACCAACCTAATAACAATCCCATAGAATGAAATTGGTACACTACTAGTATAATAAAATTGGTACAATACTGTTAAAATACTTCAACATGAAGATTAAAGCAGTTTTCAGTCACATTTGCAATTTACTAATAATATTGTCTACTTTCGTTCTTATACTGATAATATGGATGCAGTTTTTATGTTTGTTTATTGGAGGCACAGTGGAGTAATAGTAGCTTGGATTGAGGAATTCAAGAACCAATTTCGAATTCAAGTTCATTACATACACTTACATGGGAAAGATATGAACCCATCTCTTTTCTCCTCTAGTTATGGGTAAAATAGTAAGACAGACTGGGTCCTATAGCCTTGAATGGCAACCAGTCTAGGAGAAGGAAAACTGAATTTAAACCAGCCTGGAGAGAGTTGGGCTGTCAGGCTATCTTGCCTAGAAAACACCACTGGTGCAATGACTGCAGTGCATGCATTGCCCCTACGACCCTAATGGGTTATAAGACTTGTGATCATTGTGGTTTTGCTACAAAAATTGAAAAGATAATTATTTTTGTAATCCCCCACACGTACGTAATACAAGTAATAGCAGAAAAACTTTAATCTAAAATAATGAAGTCAGTGGATAGTGGCTCGCATTGAGAAATTGGAGAGTCGAGTTCAAATTCCAGTCGAAGCCATTACGTTCACTTATGTGCTAATACCCTTGGGAAAGTTATGAATCCTCTTCTCCCCAATTCAACTATAGGTAAATAGCAGGACAGACCAGGTTCTATAGCCTTGGATGGCAACTGGTTTACCGCAGAAAGAAATGGCAACCTACTGCAGAAAAAAAAAATCTACCTCGTCAGTCATGTATCAAAAGATACATGATCGTCTAAGCATGTATCATGCATGGTACATAACTGACTGAATTACCAAAAGCAATTAAAATACATTAACAACAAAGAAGTAAAAAGTCAACGAAAAGATTATTGATTCCTTATCAATTAATACACGACTGCGTAGAGCTGCTAAGAAAAGTACTAATTCGTCTTGAAACATATGACACTCGACTTTAACGTTCGGGTTAACACAATAGTCAACACGTAATTGTAACCGGTATTTATCAACTTCTCGACAAGGCAGGATGTAACACAAGGCCGATGTTTAAGTGGGGTGAATCCGAGAGCGTAGGCTCGGGAAAAAAATGCCCGTAGGCTCCGTATACACGGGTCGGGTTGGTCTACCTCCCCAGACGAGACTCTGCCCGTAGACATAGCCCCGTCTCGGTTCCTCACTGGCCGGAGCCGAGAGCTCAACACGTAATTGTACAACACGTAATTGTAACTACCCAATCACTGGGATGATATCTCTATTTATAGTAAATGGCGGTCTACATTTTCATTGTCTAGAGATTCACGGTGAAACTCCGGTGTCAACAGTGACACTTTTCATTCATATATGACAATGGTGTCAATATTAGAGGAGGAGAAAAATTGAAAAGAATACTAATTGTTATATAAAATAATGATACATTTAACGGAACTGGCATTTTTCTTCTTCTATCCCATAAAGAAAGGTTCGGGAAATCGTTTTCATGGAGAGCCGCATCATTGTTGGCCCTGTGCAAAGTGGGTCGTTACAATAACAACTCCAGACGCAGAGCAATCAAATATCCGCTTATTATTTGTACACTAGCAGTAGAGGCCGGCATTGCCCGGGGATGTAACAGTAAGAGATAGATCAAGTATCGACCATCATAAAGACTGAAAAATAAAATTGACAAAGATTATTGTTTAAGGTTGACGGACACGCATGTCTTAATTAGTTTTTTTTTTTTTTTTAACAAATTGGTCAAACCCAAACTCAAACAAAAACATTGTTTTCAATCGTTATGAGTCTACCGATTGAATAGAATTTTCTTATAAACAATTGTCTTGTAAATGGGATTTTAAAGCATTCTGAATGTAAAAATAAAGAAAAAAGTGTGCAAGACAATAAAAAAAACTACCTGCCAAAAAATAAAAAGTGAAGTTTTGTTGAAATCGGTTGAAAAATGTAGGAAATCCGATCCGATATATAAACGAACACACACACGCACGCACATACACACACACACACACACACACACACACGCACACAACCAACCTGGGTTTTATAATAATAAGTAGAACTCGATGTCAGTTGTCCCCCTTGGATTAATGCCTCTTAATCGTGTTTTTAAATTGATATCGTGCAAAAACAATTGTGTTTTTTTCAATTTTTGGCGCTGTCAGAACCACCGCAAGGTAATTTTACGCAGTCCTATGAAGTTTTGTTGAAATCGGTTGAAAAATGTAGGAAATCCGATCCAATATATAAACGAACAGACACACACGCACACAATCTGCGTTTTATAATAAGTAAGATTTATTTGCAAACTTGACACATTTTGCACATATATGATGAATTAGTTTAGTATTTAATACATTTGCTAAAAAAAAAGATAATTATGTAAAGAAAACCATATAGAGGATTGGATGAAGAAACGAATCACAGATAAGCAGGCTCTGACATACGACCACGATAGATGGAGGAGACTGTTTAAGTGCCCAGCACGTCGACGTCCCAAGGACTCCTTCCGAGGTTAAGGGCGAAAGAAGAAGAAAAAGAGTATATCTTTCAAATTCTACACCAGAATAAGTCTTGTTTTTTTTCGTCATTAAACACTGTTAGAAGAAAGAATAAGAGATTCGCCGTCCTGGGTATAACGATAAACTACATCCGCGTCCAGGGTAAGACGATAAACTACGTCAAACAGCAAGACCTCTGATCGGGAGGTTTTGAGGAGCGTGAAGCCACCTCTTAATTGGTGGTGTTCCCAGGTCCACCCTGACCCGGGGTGGTAGCACCTGTTATGGTCCCAGCTATGGGCAAATAGTTAACTCCGAAACTGAAGTAAAAAGCATTATAAAAGTGTAAAAATAGGTTTAAACATTAGAAATACTTTGTAAAAAATTATTACCAGAAATAAATTTTTGAAAAAAAAAAAAAAAAATTATTACCAGAAATAAATTTTTGAAAAAAAAAAAATATATTACCAGCAATACATTTTTGAAAAAAATATTACCAGCAATACATTTTTAAAAATAATATTATCAGAAACAGATTTTTGACAAAAAAAAAATATTACCAGGAAAAAAAATTGTCGGCATTAATAGCCCATTGAGATTGATATGCCGTAAACCAAATCAAACCAAATACCTTTTTAACCAATCTATCGCTATGAATCTATTTTAAAATTTTGTTGGTATTAAATGACCCACCGAGGTTGATATGCCATAAAACCAACCAACCAACAATAAGAGATTTGACATATTCTCTTCTCCTCTACTTTACAAATCTTTTTAACATCTGAGAAAAATATTTTACAAATAACAAATTGTCAATCAGCTTGTAAATTTCTCGTGTGACGTTTATGGCGAAGTGTAGAAATGACACCGTATGCGCACACAGAGACCTAGATCCCAGCGTCAGTTTACAGAGTGACAGTGATTGAGAACTGACATCTACAAATTTTGGGACGTAGCAATCCAGGTGCCCCTGTGGTAGCTGTCGTTTCGGTGGTTGCTGCTGATTGTTACTGACCTTGTTTTGATGGTGAAGACGTTTATTTCTAATCCCCTTCAGAGTAAAGGGAAGGTGACGTTGCAGCCGAAGTCAATCAAGGGAGGAAAAAGGACTAATGAAATTTCGCTATTGCATCAAAACGAGGAAATAAACAACAAAGTTTAACAATTTTAATACAATTAAGTAACAATGGAAAAAATTAAGTGAAAAAAGAAAAGGTGTTTTAGAAGGGTTAAAGTGATTTCAGAAAAGGTCTTTTGAAATAAAGTTTGAGAAAAAAATGTCCGTGTATTTACGGATTTTTGCGTGTATGAGTAATATGTATAGGTGTGAAGATATATATTTATATTGTACTAGCAGCATGGCCCGGCGTTGCCCGTCCTTGATTCAAAAATCGTACGACTCATACAGCAATCGCTATCACTTGACTTAAAATATTTTCGCCCTTCCTTGCCTTTAAAGGAGTGCCCTTTGCCGTGCTGATGTTGCTACATGCCTTACTTCTTACCTATCTCACACTGCGAATTTTTTCTAAGCTCTATACTAAACATTAAATCTGTTACGAAAAAAGAACTAAACAAAATGAACACAAAATGATCAGCTTTAAAAAAGGACTCGTAACTGGAAAAACCGAATGAAAAAAGAATGTTAATAATAATTTTTCACACCCCACCCAGTTCTGCGGAATCAGAATCAACGTTGAGTTTAAGCAAGCGAATGAGCCAATTGGAGTAAAGTGCCATGCAGATTTAAATTTTTCCCACTTGTGACGAATGCAGCTATCGATTTTTTTTTGCATGCTAACATGCTAGTTAACATTCGTGTTAGTCAGTTGTTGGCTCTCACGCTGGCCAGTAGAATCTTCCTGCCTATTTGTGGCAGCCAGCTATTGGCTCTTACTCTGGCCAGTAGAAAATGACTGCAAACTACATGAAAACTGCCGTAGAAGCATGAAAAAGATTATTTCCACTATCGATGGGAGTTGGGAAATGCAAAGGTGGTCTTGGCCTTCCCGCTAACTTGGAGCATGTGCATGTAAATTTTGGTGCAAATCTGTCGAAAATTGCGGCTGTGCATTCGTTACACACACACCCACACACACACCCATCCACACACACACACATGCAGCCTTTTATAGGTAGAGATGTGTGTTAATGTATGCATATGTATTTAATAATAGGAATAAGCAGCTCGGTGGACTATAGATATCATAATATAGTAACACCGTGCCTTCTTATATAGGCCGAAGATAGGCTCCAAATGATAACCATAATTTAATATCTCCCCAAAATGTACTCACTTTTTAATCGACATCATTTACATCTTCTGACCTTGATCCCTGTCCTTCTGAACTTGATCCCTGTCCTTCTGACCTTGATCCCTGTCCTTCTCTTTATCCGTTTCCCAAACAATTCTCTTTAATCTTGCACTCACTCTATGTAACCCCTTGCGTGCTAGTGGCAATCCCGCCTTGCTTGCGGTGATTTGCTTAAAAAAAATGAAACCGTTAATTTTATTTAGGAGGTTTCTTTTTCTGTGGTCGACGGAATTCGTGTTTGGGGGAAAACTTCTAACTCGATTGTGTTGCTCTGGATAAGCAATGATTTGCTGTTGGTACTCTCGTGTGTCCTTCTTGTGTGCGCCCGCTGTGAGTCTCCTTAGTGGCTTTGGGTGCCTTTGGTGTTACTATAGTATCTACCAAGGCATTTGCGACCTATCGTAAATGACGAAGCAATCATTATTGCCAGAAAATGCTCATGAAAAACGATGACCTGTTTACTGATTTTTTTTAAATGACATCAAATCAGTTTACAAACACTAAAATCACTGTTTGATAATGTTTTTTTTTTTTTTATATTTTTTTTGTATAAAAAATTGTTAATGATTTTTTATATATAACCAGTTCACTGTTCACTGCCTTTGACCCTAACCCTAACCCTTAACCTACCATATTTTATACTTCCAACAGCTGGTAAATGTCATAACCATACTAGATATCATACTGTAGTATTAGGTTGGTGCAAAAATAATGACGTAATAATGTCGTTTTTTGAAGTATTTTTAACGTCAAAAAACGACATTATTACGTCATTATTTTTGCACCAACCTAATAGAAAATGGACGGTAGCTATCATACTATAGTAACACTGTCCCTTCTTATATAGGCCGGAGTCTCCAAGTGATAACCAAAATTTAATATCTAGTATGCCCCCCTCCCAAAATGTACTCACTTTTTAATCGACATCAATTGACATCTTCTGATGCCTTGACATTGATCCCTGATTTTTTTCTTTATCCTTTTCCCAAATAGCCCTCTTTACTCTGGATCTCTGGAATCCATTGCGTGCTGTGCGGCACTCACGCCTGAGTAGCCAGTCTGATCCTCACTAGGTGCCACTTATTTACAGACGTGTGCTCATAGAAGCTGTGATTACAAAATCATTTGAGATGGTCTAATGTTTAGCGAGCTTATCTCTCTAGATCAATTACAACTGAGTCGTGACTTCGATCCTCACTAGGTGCCGCTTATTTACACACTTGTGCACATCTAAGCTGCGATTAGAAAATCATTTGGACACTTTGAGGTGGTCTAATATTTAGCGAGCTTGTCTCTCTACATCAATTACAACTGAGTAGTGAGTTCGATCCTCACTAGGTGCCGCTTATTTACAGACTTGTGTACGTCTGTGGATCTCCCTTCCTATCACTTGCTTCCCCGATAGCTATAATCTTCAAATATTCAAATGTAATGTCAACTGACATTGATCCCTCTCCTTCTCTTTATTCTTTTCCCAAAGACCCCCCCCTTTACTCTTACTGTCGCTCTCTGTAATCCCTTACGTGATAGTGCCACTCCCACCTTGCTTGGGGTGATGTGCTTAAAAAAAAATTAACTGTTAATCTTCTTTACAAGCCAATAAGCATTAATATTCCTTTATTTTAACCGTTAGTCTTGTTTGTAAGTCAATAAACTCTGCGTTTATTGTAATTTAAAGAGTCAGTACATTTGGGGGGGTGCACCATGTTTTTTTTGTCAAGTTCGTTATATTTACTTACGCGTAAATACCTTAGTGATGGTATGAATCCATGTCTCCTTCCTCACAAGCTATGGGTTAAATATCAGGACAGACTGGGTTCTATTGCATTCGTTGTCTACCGCAGAAAGCAATGGCAGCCTAACGCGGGAAAATCTCTTGTCGAGTCAGTCATAAATTAAAGGAGACATCATCACCTAAGCGCCTATCGCCTTCGCCCCTATAACTGACTGACGTGTTTTGTTCGAGTTGCCATTGTTTCGCTAGGGTCACATGATGTTCTTACTGCTACGTCCGCATCGAGCAACAACACATCTTTTTTTGCGCGCCTATTTCTAGACTTGACGAAATTGGGAATTTGAAAATTTCTTTTCGTTTATTTGTTTTTGTTAATTTTTGAATTCCCAACATAGTACAGAATACGACATGTTGATTTTGTAGGAGTTTCCTGGAAACTGGTGCCTGCCATTAAAGAAATATATGTCTTTGTCCATGTTTTGAATCGATTATTATTTCATGCAACATGGAACAAAAAAAAAAAAAAAATCAAAATCTATTAATACGTATTAAAAAAAAAAAAAGAAGAAATGTCCACTCTTTCTTTACTGTGCCTTTGGAGTCGCATAAAACCCATTAGCAGCTTAGCCACCCCACCCCTCAAGTTTTTACAAAGTAATGATTTTTAATTTTCTAGATGTTACAACTTCGAAATAGTTTCATAAACTGAAACGATATCAATATGACAAACTCATATTTACTTCACTTTACAGGAAGCAAAGCAAAGAAAAGAATGTCTTAGTTTGTGTCCTTGTTTCAAGTAGATATAAAATATTTGATTCGTGTTCAGAATGTTTATGTCTCAGACATTTTTATAAAGCGGTGATTTTAATTTTCTAGATGTTATAACTTCTAAACAGTTTCCTAAACTGATATTATTGTAATGAGAAAAAGAAGCAGGTGTAGCCTTCAAGAAAGCTTTATTCAACTGAGAATACAAGGTTCGCATAGTGTGTCCTTTTATAGTCCCAGTAAACAGAAATAAGTCTCTCAAAGAGGACTGTAACGAAACAAGGGGAGACTACACTTGATTATTCATAACAATTATATCATGACGAAATGATTTTTTTTTATTGTTTATAACAATAAACGGCTGGTTATAAAAATCTGTTTTTTTATATGACAGTTGTGTTGAAATAGGTGCTAATTTGGTTTGCAATAAATAGCAAAATAGTGGTATTTCTTAAAGAATTTTTTTTTTATTGACAAACAAAAGACAGATATTTTAGTTTATTCAAATAATTTGCAATAAATTTACTTCAAGCTATGTAAATGTCGCTAAAATATATCACGATTAAAAAATATTCAAGATGAGTGCAAGAGAGTTAGAGAGTAGCTTTATCTGAGGGCGGGAGCATAATTTCATTATTAGCCTTGGGGTCCCAAAGGGTCATAAACCAGCTCTGCATACAAGCAATGTTGTCTGATTCAAAACTGCCTAAGAAATTTTACGTGTCTCTTTAAATAAAATTCACCACTTGTTTTAAAATTTAAAACAAGTGGTGACAAAGACATTTTTTTTCAATTTAAAATTTAAATTGAAAAAAAAATCATTGTTTTTATTTTATTACATTTGTTCTGTTGCTTGGAATAAGAAGTTGTAAACCTACTTAAACATGACTTTCATTTTATTATTTATGATCAGTTGAATTTTATTTTGTAAATTCCTATCAGCAAGAATACCAAGAGCTTTAGCATCAAAATTATCTAAATTAAAAAATCTATGAATTTTCTTGATATCCCTCAAAAAATGTTGGCAAATCAGAAAAAATATGTAATTTTAAAATAAAAGGTTTCTGTTTATGCCAGAGTAAGTTTACATGACATTACAATGTGATCTTGAAGGCGCATATTTGAAAACAGTTTGAAATGTTATTGAAATACTAGACTACTATGAAAATTAAATGTTGATGTCAAAGCCTAGAATCCCTCTAGCTTTTTATAAAGCAATGATATTAATTTTCTAGAGGTTATAACTTCTAAACAGTTTCATAAACTGAAATGATATCAGATATGACAAACTTATATTTATTTAACTTTGCAGGAAACAAAAGGAAAAGAATGTTTTAGTTTGTGTCATTGTGTTTCAAGCAGATACGTTTGATTTTTTAATTCTGAATGTTTGATCTAGAAATTTTTACAAAGCAGATTTTAATTTTCTAGATACTATAACTTCTCAATAGTTTCATAAACAGAAATTATATCAACATGACAAACTCATTTATTTTGATTGTTTTATTGTTATAATGCTGATTATGAAAAAAAATTGTTTTTTTTTACTATGGTTTTGTTGAAATATATGCTAATTTGGTTTGCAATGTATAGTAAAATAGTAGTATTTCTTAAAGAATATTTTTATTGACAAACAAAAGATAGCTATTCTTGTTTATTTAAACAAAATGCAATAAATTTACTTCAAGAAATGTAAATGTCAATAAAATATATCACAACTAAAAAATACTCAAGATGAGTCCAGGCGAGTTACTGTGTAGCTCCATCTGAGGGTGGGAGTATAATTTCATTATTAGCTTTGGGGTCCCAAAAGGTCATAAACCAGCTCTGCATACAAGCAATGTTGTCGGATTCAAAACTGCCTAAGAAATTTTACGTGTCTCTTTAAATAAAATTCACCACTTGTTTTAAATTGAAAAAATATCTTTTTTTTTATTTTATTACATTTGTTCTGTTGCTTGGAATAAGAAGTTGTAAACCTACTTAAACATGACTTTCATTTTATTATTTATGATCAGTTGAATTTTATTTTGTAAATTCCTATCAGCAAGAATACCAAGAGCTTTAGCATCAAAATTATCTAAATTAAAATCTTTGAAATTTCTTGATATCCCTCAAAAGATTCAAGATAAGTTCAGGCGAGTTAGTGGGTGGCTCCGTCTGAAATGGGGCCCATATTTCCATTAGTCTCGAGGCCCCAAAGGTTTTGGACCTGTGCCTAGGCACCTAATGAAAGGAAGACATACATTTGTAGTGTTTCTGAGAATTTTAGTAAACCTCATTTCAATTTCAAACATTTTTCTTGAATTTCATTGGTTGTTAAATAAAAATAAGCTTCGAGAAATTTCCATAACAAAACATCCATTAATTGTTTTTTTTTAAATTATTTAATTGATATTTAAATGCAGTTGACAGTACAATTAATCTCTTATACAAAATGTAGCAGTTTTTTTTGTCCGTTTTTCTGACGTAGAAAAAAGTTAAACAGCCTACATAAATGCCTATATAATTACCTCAAATATTGAGGTTGTGCATAATTATCAGGCGTTTTTAAACAATATTTATTATGAAAAAACAAACATAACAATTCAACAATAACATTTTTAAATATGATTATCGACACGCATTTTTATAACCTGAAAATAAAATAATATTTTTATTTAAAAAAATTAATCAGAACAGCAATTTTTATTAAGAAATAACCCGCCTACAAAAAATGCCTGATAATTATGCACCAACCCAATAAATGTGGACTTTGTTCATAAAACGTTTGCCAACTGTTGAATGGTCGGAGGAAAGGACACGACACCAGGTTAAGAATAAGATGAATAGGTGTCGAGCATGAGGAAACTCTAGCCCCAATTGTTTAAACATCGACTAATTGTCATATGACTAAGATTTCTTTTTCCTCTTTTATTCGTGTTCAGACAAGCTTTTGACTTGAACAATTTAGAAGACATTCTCAGAGATCATTGACGAATTTTAAATTCTATCGTCTTTATTTTTCTCTTGATGTATTTTTGTTATGGATCAACAGATGTTTTAAAGTCCTTCAGGAATTTGTAATTTATTATTAGCAAAAATACTAATCAAAATGATCGTAAATAATTTCTAAGAGTTTTTTTTTTTTTAATATTTTTAATTGTATCCCTGAAATTTTTAGTGAAATTGCTTCGTATGTTTCGTAATAAGGGACCTAAAAAAAAAAAATCACACACACACACACACACACAAAACAACATAAACACAAGAAGAGAAAAGAAAATCTAATTAAAATAATGGATAAAAAAAAAGGAAAAACAAAAAGGAAAAACAAGAAGAAAATTAAAAAAAAAAAATAAATAAAAAACAGAAGAAAAAAATATGAACTCACAAATTACTGTCACCAAATTAACAAATCAACACATCATAATTGTGAGTTCAATCCTTGAGCCGGGTAGTGTTTACTTGAACTTTGTGGAAACAGGGCGACCAATACCCGAGTAATACTAAAAATAAGAAAGACGAGATATTCCGAGACATGAACAGCGGAATGCGAACAGTCTAAACCCCATAAATTAAATAAAGGGTTCAGTTCGAAATACTTTGTAGATTACCCGGATCGATATGCACCTTGTGATGGCCGGAGAGCACAACGGCCAAAACGTTGCGACAACAATATCAAAGATGAAGACAATTGTCCGAACGTAAATAATGTAAAGAACTGAACATTTTCCAAACTTTGAAGTGAAAATATATCGTTTAAAAAACAAAGTACCTTCACAAATTTGCTAAAAAATGAGCATACCATGATGAAAAAAATGCCCCAAACGTAATAAAAACAAAGATTTATTGTCAAAATCATTATGTTATTAATCAGAAGAAAGTCCAAAGGATTTTTTTATTATTTTTAATTATATTTTTTGATCCTTTTTAGAACGTTCGAAATTTTGGATAAAAATCTTGTTTTCCTTGCATCAATCGGGGGACCAAAGATTAGGAAATTTTAGCATCCATTTTGTTTTTTTTGCGGTGTGTGTGTGTGTGTGTGTGTGTTCGTTTATATATGGGATCGGATTTCCTACATTTTTCAACCGATTTCAACAAAACTTCACTTTTTTTTTGGCAGGTAGTGTTTCTTATTGTCTTGCACACTTTTTTCTTTATTTTTAAAAATCCCATTTACAAGACAATTGTTTATAATAAAATTCTATTCAATTGGTAGACTCATAACGATTGAAAACAATGTTTTTGTTTGAGTTTGGGTTTGACCAATTCGTTAAAAAAAAAAAAAAAATTAAGACATGCGTGTCCGTCAACCTTAAACAATAATCTTTGTCAATTTTATTTTTCAGTCTTTATGATGGTCGATACTTGATCTATCTCTTACTGTTACATCCCCGGGCAACGCCGGGCTCTACTGCTAGTAGTATATATGTTTCATATTTATTTCTTTATAAATTGGTAAATGATAAATATTGCATTGCATTTGTTTTACTTTTAACTGAATTAGTTTTTAGAATGTTGTACGTATAAAATGATTCTTGTAAATAAACAATCTAATAAATAGATGGTCCTCAAGGTCACATGGCACAGTGGATAAAGGCGTTGGTTAGATCCAGTGACAGGACCCAAAGAGTGTGAGTTCAATACCCGGTTAAGGCAGTGGAGAACTTGGAGAGGGAATTAACAGGAGATAACTGACATCCATTAAACATGGCACGTGGAACTAGAACAGTCTACCCCAGTGAGCGAAATAAAGTGAAACATTCCAACCACCTGAAGAAGGCCGGAGCATACAACGGCCGAAACGTTGTAATAAATATAGCGACAAAGATGAGGACAGGAGTCCGAATAATTTAAATAATGTAAATAAATGGTGTTTAATAATTTTGTTCTAAATTCTAAAAAAGAAAAAATTATAAATTTACTTTCATCATATGTTTAAGTTCTATTATAATTTTAATTGTCTTTTTTTTTTTTTTTTAGAAAAAAAAACAACAAAAAAAGAAAAAACAACAACAAAAAAATTATAAAGAAAAAACAACAACAACAAAAAAACAAAAAAAATAATAAACGCTGACGACTAGTTAAAACAAAAGCGCCGAGCGGTGTCATGGGGGAAAAACCGTCTTCTTGACCCTCCGTTTTTTTCCGGGCACGAGGGTCCATGTTTGCACCAAATTTGATATATATATATATATATATATATATATATATATATATATATATATATATATATATATTATAAATTAATTGATTTAAAATATGGTTTTTCCGCTGCACAGTTTTAACCATGTTTCAAAAATGGAAGGTCCGAATTTAATTTTGTAATTAAATTAAAGACATTAGTTCCATTTCATCCTCAAGCGAATTTTGGAGTAACTTTTAAAATTACTGTGTTTTAAAGACACAGCTAAAATCATAATTCACGTTTCCAAGGTTACAGATTAATTCACTTCTACTAGACAGGGGTGTTTGCGTGTTCTTTATGTCTGTATTTTGATGTATCCGTTATTAGCTACGTTTTGGTAGGGGGTAGGGATGTATTCTTCAATGAAATCTGACATCCGTTAAATGCATGTCGTCTGGATTTAAAAAAATTTTTTATTGTTAACGGCAAAAATTCTTATGGCATTTTTTCTATTTGTATATTTAAAGATTTGTTTTTTTTTTAAACATGGTTAGAACTGTGTAGCGGAAAAACCATATTTTAAATCAATTAATTTATAATATTAATGCTCTGTAAATTTACATCGAGCACTATTTTGTAAAAATAAAAATATCTGTAAGAACACCGGATTATATATCTTACTGTTCTTTCTTTATATATATATATATATATATATATATATATATATATATATATATATATATATATATATATATATATATTAATTGCTGATCGAAACATCAATCAAAATATTTGTTGACATCTGTAACTTGATCTTAAATTAATACATTAATTGATTCTGTCTTTTCTACAAATATTTTCATGGCAATTTTTATGGTGAGCTCGTCTCATTGACTCCAGCGCATGATTAAGCGTGCTGGTAGATTAGCAACTAGGGCTCATCGTTTTAATTTCGTACTAACCAGATACAACCGCCAATTCTATTCTAATAGTTTCTTTTTCTTGCACATCTCACCCTTGTAAATCCCTTTCAATTTTTTGCTTCCCTGTCAACTACAAGCTTCAAAAATTTAAATGCAACGGCAATCGCCATCTTCTGTCTTCCAGAATCGTATTCTTTTATTGTTCTTCTCCTCACTAAAGTCTTCTTATTCTCTTTGCCTTCCAGCAACCTCCTGCGTCATAGTGGCTTTTTTTTTTGCTTGGGGGTGACACGATGAAAAGATTAAAAAAAAAAGACAAAAAAAAAAGTCGAATACAGATGTAATTTAATTTGTAAGATTTTCATTTCCTCAAATTTTAAATTCGTAGAATGACCGCAAAATAAATGATGCAGTGATAATATTTAATGCGGGATTTATTTTTATTTTTTCAAATCAATGTCCGAAATGTTTGTTTAACCCGACCTCACGCTTCAGTGAACAGAATCTGCGCTAATAGGGTTTCAAAGTTCATTTTTTTCTCCTCTGACCTCAAGACCTCTGACCTGTTCAACCAACAGGGCCACCCACAAAAATATGAAAATTGAAATTTTTGTCACGTGTTACGTAGAAAACATTTAGACGAGTATATATTGAATGTCCACGTTTGTTCAAACTTTATATTTGCCAGTTACGCCGACGACGATGAAAGGAAAGATGTCTTTCTGCCTTCTACAAACTGAAAGAAATGGCCGCGTGGAATTTATAAAGAAAGCTGACCGGTAATTTTCAGAGAATACGATAACTGTAGCTGAACTATTTAATTTGTAAGTTCTTATTTCTCTTATAATATTTTTGTTCAAATACTTAAAGGGATTTCTTTATACCTCCTGTTTTTTATATTTTATTTTATTGACTATTTTTTTTTTTTGCCTGGTTGGAAAGAACGTCCTGTTATAATTTGAATAATATTTATTTATGTCGATGACGAAACCGTTTGTTCTGTCTTAATCGCAATGACGGATTGAGTTGAAAATTTCTATCGAGAAAAAAACCTGTAAAAGGACCCAGTCAAAAGAACCGACTCAATCCCAAAACGCTTCATCAAACAAGTAACTGAAGATATCTATTATCTACCGAAAGAAATTATACAGTGTAACCCGGATATAAGAGAGTTGTCGGGACCGGAGAAGAAGTCTCTTATATCCGGGTTTCTCTTATATCCGGGTTACACTGTAGCACCAAAGAAATCTTATTTAAATCTTTCCAGCATCTACGCAATATTTTCTTCTTCTTTTTTTTTTGTTTTAGTTTTTACTTTTTTCGGTTATTTTTTAAAGTGATGGACCATCACTTTGGGGCTTACTGGGAAATTTCCCGGCATCCTAGTCCGCCACTGATACACGCACGTATTTATCCAACGATGCCCTCTCATCGGTAAAGCAGAGTCTGGCGAAAGATCTTGTTAGCGGTCAGTCTAAGCAACACGGATGACATTTACAATAAATACCTTTTAATATCTTCCTTAGCCAATTAGAAAAGTTTGTCTGCGAATTGGACAAGCCCAGTTTGCCGTGTATCCACATCGATGCTCTTCAAACCAAAGAAGTTGGGCCATGTTTAACATTCATGCCTGCAAAACAAAAAGCAGGGTGACAAATGGACAGTTATTCTTTTGAGACCCTTGTTACCAGTGGCGGTTTGGGATACTGAAACATTTCCTGGTGGGTCCCAAAGATTATTATAAATTTTAATAATTTTATAATAAAAATCTCAATCATAGAACTCCCAGTCAGAGTAATTTACAAAGCAAAATTTGAAATTGCTGTCAAAGTATGATTAAAATTGGAACGTGTGCATTTTTTAATGCGTGCACTTATCACTACAACAGTCCAAAATAACTAACCAACCAAAATGTAAACAAAATGAAAAGATATTCTTAAAAATGAAAAAAAAAAAGCTTCATCAAACAAGGAACCGAAGATATCTTTTATCTACCGAAAGAAATTATAGCGCCAACGAAGTTTTATTTAAATATTTCCAGCATCTACGTGATATTTCTCTTTTTTTTTTTTCTTTTTTTTTTTTAAGTTTTACATTATTCGGTTATATTTAAAGTGATGAGCGATGACTTTGGGGTTCACCGGGAAATTTTCCGGTTCCCAAGTGGGCAAATCCGCCACTGCTTAGTAGCAAATCCGACACATCTGACAAAGTAAACTCGGCAACTGCTCTTCAGTGGTTAACTGCGACAGGAAATGGCTTGTAAATTTTAACGCTCCCAAAACAAAACTACATTCATTTCATCGTTACAGAGAACCTTTTCTTCGTGCCATCAGGATGGCTGAGGATAAACTCCAGGAGAACAAAACACTAGGCCTTTTTGGCCCCCGTTTTTCACTGACATGAATCAGAGTGACGATATAGAATCAATTGCTTCCTCTACAGTAGGGAAAGTTGTTTCACTGTGTTGTGTTATATTTTTTTTTTCTTGTCAGAATCCATCTTGCACATTTACAAATCTATCATTCGTGCGTGCATTGAATACTGTAGCCATATCTGGTCCGGTTCTCCTGCTTTATCTCGAGATTCTTGACAAAATCCAAAGATGGGTCTGTAATGTAAGCGATCCCGACGAACAGTGGCGATTCTAGGGTGGGGGCGTAGAAGGGCCCAAATGCCCCCCCGACTTTTCTAAGTTTTGTAGAGGGAAAAAATCAGAGCAAACAAATTACACTGTTCTGCTAGTATTGACGTTGATATTAACCCTTTGATTTTGTTTTCAAGTTAACCCCTCTTTTGTGGTCCAACAACTTGAGGGTGGAAAAGAGGGCAAGAATAGATTAGAACTCCACTACTATGAATGAAAAGTTATTCCGTTTGATTTAGTGAAGTAACATACTTATACTAAAGCTCATTCCTAAATTGTGTGTTGTGGATTCCGAGATGAATTCGGTCTCCAAGGAATGACAAACTCAATAATTAAATATAAGAAATAAAATGTATTTACACAATCATACAAAGAGTAATACTGTTAGTAAGTCCAGGAACGTGGTTAGTAGCAAATACAGAGAGATATATACAGTCTCGAAGTAGGACTTCCTTAGAGTCTACGTGCTTGTAACTGACTTCTACAAGAGGTTACCTCACGCTATCTCCGTTCGTATATTCTCTCACTCTCCGTATATCCTCTCTCTATCCGACTACCGACCACTGACTACCATCCTCACTGACTGTAACTCTGGGTATTTAACGGCTGCAGTCCAGGTACACTTGGTAGAGTCCACTTATATGAAAAAGGGGTGGATCCCATAACATTGTGTATACAATAATGGTGTGGTATGAAAACAAAGACACGGCTTGAATTTACACCCCCTTCTCCACAGAAAAATCTGATACGACATGATCAATTGTTTCTGGATATTTATCACATAATCTGCAATTTAGGTTAACACAGTTTTTCAGTATGTGTTCTTGGTAATTTCTAGTTGGTAAGCATTGGTCATGTGCTGCAAGAATAAAACCTTCAGTTTCAGCTTTTAACTCTGCACTACGTAGCCACTGATGAGCACGGGGTTTGTCTACATCAGCTTGTTTGGTACGGAGAGAGTATTGACCGTGAAGTGATTTATTTTGCCATCGTTTCTGTATCTGGGCGGTTGCATTTGCCTTTATTATTATTATTATTATTATTATTATTATTATTATTATTATTTCCTTTGATTTCTGATGTGTACACATTTTTTCCGGGTCCCGTCCAGCGACCTAAGGTTAGAAATGGTATCATGACATTTATTGGTCAGTGGAAACACTGACCAATAAAAAAAAACAAAACACGCACGCGAACACACACACACACACAATTTACATAGATAAATCCCTTTGTAAGGTGTGGGCTGTACTCGTGAGAACAATTTTTTTGTATTTCTTTAAGGCATGGGTTTCCTGGAATCCCTTCAAGAAGTTTACTGGAATCCTTTCCAACCAATCCGAGGGCTCCAACTACAACAGGGATTATTGATGTTTCCCATGTGCCACATTTTTGAGATTTCGATTTCAAGGTTCTTGTATTTTGATAGCTTTTTGAAGATCTTCAAAGATACATTGCAGTCTGCAGTGACTACCATATCAATAAGGAGGCACTTTTTTTTTGCGGACTCTAATAACAATGTCTGGGCAGTTAGTTTTGATTCTTCTGTCTGTGTATATTGTGTAGTCCCATAAAATTGTAACAGGTCCTATCTCTGTAACCGGCTTTGGGTGGTGTTCATACTATTATTATTATTATTATGTTCGCAATAGTTTTTTTTTCTTACAGGATACTAGCAGCATGGCCCGGCGTTGCCCGTGCTTGATTCAAAAATAGTACGACTCATACAGCAATCGCTATCACTTGACTTAAAATATTTTTGCCCTTCCTTGCCTTTAAAGGAGTGCCCTTTGCCGTGCTGATGTTGCTACATGCCTTACTTCTTGCCTATCTCACAATGCAATTTTTTTCTAAGCTCTATACTAAACATTAAATCTGTTACGAAAAAAGAACTAAACAAAATGAACACAAAACGATCAGCTTTAAAAAAGGACTCGTAACTGGGAAAACTGAATAAAAAAAGAATGTTAACAACAAATACTTTTTCACACCCAACCCAGTTCTGCGGAATCAGAATCAACGTTGAGTTTAAGCAAGCGATGGAGCCAATTGAAGTAAAGTACCATGCTGATTTAAATTTTTCCCACTTGTGACAAATGCAGCTATCGAAATTTTTGCATGCTAGTTAATATTCGTGTCAGTCAGCTGTTGGCTCTGACGCTGGCCAATAGAATCTTCCTGCCTATTCGTGGCAGCCAGCTATAGGCTCTCACTCTGGCCAGTACAAAATGGCCGCAAATTACATGAAAACTGCCGTAGAAGCATGAAAAAATCGATTATTTCCACTATTGATGGGAGTTGGGAAATGCAAAGTCAGTCTTGGTCTTCCCGCTAACTTGGAGCATGTGCATATAAATTTTGGTGCAAATCCGTCGAAAATTGCGGCCGTGCATTCGTTACACACACACACACACACACACACATCCTGCCTTTTATAGATAGAGATAACGTGATGGGATATATGCTAGACGTAGTTTGCCTAGCCTCTCAGAGGCACACAAGAATCGAAACGGGACATGTTCCGCACCTTGGTTTCTTCTCGGTAAAGACAGAAAGAAAATATTTATTTGCGCAAAAACACAAACATGTGGCCCAAGCCCAATTGGAGGGCAGGTCTTAGCTTGTTCTATCTTTAACTTAGCTCGTCACAAACAGTGACTGATTCCCACAAATATTGTTCCTTTCACCAAAATATCACATTTACACTTTCCACCCTTACTAAAGTGTCCATCATACCGTATTTATTCAACGAATGCCTAAGAAATAACATATGTAGAATTTTGTGGCTATGGGGAAGAGTGGAAGTAGATAGAAAGAAAAGAGAGAGAGAGAGAGAGAGTGAGAGTTTGTTTTCTTTCTTTTTATACTGCTTTATACAACTCCACCTAACGAGAATTAAGAAAAGTACCCCTGGTAGACAAGATGGGGTAATCCCACACTTTTATTAATACTAAATAGATTTGTGCTAAACATTTTTGTAACGTTAATCTTTTCTTTCTTTTTTTTTATATTTGCAGGTTCAACCCGCCATTTATTCGGTGCTTTTTATTGGATAATATATTGGATGGTTTTTTATTGGACAACAGCAAGCGAAAGAGACGAACTCGCTTAAAAGGCACGTTTTTCAAAGAAGATGGCTATAACTCGTAAATCGAGTTTTTCTGCGAGTAATCGCCCAGAACAAAGCAAATGGCAAGATGTCTGCCCAATTCTGTTATCAGTTGTTGCATCGAGAGGCTCAAAAGTCGAAGAGACCAAACGAGAACAAAATGTACGCCAGGAACGTGGTATGCATTTCAATCCGACGGCTGGTTTAAGCCACTCGGTGTGGAGCGCAGGTATCCCATTGCACAATACATGGGAAGATTTTTGTCCTTCAATAGTACCTACTGAGCAATACCCGGGTTCAATGGCGCATGTAGTTAGCCTGACAGAGAATGCTCATCGAGAACCGGACAAACTATCTGTACTCCCTTTGAAGGAAACTTGCGAATCAGCGAATCACTGTAAATATAATAATACATCGTGTGTAGAAAACTTTTCGAGGAGTAACAATCACCTTGATACGTATCTGACATCAACACCTTTGCGACTTGTTTGCAACAGATGCGGTCAGGCATTTACTCATGATATTGACTTCTTTCTACATGACTATACGACGCACATGACGTAAGCCAGACAGAAACGACGCTCAGTTGTCTCATGGCAGCTTTACGGATAACTTCACAGATTCCTTATTGCGTAAAATTCATGGCGGTAATTTTGTAGACAAATCCCACAGGAAGAAATTTACCAACGACAATTGGCAGAATTATTTTAAAATTCTGACCACAAGGATGAAAAAAAAACAAAAAACAAAAAAAAAACAACAAAAAAACAAAAAACAACAAAAAAACACAGTTTTGATGGCGTCAAATAACCAAAATTTGAATTTGGAAACAGATGACGACGCGAGCGGAAACTTGCGCACGAAAGCGCACACACACTTACACACACACACACACACACACACACACACACACACACACACACACACACACACACACACACACACATCAATGAAGTCTTTAAAAAATGTGCTCCTCCCCTACCTCCTACGCACATATTATCAGGGCCGGTGCAAGGGTTTCGTGTGTAACCCCACTTATAATAACTCCACTCTACTACGTCTTAATTTTCATACGGCAGCATTCATATAAAATACAAATTTTATTTTAACTTAATTATGCGCCATAACAGCATATGCAATATGGGTGAACAATTCAACCAGAAAAAAAAAAATGAAAATAAATACAATGTATCTAAATACAAATTAGAGACATGTCATAATAAATCATTCCATCTTAAGTAAATCGGTAAATTTTCATTGTAACACCCGAGCGAACTGCTGAATTTTCAGAAATTAGTACGCGCTTCCGTAAAGTAATTTTATTTATTTTTTTTTTTTTGGTACTTAATTTAAGAATAAAGTTAACTTTCAAATATATGTAAACATCGACAAATAAAAGAATAACAAAAAAGAAAAACCACCTAATCTTAATTTGAAAGTTAACTTTCTTCTTAAAAAAAAATAAAAATAAAATAAAAGAATAACCCCCCAAAAAAACAACCTAACCCTAATTTGAAAGTTAACTGCAAGGAATTACAGTAAAGGAAATAAATAGGCCCAAATTGTATATACGTCCACCGATAGAATTCAGCACTTAATTACTTATCAATAAGCCGGTAATGACTGACGAAAGACCAGGAAAAAGTCCCATTTTTTTCGGGTCGTTAACATCCAAAAATGTAGGTTTCTTTAATATATAATTGTTGATTTGAGTTCAGCACATACATTTGCACGGAAATAAGACTATTTTCGAAAGATTTGAAGGGATATTAGCGCTCGGGTGTTGAAATGAAAATTTACCAGTAAATCAACAGTGTTCTGCGGCAATTTTTAACATCAACTTGAGATTTTTCTTGCTAAAAAGTTTAATTATTTTATCACATTCAACAATAGATAAAAAAAAAAATTAGTCAATTTTAGTGTTTTTCTTGACTTAGCATGAGCAAAAAAAAAAAAAAATTCCCGGATTTGAACGGAAAAAAAATGAAGTAAAAAATATAAACCCCAGAATGACATCAAAATCCGCGTAAAATTTTCATCCTTTAGTTTAATAATAGTCAGTTGTGCTTAGCTTAATTTGTAAGTTATGTAAATGTAGCTGGAAAAATGCAAAGGCTTGTTAAGTTAGGGTCACAGGTCAATCATGTTTGCTCCCCCCCACCCCAATCGCGGTCTTCGGCGGTAGTACGCACCGGCTCTGCATATTATTTTTTATTTATTAATGTGAAAATGAATTGCAGAGACTTCCACGGGAAATCTATGTCCTGGTTCATGGAATATATCTCATTTCGTAACAAAACTATTGTTATTACAATATTGTTTAAAAACAATCGCGATAAAATTAAAAACAATAAAAGGTGTTGACCGTTTGACGCATGCTCATTAGTTTTATTGGCCTAATGCGCATGATCAATTCCACCCATACTTCACCGTCAGTGACCGGCGAATAAAAATAAAATAGTGGATGAGACGGTGTAATAGTAAAAAGAGTACCGAAGTCTTTTTTTGCCGTTCATCTATTCACTATTAGTCAGACGTATGGAATTGTTATTGTATATTATATTTCCTATATTCAATGTATGTACAAGAAATATTCCCAGCAACTTGCAGACATGTTGGGCGAGATGATTTTTTTTCTTGTTTATGTTTAAAATCATCTAAAAAAAAAGCACACACCTATCTCACTTTCTTCTTCCGTCCAAATTTCTATTGCTTTGTCTCATCTTTAAAGAAAAAGACAATACAATCTAGATAATACATGTATATAGTAAAAAAAAGTACAGTGTAACCCGGATATAAGAGAGTTGTCGGGACATGAGACGACGTCTCTTATATCCGGGTTTCTCTTATATCCGGGTTTCTCTTATATCCGGGTTTGATCTATTTTGTTTAGGTAAGTATGGCTCTAATTTGGGACCAGAGAAAATCTCTCTTATATCCGGGTTTCTCTTATATCAGGGTCTCTTATATCCAGGTTACACTGTAACCAAAATGCTTATTATATAACCGTTTCTTGATTATTTTTTCTCACTAAGAATGATTTGTCGTGATAAAATATAATGAAATTGCATGACTTATTCTAAAAGCTATTCTACGGGTAAATTATACAATTATTCTTGTAAATTATTCTATCTTATTTAACAAGCAAATATTTTTAGACTGTAAAACTCAAATTAATATTCCTTGAAATAAAATTATTTTGTATTACTTTCATATTTTCTAACTTCCTGTTTTGCTTTCATTGCATATATATATATATATATATATATATATATCCGTCTGTCTTCAGGGTTGAAATTCACACCGGTGAGGTATGTAGATGGGTCGGCGGTTACATGATGAAGTCGAGGCAGTGAGCCGAACTGCCTGTTGTCGGCGAGGTGTGCCGTTTTAATATCTGTGGTTTAACAGGAGCTGGCTCCCAGGCTCGACTTTTTTCCCCTAGTGGCAACGTTCATGATTAGCTATTGTATTTTAGATTTTTGCAGGGATTTGATTTGTGAGCCGAATGTGATGCTCGGAGTCCATGCGCAGACGACGACTTTATTTTTATTTTGTGTTTTGCTTTCTTAGCGCTCACATCCGACCGGCATGTAGTCAGTTATGTGCCATGAGTGATACACGCTTAGGCGATCTTGTATCTTTCGATACATGACTGACGAGGAAGATTTTTTCCCGCAGTAGGTTGCCATTTCTTTCTGCGGTAGACGGGTTGCCAACCAACGTTGTCTTTTAAAATATTCCTAATAAGTACAAGTTATCCGTTCGGATGCTGCGTATCTAAATCAGTAATTTTGATTAAATGTTATTCTGATGAAACAATAACATTATAGATAAACGATTAACGTTTTAAAATCATTCTCTAAGTCAAGCAAACTTGCGAAACTTTAAGTAAGTGGAGGTAAATGATGTAAATATATATATATATATATATATATATATATATATATATATATATACTTTTACCTAAATTTTCTAAAAAAAAAAAATTTCCAAAATAATTTCATTCATTTATGAATAAGTCCTAAAAGTTTAATTAAAATCCGAAAATTATTTGATTTTTGCAAGAATTTCCAAATCATTTATTTTTTACCGGAAAAGAAAAAGAAAGAAAAAAGAAAAAAAAAAAAAAGAAAGAAAGAAAAAAGAAAGAAAATTAAATCAAGAAAAAAAGAAAGAAAGAAAAAAGAAAAAGAAAGAAAGAATGAAAAAAGAAATAAAGAAATAAAGAAAAAAGAAAGAAATAAAGAAGAAAAAAAGAAAACGAAAGAAAGAAAGAAAAATAAAAAAATAAATAAAGGCGCTAAAACACAGCAACGACCGCCGAAGGCAAAAAAACAAAAAAAAAAAAAAAACAGATTTTTAACCAAAATGTCGAACGTGCTAGAAAGGATTAAAAAATTAATAAAATAATAAAAAAATACTTTGATTTTTGTTCTTAATAATAACAAACATTTTGATAATAATATTTTTTTAGAAAATTTTGGTAAAAATATTTATTTATTTATTTATTTTTACATCTGTTACTTCCACTTAAAGTTTCGCAAGTGAATGATTTTAAAACGTTAATCGTTTATTTATAATGCTATTGTTCCATCAGAATAAAATTTAATCAAAATTACTGCTTTAGATACGCAGCATCCGAACGGATAACTTACTTGTACGAATTTTTATAGCAATACACAGAAAGGCATCGGGAATTATTAGGAACATTTTAAAAGACAACATTATCAGAAAGTTACCACGCAGATTAAGATGGATCCTTTCAGAAATATCTTGCAGTAATTTTGTCTAAGTACAGATAAATATTTTATAGATATTAAAAACGAATAAGGGAAGTAATCACTCATAAATTTACTCACTTAAGTTGGGTTCTGCCTGAGATTCTGAAATGAAGCGTTATCATTATTGATATTATTAATCTATTCTAGACAACCTATTTCTAAATTTTTGAATCAATTCTATGCTGAGTATTAAGAGACTACAGCGAAGAAAACGGCGAATTACCTCATCAAAGCAAGCGGCAGCGTATCGCGTGTATCCTACGACGGAAACCGTGGCGAAAAAGAAAGTTACTTACTGAAAAAAAGGCATATATTCTGCATAATATGCTGAAGATGGTATATTCAAATTAGGAACAAGCCAGTCGCAGGAGCCGTCATAAAAGTATTTTGATATACTAATATTGCGCGTCCTCTCTCAGTGGTTGATGAATGGGGGAAAATGCTCGGTGGATAAAAGCAATTGGTGTAAAGAAAAAAGAAAGACGGAGACAAAAAAGGAAGAAAGAAAGAAAGAAAGAAAAGGAAAAAAGAAAGAAAAAAGAAAGAAAGAAAGAAAGAAAGAAAAGAAAAAGGAGAAAAGAAAAAGGAATAAAAAAGAAAAAGAAAGAAAGGAAAAAGAAAAAAGAAGTAAGAAAGAAAGAAAAAGAAAGAAAAGAAAAAGACAGAAAGAAAAGAAAAAAGGGAAAAAATAAAGAAAAATAAAGAGAGAAAAAGGATTAATTAATTAATTAATTAGTGTATTTATCGACCGCGGCGGTTGAGTTATTTTTCTGACTGGTTTTATGCATTTTGATTTGTGACCTATGACCTGCAAAATGAGATTTCGACATTTCTTTCTGCCCTTGATCTTCGAGTCTGTAATCTGCGACAAATATTTTCCTTTGCTATTCAAGAACTCTTACAGAGACTGGAAAATTTTGTTGGAAACAAAGAAAAGAATCCTGAACTGTTAAGTGATATCTGTCCTCTTTTACAGAAGCGAATGCTGGACAATCTCCTCAAAAATGAAGAAGAGACTCGAAGTAATGTGGTTCTACCATAAGGATGCTAAGGATACCATGGGCCGAACATATGAACAACAACGAGGTTTTGGAGAGAATTGAAACAAAGAGGAAACTCATACTTAACATTAGGAAGAGGCAGTTGAAATGTCTGTGACCCGTAATGAGGAAAGAGGGTTTGGAAAATATGATACTCACGGGACGGATAAAAGGAAAGAGCAACAGTGGAAAGCAACGCTCGACATATTTAATGGGCTTAAGCAAATGGATGTTAGAAAAGGGTTTGAAAGAAATTTGAAAGGGACACGGCACATAGTAATCTCATCTCTCAGTTGCGTCTCTGACATCGGGCAGAGTGCAACTCAGTTTTGTCTCTATTCGCGGCCAGAGATGCAGTTGGAAAAATACTGAAAGATATACCTGGAAAGATCTGCCCGCGAGGGTAACACCCGCCACCCACTCAGCTCATTGTACTAGAGAAGAGAGGGATCGGTAGTAATAACGATACCTGCGCAACCGACGGTTTCGGGCGCTGGGAAGTTTTTGGCCCTGGTTCAAGTGTACGCGCTCGGGTGTTCCACATTTGTCGCCCGCAGACTACCGTGCAACAGATGTGTGTCTCAATTCGTAGGATTTTTTTTCAGTGTGTGCGCGATCATGGTTCTCCACAACCTCGCTTCCTTAGCAATATCTAGGCTTTTACTGTCTTCTTTAAATCTTGTCATAAATATATACTATGAGTGTGAAATTTCTCCCAGCCTTCTTTTCTCATGATGTGTATGTATCTTTTCGGTTCCCCTTTTCCTTGGCCGGTGATATTCTCATCACTTTTCAGCAGAACCATAGTTCCTCTTCGTCTGTGAGAAAATTTACATCCCCTAAGGCAGATAGCAATAGTAACGCTCAAAACCTGATTTTGGTTTAATACCGGGGTGAGCGCGGACGCAAACCCCACACTAAGAAATAACGTTTCCGACTCGTCCACATTTGGGACGATCGCAGAGGTCAACCCTACCGGACTGCAATGGAAGGGCCTCAATCCGGGAGAACGGTCTTAGTGATCACCGTTGACTCCTAAACAAGGTAAGTATAAATTTCACGCAAAAACTCTCGCCTAATACATATCGGATATTTATTCACTACCACAGGGCATGACCCGAGACGTGTGAAGCGAAAGAAAATTCTCTGAAAGTATGTGTTAAATGTGTTATTAAAAATGACAAATCTATTAGAAAATGTCTCCTTTTTATCGACCAAATGAAATGTATATTGGAATTAATTAATTTATTCTAAATTTTTGTTTGATCTTACTTAATAATGTCAAGGTCGTTATGAGGTCGGCAACACGTGTTCCTGTCATGGAGGCCAAGTTACTTCTGGTTTCATCTCTCTCCCTCCACGTCATCATTTCATGAATCATGAAATTTTTGTATATTTTTGTAAAAAACGAACTTTATAGCCTTTCAAATTTTGATGTCCTGGGTTGTTTTGTAGGTCTCCTGTGAATATGCGGTATTGTGTTTTATACAGGACTCAGTGGTGATGCATGAGTCCTTGTGGTAAATGAATAAGATTCAATTGAATGTATGAGTCGTGAATCGGATTAACTAGGACTTAGATAGATAATGAAGACCAGTTACTCGCTATTTCTCACTCGGCTTTGTGCCACAATTCTGTATTATTCAGAATAAATCTCAAGTTACTTCACTTGAAGAATGATTTTAAAATAGGACCATCTAAAATAGGTGCAAAAATAATGACGTAATAATATCGTTTTTTGACGTATTTTTTAACGTCAAAAAACGACATTATTACGTCATTATTTTTGCACCAACCTAATACTAATTCGCTGAAAAAAAACAAAAAAAAAAACAGCACAGAATGATGAAAAAGTCCCCCAAATTAATCAAAACAAAGTTTTATCATCAAAATGTTTATTATTAAGAGCAAAGACCAAAGTATTTTTTTTTTCATTATTTTATTAACTTTTTAATCCTTTCTAGCACGTTCTATGCTGTTTTTTCCCAGCGAATCAGTGGATAGTCCTATTTTAAGATCATTCTTCAAGTGAAGTAAGTTGAGATTTATTCTGAACAATACAGAATTGTGGCACAAGGTCGACGGAGAAATAGGGAAGGAATTGTCTTCATTATCTATCATAGTCCTAGTTAATCCTACTCACGACCCATATGTAAATGCTGCTTGTGTACTATGTTGAAGAGATTAATGCGTGTTGAAGAGCATTTAACATTTATACATTTTTGAATCAAGGAAAAACAATGAGAAAACGATTTTTGTTTCAGCGATAAAATATATTAAAATCAACAAATACAAAACATTTTTGTTATGTGTGAATATTAAGGAAAAGAAAGTAGTTTCCTTTTATCTGTTACTTAAATAAGATAGAAGGTAATTAAGAATGTTTCTTGAATAGAATGTTCAAAGTTCTATGTTGAAATACAATGTTGCATTCAGAAAAACATACAGTTAATTCAGTTGTGTGTTATTTGTATAACTAATAGAGTGTTGGTTTGTAACTTGGCTTGTTCACAGAAAACGAAAATGTAATTCAAGTTCTGTGTCTGTGTGTGCGCAGTGAGTAGAATTAATAATCTGTGTAGACGCGTGTGAATTGCTGAATTCTACTGTCTATTTTTGTAATAAAACACTGCTTTTATAACTATTGGTAGGCTCCAGGAACAAAGGCGGGAGAATTGAACGAACACAGAAAATATATGATTGGACGAAAAATTAACCAATCGGTGATTTTCTAAGAAAAACATGTTTGTGAAATTCACGACAGGAAAATTCAGTGTGGTGACTGCGATTAGTAAATTGTCCTGTGGTAAACAGTATTTATTATTTAACGAATCACAGTTGAGAAAAATGTAGGCGTGGCAAACGTAGTAGTAGTCACTATACATACATTCAATACAATTTTATTCCTCACCACTGAGTCCTGTATAAAACACAATACCGCATATTCACAGGAGACCTACAAAACAACCCCGGACATAAAAATTTGAAAGGCTATAAAGTTCGTTTTTTACAAAAATATACAAAAATTTCATGATTCATGAAATGATGACGTGGAGGGAGAGAGATGAAACCAGAAGTAACTTGGCCTCCATGACAGGAACACGTGTTGCCGACCTCATAGCGACCTTGACATTATTAAGTAAGATCAAACAAAAATTTAGAATAAATTAATTAATTCCAATATACATTTCATTTGGTCGATAAAAGGAGAAATTTTCTAATAGATTTGTCATTTTTAATAACACATTTAACACATCACTTCAGAGAATTTTCTTTCGCTTCACACGTCTCGGGTCATGCCCTGTGGTAGTGAATAAATATCCGATATGTATTAGGCGAGAGTTTTTGCGTGAAATTTATACTTACCTTGTTTAGGAGTCAACGGTGATCACTAAGACCGTTCTCCCGGATTGAGGCCCTTCCATTGCAGTCCGGTAGGGTTGACCTCTGCGATCGTCCCAAATGTGGACGAGTCGGAAACGTTATTTCTTAGTGTGGGGTTTGCGTCCGCGCTCACCCCGGTATTAAACCAAAATCAGGTTTTGAGCGTTACTATTGCTATCTGCCTTAGGGGATGTAAATTTTCTCACAGACGAAGAGGAACTATGGTTCTGCTGAAAAGTGATGAGAATATCACCGGCCAAGGAAAAGGGGAACCGAAAAGATACATACACATCATGAGAAAAGAAGGCTGGGAGAAATTTCACACTCATAGTATATATTTATGACAAGATTTAAAGAAGACAGTAAAAGCCTAGATATTGCTAAGGAAGCGAGGTTGTGGAGAACCATGATCGCGCACACACTGAAAAAAAATCCTACGAATTGAGACACACATCTGTTGCACGGTAGTCTGCGGGCGACAAATGTGGAACAC
The DNA here is from genome assembly GCA_963932145.1 of Acanthosepion lycidas. Lineage (NCBI taxonomy): Eukaryota > Metazoa > Mollusca > Cephalopoda > Sepiida > Sepiidae > Acanthosepion > Acanthosepion lycidas. Next base: position 93,014,494 of record OZ010575.1, read on the forward strand.
CCGAGCGCGTACACTTGAACCAGGGCCAAAAACTTCCCAGCGCCCGAAACCGTCGGTTGCGCAGGTATCGTTATTACTACCGATCCCTCTCTTCTCTAGTACAATGAGCTGAGTGGGTGGCGGGTGTTACCCTCGCGGGCAGATCTTTCCAGGTATATCTTTCAGTATTTTTCCAACTGCATCTCTGGCCGCGAATAGAGACAAAACTGAGTTGCACTCTGCCCGATGTCAGAGACGCAACTGAGAGATGAGATTACTATGTGCCGTGTCCCTTCAGGACGTAAATGATCGTGCCCCTCCACATCCCCATGTCTCTTATAGCTCTTAATAAGTATTTATTCTTTGGTATTTCTTTCAAACCCTTTTCTAACATCCATTTGCTTAAGCCCATTAAATATGTCGAGCGTTGCTTTCCACTGTTGCTCTTTCCCTTTATCCGTCCCGTGAGTATCATATTTTCCAAACCCTCTTTCCTCATTACGGGTCACAGACATTTCAACTGCCTCTTCCTAATGTTAAGTATGAGTTTCCTCTTTGTTTCAATTCTCTCCAAAACCTCGTTGTTGTTCATATGTTCGGCCCATGGTATCCTTAGCATCCTTCTGTAGAACCACATTACTTCGAGTCTCTTCTTCATTTTTGAGGAGATTGTCCAGCATTCGCTTCTGTAAAAGAGGACAGATATCACTTAACATTTCAGGATTCTTTTCTTTGTTTCCAACAAAATTTTCCAGTCTCTGTAAGAGTTCTTGAATAGCAAAGGAAAATATTTGTCGCAGATTACAGACTCGAAGATCAAGGGCAGAAAGAAATGTCGAAATCTCATTTTGCAGGTCATAGGTCACAAATCAAAATGCATAAAACTAGTCAGAAAAATAACTCAACCGCCGCGGTCGATAAATACACTAATTAATTAATTAATTAATCCTTTTTCTTTCTTTCTTTTTCTTTGTTTTTCTTTTTTGTTTGTTTTTCTTTGTTTTTCTTTGTTTTTCTTTTCTTCCTTTCTTTGTTTTTCCTTTTTTCTTTGTTTTTCTTTTTTTCTTTTTTTTTATTTATTTTTATTTTTTCTTTCTTTATCTTTTTCTTTCTTTTCTTTTTTCTTTCTTTCTTTTTCCTTTTGTTTTCTTTCTTTTCTTTCTTTTTCTTTTTTCCTTTCTTTCTTTCTTTCTTTCTTTTTCTTTTTTTTCTCTCCTGCTTTCTTTTTTTTTTTACACCAATTGCTTTTATCGACCGAGCATTTTCCCCCATTCATCAACCACTGAGAGAGGACGCACAATATTAGTATATCAAAATACTTTTATGACGGCTCCTGCGACTGACTTGTTTCTAATTTGAATATACCATCTTCAGCATATTATGCAGAATATGTGCCCATTTTTTTCAGTTAGTAACTTTCTTTTTTGCCACGGTTTCCGTCGTAGGATAGACGCGATACGCTGCCGCTTGCTTTGATGAGGTAATTCGCCGTTTTCTTCGCTATAGTCTCTTAATACTCTGCTTAGCTTTTAGAATCGAACATTTACGATACACATTTTGGAAGAGAACATATAGCTTACCCGGTGCTTCCTATGCCCCTATGCATGGGAGATAAATTTTTACGAGAACAATATCATTGTAGTCGATTAATTCTATGGTAGTCGCTTTCAGTTAGTTCATGAATGAATAAATAAATGAACATATAGATAATAAAATTATTTGAATTTTAAAAACATCAAATCAAAAACAATATATAGCTGTTGAAAATATATTTTCAATTGAACATTGTCAAGCTAATTCTAAAAACAAAGGTCACCTGCGTAAATGCGAAGCTCTTCAGTAAAATGAATGGAGCACTATGGCTGTTTGGCGTTTGTTTACGTTATCGGATGTTGTTCATGCATTTCCACAGTTTTCATCCGAATTTTTTTTTTGTTTGATAGATAATTCTTCAGTGCCGGTTTTGAGTCCAAATTGTTGGCGACAATGGCTCTCCACTACTTCCTGTCCATAATAATTCTCAGCAACGTTTTACTATTTACTATCTGTTCTTGGATGTATAACTTTCATAAAAACTTTAATAAAAATAGTTTAAATTATTACAATAATATTATTTTTTCAGGGCCACCCTCCATTCAAATTGTTATCTCCCCCCATTTGGGGATGTGCTTCAGTTGCACCCAATTGTTGTTACGAACATTTATTTTCGGGTCGGCTGACTTTAAACTTAAACTGCTACAACTGAACGGCAAAAATTCTCAGTAATGAAACACCCGGTCAAAGATGGGCTATACTGTTAGTTTATAATAAAGCGTTCATAAGTGTAAAAAAAAGTCTTAATGCATTACAGTTTCTTCGCATGCAATACGTAAACTATGCGTAAATTGTGTTTTTCTGCTACAAAACATTAAACATTGCCAGGGTTGAAGGTAGTTAAAATAATAGTGGTGTCAAGGGAAAATGCGTCCTTTTGACACGACGTTTACCTTTGTTTTTACGAGCACAAAGATTAAAGATTGCCAAGTCTTTTATCTGAGTTCCAGTTAAAGGAAGATTTGGGTATAAGAGTGTTGCTCAGGAACACAATCTTTTGAATCTGAAACACATATATAATATGAATATATATATATATATTTTCAATAAATATCTTCATTGTAATTGTTTTGATAACCTTTCCTCTATCGTATCTAGATTTTATGAATTTACGCGCAGTACTAGATTAGCGGCAAAATCTCATCATTTTACAATAGAAATGGCTAGATGTAACCGTAAGTTCTATGCTAACAGTTTCTTCTATAGCACTTTTTACTCGTAGATCTCACTTCCGGCTTTTCGTTTTCCAGTCAACTTTGACCTTGAAAAATTCAAATCTTCTGTTTTTTTAATTTCTGTTCTTTTATTGTTCCCTCTCCTTAATAATGTTTTTTTTTTCGCATATTCTTTCAAACATATTATCCCCCTGTGTCTTAGTGGCTTTCTTGCCTTACTTGGGGTGAAATGATTAAAAAAACTGAAATAGTGTAAGGTTTCTTATAATTTTCTTAATATATGTCTTCGTGTTCTTTTTAACTCTTCCTGGTACTCCTGTTATTATTGGAATGATGGCTGTGTTTAAATACCATACTTGCAATTTCTTTTTCCCGGTCCTTATATTTTGAATGTCTTTAATCGCCACAATCAAGATGATAATGCGACTAAGATACAAAGGGGATACCGCTAGTGAAAGGCGAGGAGAAAGAACAATTCGGGAAGAAAGATGGCGATTGACCTTGTATTTATATTCTTGAAGATTGTAGTTGGCAGGGAAGCAAGAAACCGGAAGAGACTTACAGAGAAGTGCGAGAAAATAAACTATTAGAATAAAATTTACAGTTACATCGTGCTATTTCAACAGTAAAACGATGAGACCTAACTGACAATCTAGCAGTACACTTCAATTCATGTAGTTAAGGTAGCAAGGAAGAAAGCTCATTAGAACAACTGCCACGAAAATCTTTATAGAAAGGAAAGTGACTGAAGCCGAGATGCCAGGCGAGGACCGACAACATTACAGACTCTTCTTAGGATTTTATCGAGAATCTTCAGATATATAGCAGAAGCACCAGAACCAATAAGGCAGCAATATTCAAGTCCATATTAATTAATATTAATTAATATTCAATGGACAGACGAATGGTAGATTTATAAATTCGTCCTTGCATGGAATACTGCTGCCATATATTGTCTCGTGTCCCCGCTGTTCGAGGTCCTCTACAAAATCCAGAGACTGATATGCAACATGATTGGTCCTGATCTGGCATCCCGTCTACAGTCACCTTCTCACAGACGTGCTGTGGCTTATCTCTGTCTTTTCCACAAGTATTTTCATGGCAACTGCCTCGACGAGCTACTTTCACTGGTTCCCAAACTGCATGAATTTAAACGTGCTACTCGGTTGGCATATCGGTCCCACCCTTTCACTGTCGAAACGGCTAAATGTAGCCATCTCTTCTACTCCAACAGCTTCTTATCTCGCACCTCCCGTCGGTGGAACTCCCTTCCTATCACTTGCTTCCCTGATAGCTATAATCTTCAAATATTCAAATGTAACGTCAATCGACATCTTCTGATACCTTGACCTTGATCCCTGTCCTTCTGACCTTATTCCCTGTCCTTCTGACCTTGATCCCTGTCCTTCTCTTTATCCGTTTCCCAAACACTCCCTCTTTACTCTTACTCTCACTCTCCGTAACCCCTTGCGTGCTAGTGGCAATCTCACTTTGCTTGGGGTGATTTGCTTAAAAAAAAATTAAATTGTTAATTTAGGGGGTTTCTTTTTCTGTGGTCGACGGAATTCGTGTTTGGGGGAAAACTTCTATCTCGATTGTGTTGCTCTGGATGAGCGATAATTTGCTGTTAGTACTCTTGTGTGTCCTTCCTGTGTGCGCCTGCTGTGAGTCTCCCGAGTGGCTTTGGGTGCCTTTGGTGTTACTACAGTATCTACCAAGGCATTTGCGACCTATCGTAAATGACGACGCATTCATTATTGCTAGAAAATGCTCAAGAAAAACGATGACCTGTTTACTGATTTTTTTAAATGGCATCAAATCAGTTTACAAACACTAAAATCACTGTTTGATAATGTTTTTTTTTTGTATAAAAAATTGTTAATGATTTTTTATATATAACCAGTTCACTGTTCACTGCCTTTGACCCTAACCCTAACCCTTAACCTACCATATTTTATACTTCTAACAGCTGGTAAATGTCATAACCATACTAGATATCATACTGTAGTATTAGGTTGGTGCAAAAATAATGACGTAATAATGTCGTTTTTTGACGTATTTTTTAACGTCAAAAAACGACATTATTACGTCATTATTTTTGCACCAGCCTAATAGAAAATGGACGGTAGATATCATACTATAGTAATACTGTGCCTTCTTATATAGGCCGGAGATAGGCTCCAAATGATAACCAAATTTTGATATTCAGTGTTCCCCCACCAAAAAAAAAAAAAAATGTACTCACTTTTTAATCGACATTTGGTGCAAATCCGTCGAAAATTGCGGCTGTGCATTCGTTACACACACACACACACACACACACATGCAGCCTTTTATAGATAGAGATGTGTGTTAATGTATGCATATGTATTTAATAATAGGAATAAGCAGCTCGGTGGACTATAGATATCATAATATAGTAACACCGTGCCTTCGTATATAGGCCGAAGATAGGCTCCAAATGATAACCATAAATTAATATCTCCCCAAAATGCACTCACTTTTTAATCGACATCATTTACATCTTCTGATGCCGTGACCTTGATCCCTGTCTTTCTGACCTTGATCCCTGTCCTTCTGACCTTGACCCCTGTCCTTCTCTTTATCCTTTTCCCAAACACTCCCCCTCTTTACTCTTACTCTCACTCTTTGTAACGTTTGTATCATTATCATTTACCTTTGCTTTGTCAGGATGTCTCCATTTTCTTTAAACTTTCATCAAATTATTATTATTATTATTATTATTATTATTATTATTATTATTATTATTATTATTTCCTTTGATTTCTTGTGTATACTGATTTCTTTCCCGGTCACGACCAGAGACCTAAGGTCAGAAATGGCATCATGACTTTTTCCACTGAGCATTTATTGATGGAAAAGAAACTAAGAACACGCATATTTTACATAGATAAAGGCCTTCGTAAGGTATGGGCTGTATATATGAGAAGTTTTAGTATTTCTTTAAGGTATGGGCTACCAGGAATCCCTTTAATGAATCTATTGGAATCTTTCCCAATCAATCCGAGGTCTTTGACGACAAATGGAATTGTTGATGTCCTCACGCGCCACATTTTTGAGATTTCGATTTCAAGGTCCTTGTATTTTGATAGCTTTTTGAAGGTCTTCATTGAAGTCTGCAAGAACTGCCATGTCAATAAGAAGGCACATTTTGTCTTTACCTTCTCTAATCACGATGTCTGGGCTATTAGCTTTAATTGTTCTGTCTGTGTGTATTATAAAGTCCCAAAAAATTGTCACAGGCCCCATTTCCGTAACCGGATCTGGGTGGTGTGCATACCAATTTCTTGCAGTTTCCTTACCGTAAAAGTTTCCGATTTCCCAATGCAGATATTGACCCACTATTTCATGCGGAGTTTTATATTCAGTGGGTACCAATGATGGTCATTTGTTTATCACATAATCTGCAATTTTGGCTAACATCATTTTTAAGCATGTGTACTTGGTAATTTCTAGTTACCAAGCATTGGTCATGTGCAGCAAAATTAAAACCTTTGGTTTCAGCTTTTATCCCTGCACTACGTAACCACTGATGGGTATGGGGTTTGACTACATCAACTTGTTTTGTACTGGCAGAGTATTGACCGTGAAGCGGTTTATCTTGACATCGTTTCTGTATCTGGGCGACTGCATTTGCCTTTGCTTTCTTTTTTAAGGTGTTTGCATCTGCAGTAGGCGTATCATGATTTACCTGCATTTTTTTTCATCCACTTGAAACTCCATTTTGAACTTGTCTTTCTTTATTAGTGAATAAAGTTTCTTACTTCTTTCATGTTCTAGTCTTTTTTTTTTTTTTTTTGGTAGTTTTGTACGACAGTTCTAGTTGAAGTAATCCTCTGCCTCCTTCGGATCTGGGCATATATAGACGATCAACATCAGTCTCGGGTTGATGCACACGGTGACAAGTGAGAAGCTTTCGTGTTTTGGTGTCCATTCGCTTAATGTCGGTTATTGTCCAGTTAACGATGCTGAAACTGGATTGCACCACGGGGACAGCCAAAATGTTTATGGCTGATATTCTGTTTTTTGAATTCAACTCGATATCCAATACCAGAAGAACGCGCCTGCAGTATTCTTTTCTTACTTTCTCTTTCATTTGGGTATGGTGTATTCCATCTTTTTCGCTAATTCCTAGGTACATATAGGCTTCTTGTTCCAGTTCCTTAATCTTTGTGACAAAATTTAGATCTATTGAGTGTGTTTCTGTAATTCTCCCTTTTTGAATATTACTTTCGCACATTTATCTAATCCGAAATCCATACCTATGCCGTCACTGAAACATTTTACAGTATTGAGGAGACCCTTGAACGCATTGTCATGTTTGGCAAAGAGTTTGACATCATCCATGTAGAATTGGTGATTGAATACTTTCTTGATTACTTTATATTCATAGCTATTATGTTTTACCTTATGCGTAAGGGGGTGGTTTAAGGACATATATCTAGAAGGGATTTCTCATCGTATATTCAGTCGGTTAGGAGTGGCTGTGCCTCTGGCGTGATTTAGGTATAATGTGGTTTGCCACACTACCACGCTGTGTTTAAGGAAATTTACTATCAATGAGTACATTTCCAAAGCCTTAAGGATCCAAGAGTGTGGCACATTATCTTTGCAGCAATCTATCCATGCTGCACTAAGTTTTCTACCTCATTTCCTCCCAATTTTACCATGACCATTTTGTTTATCACTAGTTGATCTTTGCAACCATATGAACCTCTCCTGCATCCCTTCTGGTCCCAAGAGAAGAATATCGTTTTCTTCGAGAAAGGAGTAACTACAGTTCTTCAGGCCATACGTGATCAATTTATACGTGATGAACAGATATGTTATTGGCGTATAATTTTTCGGATCATCTATTTCAATCGTTTTTGACAGGAGATATGTAATACCTTCAGTGATCCATTCTGGAACTTCATTGGGATCTCTATCTATAAAAGGCAGGATGTGTGTGCTTGTGTGTGTGTGTGTAACGAATGCACGATCGCAATTTTCGACGGATTTGCACCAAAATTTACATGCACATGCTCCAAGTTAGCGGGAAGGCCAACACCGACTTTGCATTTCCCAATTCCCATCGACAGTGGAAATAATCGATTTTTTCATGCTGGCTGCCACGAATAGGCAGGAAGATTATATTGGCCAGCGTGAGAGCCAACAGCTGACTGACACAAATATTAACTAGCATGCAAAAGAAATCAATAGCTGCATTCGTCACGAGTGGGAGAAATTTAAATCTGCAATGGCACTTTAATCCAATTGGCTCATTCGCTTGCTTAAACTCAACGTTGATTCTGATTCCGCAGAACTGGGTTGGGTGTGAAAAAGTATTTGTTGTTAACATTCTTTTTTCATTCGGTTTTTCCAGTTATGAGTCCTTTTTTTAAAGCTGATCGTTTTGTGTTCATTTTGTTTAGTTCTTTTTTCGTAACAGATTTAATGTTTAGTATAGAGCTTCGAAAAAATTCGCAGTGTGAGATAGGCAAGAAGTAAGGCATATAGCAACATCAGCACGGCAAAGGGCACTCCTTGAAAGGCAAGAAAGGGCAAGTGATAGCGATTGCTGTATGAGTCGTACGATTTTTGAATCAAGCACGGGCAACGCCGGGCCATGCTGCTAGTTATTAATATAATAGGTTTCTTCTAGACTCGATGAATTACTTAATTATAATTATCTCAAATCCTCCTAATAATTTCTATTACTTGTATATCTTTGCTTGAACCGGCATCTAATGCTCTGGATGGAGCGGCTTAGTGATAGTAGTCGTGGCTCATGGGAGTGCAGTCCTATGGGCAAAGGAAACTCGGATGAGTTCCACCACGGAATATGTGCTCGAGTGGCGCTATATCGAGTCTAATTCGTTACATCTTCGTCACTGAGACCCGTTTGTACAGTTGGTATGACGTTTGCCTGATAACGTAACTGTCCGGGTTTCAAGAGCAGATGCCTTATCGAAATCGACCTACCAATGTTCTTTTGGTCAGCAAGTGTGAATGCTCGGAGCCTGAGTTTGAAATCTTGCAGTGCGAGGCTCAGGCTGGATATTTGTTGTGCACAGTAGACTATTTTTCATCTCGCAGCGATGAAGATATTCTGACGTGAAGGCTTTTTTCAGTGTAATTTCATGGCCCCTCGAGAAGAGTTTCCTGGCTGTCGAGAAAGTCTCTGACAGTAGAAAAATATGGAAAAACATTTCCGGGACCCATCCCTGATGACCGTCGACGACCCATCAATTCTCAGCTCTGTCACATAATTGGAATCAGTCATAGGGGTGTGGTCTACCAGGATATCCTGATCCGGGAACTTTTCTGATATCTTCTTGTTTAACTGCAGTCATTTGTAGAATATATTAGTCGTCGTTACTGACTTTTTTTCATGCTTTTCTGTTTGAAAAGGTGCTGCTCTTTCAGGAAATAAATCTGAAGAATCTATCTGCGATATAAACTACAATTATTCAAATTATATCATTTTTTTGTGCGCCCAATGACCATTAGGGTAGGTCGATTTTGCAACCCTGGCGTCGCACTCAACTTGAAAGTTGCATTTGACATGATTAATAATGAAACAAATTCCAAATCGTTACCTTTTTTTTTGTTTTGTTTTGAGGGAACTACTTTAGAGATTAAGCTTAGGTTCAAAATCGTTGCGTTATAATTTAATTCTGGCGATCCATAAAACCATATAACACAGATTTATAAAATTTATAATTTATTGAAACTTTACAAATTATATCTGGACAAGATGAATGGCACAAGCACATTATTGCTTAGTAATTGTGTCATCAAATAAGACCGTCATTTACTTTAAAAGGAAATTATACTGATCAATTTAGCTATGTTTTGATATAATCTATCTATCTATATATTTTTTCAAAAGCAGTTCACCCCAAGGAAGGCAGGAGTGCCATTAGCACGCAATGGGTTACAGAGGATTGAGAACAAGAGCAAAGAGGCGTGTTGAGGAAGGGATACAGAGGAGGACGGGGAACAAGCCCAGGGTGTCAGATGTCGATTGACATTACGCTTGAATATTTGAAGATTATAGTCATCGGGGAAGCAAGTAAGAGGAAGGGAGTTCTTCAGACAGGAAGTGCAGGAGAAGAAGTTGTTTGAGAAGAAGAGACGGTTGCATTTAACCGTATTGACAGTGAAAGGCTGAGACAGAGATGCCAGCTTCATGTAGTCCTCCGGGAACCAGCGAAAGTAGCTCGTTGGAACAGTTGCCGTGAAAATATTTGTAGAAGAGGCAGAGGGAGGTCGCAGCACGTCTGTGGGATAGCAATTGTAGACTAGATGCCAGATCAGGACCTATTATCTTGCATATTCGTGTCTGGGTTTTGTCAAGGACCTCGAGACGTACAGCGGGGGCACCAGACCATATATGACAGCAATGCGAATGTCAGTGTGTCACACTTTTTCAAATTTACTCCAAGAGGCTCAACATATCATACCATTTTAGAATCAAGCTAATACCGTGAGCAAATTAAAAAAAAAAAAAAAAATCTGGGCCGTACCGGAATCGCAATCCAGAAATTTTGGATTCCCAAGTTTGTGATTGTTTTACGCGATTTTTTACCTGATTTTTTTGCAACGAATTTTTTTTTTTTTTACAATAAGAATTTTTATAATTTGGAAATAAATTTGAGAGTGTTAATTGCGAAATCCAGCGAAAGTCACCCGTGAAATAAAAATAATTGTTTTTACGAAGAGTAAGGACCTACGTGCATCAAACTGTCTTTAAATTAACTGGCGGCAGAAGAATTATCGTTGAACTTTTAAGAGGTAAGCTAAAATATTAGTGCAATACTTAAATGCAACTATCAATTTTGAATTCATCTATAGTTTATTGTTGCCTATCGCATACGGCAGTACTATGCCTCACAAACAGAAATCTCCGCCAACAGAAGACCAGATTGCAATCAAAAGAGCTAAGGCTGCTGCGAGAAATAGTAAGTTCCGTGCAAATGAAAATCCAAATCAAACGACAGCCAGGAAAGCTTCCAATGCTGAGAATATGCAAAAACTTAGGGAAAATCAAACTCCTGAACAAGCCGAAAGCCCAATCAAGAACCCTCTGCAGGAGCTAGTTTAAATGCTGCCCGTTAAGGCGGCTTTTAAGATAATGTAAAAATATATTTTCTCCCTGATACGCAAAAAGAAAGGAATTCAAAAGAAGCTTAACACCCTTTGTATCAAACTGCTTAAATTCTAAAAAAGCAAATAAATTAAATAAAAAGCAAATTCGAGTTAAATAAGTTCCTTATTTGTGATATATTGATGTAATAATTTCTCATCCAACTCGAAACAACCGAAAATATTGACTTAATAAAGCTTATTTCTTAAGCTTAGCGAACGTACGCCAAACAGGCAAAAGCTAGCGGCCATCTTTCATTAAAAAGATAAGACAACGGCTCTGTTAAATTTTGGTAACGGTCCTATTAAAACAGTGCGTAATGCGTTTTGGCAGTGGAAGTCGTGAAGTGCGTGACAATTCGGCGGTTATGCGTCCCTGTATAGCTGTCAAGCGATGAAATGACGTGTTGAAATATATGAACAAAGAGACGTATAGTTAAAATCAGAAAGAGTAGAAGTTTCTGGGACACAAAATGAGGATATAGGACTTGAAGAATAATAGGAGGTGACAGCAAGAGCCGCACGGTAAATCAGCAGGTAACCTACTTAAGGTTCGTGTGAGATTGAATGCAAGAACAAGGATAAAGAGGAATGGAAAAGAAGCATAAATTACTGAAGGCAACAAAAGTCAAAAGGCTGGAACTTGTAGCCAAATTGGTTCCGAAAGACCACCACTACCACCACCACCAAGAAGAAGAAGTAGAAGAAACGACGTGAGAGTCCATTGTAATAATAATTGTTTGTACGGAAAATAAGGTATTTAAATTAAGTGGCAGCAGAAAAATTATCGTCGAACTTTTTAAAGTTTAGCTTAAATATTAATGCAGTACTTAAATGCAGCGGTGAATTTTGAGCTCTTCTGTAGTTTAATGTTGCCTATCGCATACGGCAGCAGTATGCCTCGCAAAAAGAAATTTCCGCCAACAGAGGATCAGATTGCAATCAAAAGAGCCAAGGCTGCAGCGAAGAAAAAAAACAAAAACTCTCGCCCAAATGAAAACTGTCGTAAATAAGAGATAGACTGCGACACGCCTTTACGACACCATATTCCTTTACGGTCCATTCTCCGGATTACGACAATTAGGCATATTGGAGAATACCAGGAGCACATGCGATATGGACCCTGCTTGTATTTTGCCGAATAAAGCTTTGATTAACTTATCTTCCGAGTCTCAGTCTTCATTCTTGACAAAAACCAAGATCAAACGGCAGACAGAAAAGCTAATAATACCAAGAATAAAGACTTAGGGACTCTCAAACTCCTGAAGAAGCTGAAGGCCCAAACAAGAACCCTCTCCAATGCCGTCCAATAAAAAAATTCAGTGGAGGTACCTACTATAAGGCTTTCACTGATCACCGGAATGAAATTCCAATGCTACGATTTTGGACCTAAACTTAATCTTTAAACTCGTTTCCTAAAAAAAACAAACAAACAAAAAAAAAACTGTACCGATTTGGAAAAAATATTTTGTGTAATTATTTATCATGTCAAACCCCAACTTTTAATTTGAGTGCAATACCACGGTTCCATAACTGACCTATACTAATGCAGCATGTGGGTGATCATGTACTCTGCAGTTTTCTGCAATCCTTCCTTTTTTACACCAAAAATTGTTACACTATATATTTAACGATTCACGTGTCCCCTAATCCGTCACTGAACACTGCAGCCGTAGCAGCAGTGGTATGCTGAGGGTAAGATAACCTGGTGGAGTCCATCCCTCTTAATGCTTGTCTTGAATTCTGAGTTTTCCTTCTCTTCGGTGGACTACTCCCATGGTTAGAAAGTGACTGAAACCGAGATGCCAGGTCAGGACCGATAACATTGCAGAGTCTTTCTGGTATTTTATTAATAATCTCTGAATATATAGCAGAATGACCAGACCACATATGGCAGCAATATTTAATGCATGGACAAATGGTAGACTTACAAATGTGCAAAACAGATTGTGTCGAGGAAAAAATTGTCTAACACGACCCAGTGAACCAACAGATCTAGCAACTGATTCAATATTTCCACTTGATGTCAGCGTTAACTCGAAAAGGCGCAGTTAGTTACTGCCCTGGAGATTAGCATCAGCCATTTTGATGGAAGGCAGAAGAGTTCTCTTAGATGATTTAAAAGGGAGCAGTTTCGTTTCAGCAAGCCATTTTTGCCCCCAGTTAAACACAGATTGTAGGTCATTTTTTTTTTTTTTAGATCAGCTGCCAATTTGAACTTATCGAACCCATCAGGCTTACTATAAAGACAGGAATAAATAGTTCCGCTTCTTTAGACTTATTACATAAATATGTTTAACGAAATTATTTGGCGTTTATTGTATTTTTACATGCATATTTTTAATACAAGTATCCATTTAAGATAGAGTTATCTCCCTTAGATCTGAATCTCCTCTCGAACGCTATACGTTTGTTTTTTTGTTTGTTTGTTTGTTTGTTTTCTCTCAAATATCAGATCATTGCAAAAGTTCGTACCCGATTTTCATTGTTAATATAAAATGATACTTGGCACTGCCTTTTTTTTTTTTTTGGCGCTGATTTCTGAAACTTTACACTTACGGTACCAATCGTTAATAATTCGTTGTATATTTCTTTTTTATGCTATAATTAAGTAATATTTTTTTTAAATCAGATTAATTTAACATTACATTTTCTAATTTTACTAAAATGACGTGTCAGAAATTTTTTTAAATATTTTTAAAATCGATAAATTTGTGTTTGTTTACAAATTTCTTAAAATTAAGAAAATGGCGGGTTTTTTGAAAATTTAAAAATTTAAAATTAAATTTGACATTCCAATGTATATAGTTTCTATCTGAAATATACCAGAATTGTTTACTTAATGGAAATAATAAATTTAATGATTCAACTTTCAAGTAAAGCTAAAATGAAATCTTCAAGCATGTTTTTTCATTTTAAAAAATGTATTTTAAACTTGGGTATCGAAATTTATGCCGAAAAAGTGGAGGTACCTACTTTGCAGCGTTCATTCGCGAGTTAGACTTTGTTGAATGTTGACACAAAAATGAATGCCTTAAAGATGGGGGATTGAAAAGTTGCCCCTTTCGCCATATAATGTCGCTCTCTGAATTTCGAAAAGGAGTAAGCGTCGGAAATGAGAGGAAAAAGAAATATTCAGACGGTTTATTTGGATCGTGCTCCAGCTCTTCGGAAGGTCAAGAAGTGGTTTCACAGATTTCGTCACGGTGATTTTTTTAGTCTAAAGATCCTGTAGTGGTGCTGTAAGAATTGTTGGCTAGGGTCACCGTGAATATAATCAAGAAGGAAAGCTGTGTTCTTGTAAAACAACACCCCACATGAATAATGCACAATAAACACGAGAGAAAAATAATCAAGCTCAGTGAACATTAATAAAATATTGTATTACTATTAACAATGATATACAAATTTCAACAATAGTATAAAGAAAGTTGCTTCCCTTTTTCCGTAATAAAAAGGGTAAGTTTAGCTAATTAATGTTGAGTACAATATTGAATGTTATTTAACTACAAAGTTCAATTGATGTCTTAGCTAAATTAAGAATAATTCCACAGTGTGTTTGTGAGTGTCGAAAGATGTAATGTACACGAGTGATATCAATAGAAATTAGTAAGATTACTCGAATGAGTAATAAAATAACTAAGAATTAAAATGTCATATAAAGTAATATAGCGCCATGCAGTAATTTCCAAGAATTTAACTGCTACTCCCGTTGGCTAACAGCGAGAGAGTTTATATAGTTATGCATAGACTCCAGTGAGCTTGGCGCCAAAAATATAGAAAGATACTAAAATACGCGATTGGTCAGGAAATGGACCAATCCGTGATTTTAGAGAAAAATTCAAATGATGCGCGATGGCAAAATTGTCATATAATAAGTATCATATATTTATGAACCAATGACATTAAAGAAAGCGGAGGTGTGGCACATGTAAGTGATCACTACAAGCCAACCACCATCAGGGCGACCGATTCCGACATCGATAACGACTCCCTGCTTACCATTGTGGAGAATAAAACGAGACTTTCGATCGAGGAGATTGTTAAGAGTTTGAAAAAAAATATCAATATCTCAACTGTCTTTCACCGTTTGAAGAGACTTGGATTCAAGAAAAACGACTGATTTTGGAAAATCGAAAAGGTGCCATTTTCCACCATGGCAACGCAAGACCGCATGAAAACAGATCTTTGCAGTAGTTTAAAAAGTTGAAATGGGAAACAATCCAGCACTCATCGTATTTCTCCTGAACTTGGCTCTTCGAATTTCCATTTGTTTCCGTCTCTACAGAACAATTGAAATGACAAAAAAAAAATTCGACTTTCTACAGTCAGTCGAAAACTACTTCACAACCTTCTTCGAACAAAAATACAAAGTTTCTACTAATACAATGTCAACACTGTAGAACGATGGGAGTCAGTTGTTTTTAAAAACAATGAAGACTGTCCTCCTTGGCTCCTTAAACCGGAAGAAAACAGGTCATTTCGACCTTGACCTTTCGGTTGTGCTCCCTACACGCTGTTAACCGGAGGTAGAGACTAGGAAGTTACCTTTTCAGTTTAGTTATATTACGAACCTAGTCGTAATATACTTCTAACTAACGCCTTTATCCACTGTGCCATGTTTTAAAAAAGGAATAAAAATGATTCAAAAACACAAACTTGTTGTTTCTTTTTTCATGATAAATATTGTTTAAAATTTTTTTTAAAATACGCTTGATAATTACGCACCAACGTAATGTCATAAAACCTAGATGAAAATGAATTTATACATTTTTTTTTGTTCTTGAGAACTTAAAATTATTAAACACGATTTATTTATTAGATTGTTTATTTACAATAATATTTTTTTATATCTACAACATTGTGAAAACTAATACAATTATATTAAGATTAATGCAATTCAATATTCATCATTTACTAAGTTATAAATAAACATGAAAACATTTTTTATTTATAAATTTGTAAACATTTACTAAATTATTAAAATATATAAACCAACTATCAGGAAATTTACCATTTTATAAAGTTTGAATCAACTAGCAAAGCACTGTTTTCGCCAACCATTCCACTAAACAATATGATAAATAAATATTGTAAACAAACAATAAAGTGTTTATTATTTTTGTCGTCAATTCTCAAGAAAAAAGAAAGATGTATAAATTCACTTTCATATGTTTAGGTTTTATTACAATTCTAATAATCACTTTTTAAAACAAATATTGCCGAAGATAGTTAAAATAAAAGCCGCGTCATGGGAAAACCGTCCTTTTGATACACATTGGTTTTTGTGGGCACGAAAGTCAAATTTAAAGGACGGTTGCAGGAGCAGTGTTATCGATTTATATGCTTAAAATATTTTGATAGAAAATAAATTATTTGGAGCAAAATACAAGTTTTTGTTTCCTTTCGCAATAATTTTTGTCAGCCATTTTGAAAATTTTTTTCTGATTTCTTGAACGCAATATATATAAAACGCGTAAACTTCAGAAATAAGTTATTCCCAAAAAATTTCGCTTGAAGATGGAACAGAGCTTAGTACTTTAATTCAATTTAATTCAAATAATTATATTGAAGTTTTTGGCTCTTGTTTTGAAACATGAGAACTCTTATGTAGCGTGTTGGAATCATATTTTTAAATAAATAATTATATTTATGCTCTACTTTTGTATCGAGCACATTTTTTTTTTAAATAATAACAAAAAATACTAAGAACTTTGGATTATTTACCTAACCAGTTCTTTCCTATTTTCTATATATTTTTCACACACACACACACACACACACACACACACACACACATATGATCGACTCTCCCGTCAAGATTCGACGTATGAGGGTCAAGCAGATCAGTTTCCAGGAAACCGACAGCCCGACACCGGCACATGAGATTTGATTATAGTGGTGAAGGCCTCGTGCAGGACCATCCACACTTTTTGGAGGGACGAATACAGAGACCTGGTGCACCGAATGCCACAAGGTTCCCAAAGGTTCCCAAACGACCCTCCGCAGGTTTTGAATTCAGAGTTGTCCTTCTCCTAGACCAGTTGTCATCCAAGGCTATAAAACCCAGTCTGTCCTGCTATTTTACCCATAGCTGGAGGGAGAAGAAGAGGATTCACACCTTCCCCAAGGGTATTAGCACGTAAGTGAATGTAATGGATTCGACTGGAATTCGAACTCGGCCCTCCGATTCCTCAATCCATTACTCCACCGTGCCTCCTACACGCACATATATATATATATATGATAAAATATGGTTTGAAGGTAGGGTATATTTATGGGTTAAAGTGTTCAATATCAGGGATGGAGAGTATTTAAATATAAAAGTGATTACGTTCATGCTAAACGCAATTGTCATGGCCTGACGATTGCGTTTAGCATGAAGCAGACTGTTGCCGCTGAGTGTTTACATAAATGTCCACTTATAAAGGGTGTTGCAATAACTTGGACCGATTTTAAAATTAATTCACATTTAAAATCGGTCAGTTATTCGAACACCCTTTATATATATATATATATATATATATATATATATATATATATATATATAACAAATAAAGTAATTTTCTGGTCGATTTAGCGTATTGAGCACGTTAAGTTTTATTTTATTTACTCGATTGGAATTTTTTTTCATTGGACTGGAAATTATGGCACTGAACGAGGTTTCTAATTCTTTCTTTTTCGTCCAATTTTTCCCCCCAGATACCAATTTGTTTCGATATGTTTACATTTACGAATTGCGTCATCCATTTTTTTTTTTTTTTTTTTTTTTCACCAACCGAGTATATTTGCTAATATATTTTAGTAAAAAAGAAAGAACAGTAAGATGCATAATCCGGTGTTCTTATTGATATTTTTATTTTTACAAAATTCGTTGAAAAATGCACCCCTATCCTACCTAGACGTAACCTCTTTTTTCGAACGTAACTCATAATTGATACAATAATAGTTAATAAAAATGAACACGTTACCGTCCCTGTCTAAATGATTGGATTTCTCTGTATCCTTGGAAACAAAAAAATATGAATTGTATGTGCTTTTAAAACTCAGTAAATTTAAAAATAAGTTATTCCAAAATTCGCTTGAAGATGAAACAGAACTAATGCTTTTAAATTAATTATATAATTAAATTTGAAGGTTTTAGCTTTGGTTTTTGAAACATGGTAATTACTGAGTGGCGAACGAACCATATTTTAAATCAGTTAATTTATAATATATATATATATATATATATATATATATATATATAATTATTTATTTAAAAATATGATTCCAACGCTACATAAGAGTTCTCATGTTTCAAAACAAGATGAGAACTCTTATGTAGCGTTGGAATCATATTTTTAAATAAATACTTATATTTAGGCTCTACTTTTGTATCGAGCACTATTTTTAAAAAATAATAACAAAAATACTAAAGAACTTTGGAACTGACGAGTTCTTTCCTATTTTCTATATATTTTTACACACACACACACACACACATATATATATATATATATATATATATATTAGAGAGAGAGAGTGAGAAAGATAATATTTCGGCAGCAAAAATTATTTCAATCATATCTGCTTGAATGATATCAACATATTCAGTCTATTAAATTATTTTATTAGCTTTTTCAGATTTCCGAATTAATTGTTTTATATAATCAGTAAATTTAGTAAAATTCATATTTATTTATATTTTATTTTATTTTTGTTCCCGGGTATTTTCAAATGTCGCTACATTAATTTTCAAAGATTAAGTTTTCTCTATAGTTTATGCAACTGTTTTTGGTTAATTTTAGCGTTCCCAACTTTGCTGAAACATTTAAAACTACTCATGGTCCCGTCATTGAAACAGTAAAACTAGATTTTTTTTTATTATCCAGACTTCAATATACATTATAGAGAGAGATACCTTTCTTGGTGAAGGACGGTTGTGTTCTCAGTCAGTATTTTTCTATACTGCGAATGTGGACAGGGATGTTGGTGTAAATGTCTCGCAATGGTCAGACATGTGTGGAGTAATATGTCTTGATAATATCCTACACCAAGAAAACAATAAATTAAAACTTCAGATCCTCGAAGCAATCTTCATTAAAAAATTGAAGCCGATACTGAATAGAACCAACTACGAATACTGTAATAATGCTCTAAAATGCCTATAAAAGAATAGTCATCACGTTTTAATGCACGCTCGACCATGACATTCCATCATAAAAGAAAAAAAGTCCATAATGGATAATTTTTCACGTTCTAATGAATGCTAAAGCATAACTGTCAGCCGCTGCGTTTAAACGCAAAAGAAGAAAAAAAAATCAGTAATGGATAGCTACGCCTAGTTTTTGCCTTACCAGTTTCACCCCTGAGGATGATCTCAGAAAGAGATGGAAAGTACTTGGGAAATAAAAGTGATTCTCACTGTTACAGTGCATTTTTTGCCTTATTCAATTGTAATATACAGAAAAATATTCGGGAATATGAAAGGATTATGATAAAAATAAGCAGACATAACGTTTGTAATCTATTCAATCATGCCTAAAACAGAATTTGCTGCCTAAGTACACACACACATTTATATATCACATACACACACGCAAACATATACAAAGAAAAAAAAACAACCTCACACCAAGAACGAGCACATAAATACATTTTAACTTAATATAAGAATAAAGAAAATGAGAAAATCTGGAGGTAAATGCTAAAACCTCCTGACGAGTGGACAGAACGATTACTAAACGGCCCGTCTATGAAACTCCAGAGTTTCCAGGTGCTGGATATAACAACAAACAGCTTAGTGACAAATTTTATTTGCATTAGCCATATATATATATATATATATATATATATATATATATATATATATTATAAATTAATTGATTTAAAATATGGTTTTTCCGCTACACAGTTCTAACCATGTTTCAAAAATGGAAGGTCCGAATTTAATTTTGTAATTAAATTAAAGACATTAGTTCCATTTCATCCTCAAGCGAATTTTGGAGTAACTTTTTAAATTACTGGGTTTTAAAGACACAGCTAAAATCATAATTCACGTTTCCAAGGTTACAGATTAATTCACTAGTAATGCTCTGTAAATTTACATTGAGCACTATTTTGTAAAAATAAAAAATATCTATAAGAACACCGGATTATATATCTTACTGTTCTTTCTTTATATATATATATATATATATATATATATATACCTAGTGAGCCAGACAAACCTACCTAGGTTTCATCTAAACGGATCGTCAGGGAAAGTTCGGCCGAACTTTCCCTGACGATCCGTTTAGGTGAAACCTAGGTAGGTTTGTCTGGCTCACTAGGTGTATCTAGGTCTGCTCTACGGTTGTATTGAGCTCTTTTGTTAGTTGTTTACTCGGCTTTTTTTCTTTGGGCTGCAGACCTGCATCTGTGCGATTTTTTTCGGCAGTAGTTCATGTTTGTAGCTCTTTCTTTTTTTAAAACCTTTTTTTCCCTCGAGATTGATTTGATTATAGGTAAATCTAAAATTCGAGGATTTTTCGAAACGAGTCTAGTTATCAATATTTGTATATATATATATATATATATATATATATATAAAGAAAAACTCCTGTATAAATATATATGTAAATCAAAGAAAAACTCGTGAATTAAGGCTTTGTGGGATATTGACGCGGCCATTTTTGTTTCGCGAAAAAATTAACCTGGGCTTAATCGATGTCACACCTCGTGTAGAGTCTAGAAGAATTCAAAATGGCGTTGGAAAAAAGGAAGTTTAACCTTCTTCCAAAACAGTAATAGGCGATTATATATATAATAAAATAATCCTAAAGAGCCAGAAACTACCAACCTAGGTTTCACGTAAATGGTTCTTCAGGGTAAGCCAGGTTATCCTGCAGATCCATTTAGGTGTTCCTGGCTATTAGGAATTATTGTATTCCTTTGTTCTACTTCGCGTATTGAGCACTCTACGTTTTATGTCAGTTACACGCTTGATTTTTTTTTTGCTTTGGACTGGAAATTTAAGGCATTGGACGAATTTTTTCGCCCTGTTCTTTCTTTTTTTTTCAATTTTTTTTCCTCGGATACTAATTTGTTTTGATAGACTTGTAAATTGTGCCACCCGAGTTTTTTTTACCAACCGAGTATAATTATTAGTATAATATATATATATATGTATATATGCAGTATGTTTTATTAAAAATGACAGACAAGGTACTACGGTTAAGCTTTTTATTTAATTTTTCTTGTGTTTGAACAAGAGCTTTCTTTTTTGGACAAAGTGTGTGTAAAAACTGTCCAAATGTTTTATATTTCCGAGCGCTTTCGGCTATACCGTTAGCCATTATTAAGCGAAAGCGCTCGGAAATATAAAACATTTAGACAGTTTTTACACACTCTTTGTCCAGAAAAGAAAGCTCTTGTCAGAACACAAGAAAAATTAAATAAAAAGCTTAACCGTAGTACCTTGTCTGTCGTTTTTAATGAAACATGCATAAAGGAATGATTGCTGCCTAAATATACAACTATATATATATATATATATATATATATATATATATATATATATGTTTCATTGAATAATATAGACAAGTGCTGTCTATTTATTTTATGTAAATTCTTTTCATAACGTCTGATAAGATGAATAACACTATCATTAAACGAAGAAAGAAAATCGCAATATTGATACATATTTTTTAATCCAATCTAAGATTTCGGCTTACATAAGCCATTATCAAAGATTTGAATGATAACTCTAACATTTTTAGACATTTAAAACAACATGCCTGGTCGCATACACAATTCCGTAAAATCCTTGTCGAAAACACAACTATACTTGAACATGAAAACAATAAATAAAAGCTAAGAAGCTTGAAGCCATATACATAAAACTTTTGAAACCTAACCTGAACAAAATAAACTATGAAATCTCCACAAATATTCTTAAATGTCTATAACTGGCAACAGAAGCCATTGGTTTATACCAACGGTTTCCCATACTTAATACTTCTCGAATTCACTCTCGCGTGGTCATATTTGACGTCACAAGCTGCGGTGCGATTTTCGCTTCCAGCGTCTTGTATGCACGTGTTTATCGTTGCTTGGAAATCATCCACGTAAACAGAAAGAGACTATCATCACTTTCTTGTCCGTGTATTGCTTAATATATTGCACTGTAATTGTCATCTTTGATAATGGCTTATGTAAGCCGAAAGCTTAGATTGGATAAAAAAATATGTGTCAATATTGTGATTTTCTCTCTTTGTTTAATGATAATGTTATTAAGCTTATCAGACGATATGAAAAGAATTTACAGAAAATAAATAGGCAACACCTGTCTGTATTATTTAATGTAACATGTATGAATGAAAAAGTGCTCCCCAAATACACACAATTTAAATATATATATATATATATATATATATATATATATATATATATATATATATATATAGATAGATAGATCGATAGATATTGATATATATGACAGATGTTTCACTGATTTCATATAAAACATCACAATAAATTAAGAACGGATATTTTTACAAAACTTTGTCTATTCGTCATCACATGCAACCATAGAAAAATAAATAAAAATAAATACTTTGAATTCAAGAGAAAATATGGCGGTGTTGCTTTTTCTAAGCGTAGCTTAGACGTGGCATAAAGCGGAAAATATGGGGCACCCAGTGTGGATCGATCTCACTATTCAGACGTAACTGATTTAGCGTGACAAGCTCGTTATTACACCACGTCGAAGTGCCCAAATAGTTTTCTAAAGTTAGCTTAGATGTGGCACAAGGCTGAAGGTGTCGAGTAACCAGGGAGAATCGAACTCACTATTCAGTCTTAATTGATTCTAGCGAGACAAGCTAGTTAATAATTACACGACGTCGAAGTGCCCAAAAGAGAAAATATGGTGACAGTTTTTTGGTTTACGCTTAAAACATATAGTCTTTATGATGGGGAGGAAAAGAGATGTTGAATTTTTGTCAACGGATGGATTTCTAAAGAGGGAAATTGTTGCAGTGAAAAAGACAGAAAACGTGCTTCCTCAAAGCAGTTACGTTTTCATATAGAGGGTCTGTCTGTTCGAGCAGCTTATCCATTCATTTCTATTCAGATAAACAAGAAGCGTCTGTTTCCACAATTCCAGCGTATTGCATTATATGTCTCTGAAGGTCTGCATTGCTTCCATATACGTTATCACAGATGTAGCATGTAATTTTATCGTCAGGTAAGTTTTCGCAAACATGTTGAGACACTTCGATGCAATTGGCAAAAGCCTTGCCACAGTCGACACAGGCAAAAGTTTCCTTTAAAGCGGGTGTAGACTGTTTGTCGGATTTTCGACGAGAATCCTCTGTTAGGCCAACAACTCGTGTCACTGTCCGTGTATATTGTTCATTTGGTAATATTGAGGGACAAAAATCTTCCCATGTATTGTTCAATGGGATACCTGCGTTCCACACTGAGTGGCTTAAAATAGCCGTCGGATTGAAATGCGTACAACATTCTTGGCGTAGATTTTGTTCTCGTTTGGTCTCTTCGACTTTTGAGCCTCTCGATGCAACAACTGATAACAGAATTGGGCAGACGTCTTGCCATTTGCTTTGCTCCGTCCGATTACTCACAGAAAAGCTAGATTTACGAGTTATCGCCATCTTCTTTGAAAAAAATGTGCCTTTTAAGCGAGTTCGTCTCTTTCGCTTGTTGTTGTCCAATAAAAAAGCAACGAATAAATGACGGTTTGAACCTGTAAATATAAAAAACAAGATTAACGTTACAAAAATCTATAGATTTCAACAAATATTTCTTTTCGAAAAAGGTTTAGCACAAATCTATTTAGTACTAGCAGTAGAGCCCGGCGTTGCCCGGGGATGTAACAGTAAGAGATAGATCAAGTATCGACCATCATAAAGACTGAAAAATAAAATTGACAAAGATTATTGTTTAAAGTTGACGGACACGCATGTCTTAATTAGTTATTTTTTTTCTTTTTTTACGAATTGGTCAAACCCAAACTCAAACAAAAACATTTTCAATCGTTATGAGTCTACCGATTGAATAAAATTTTATTATAAACAATTGTCTTGTAAATGGAATTTTTAAAGCATTCTGAATGTAAAAATAAAGAAAAAAGTGTGCAAGACAATAAGAAACACTACCTGCCAAAAAAAAAAGTGAAGTTTTGTTGAAATCGGTTGAAAAATGTAGGAAATCCGATCCGATATATAAACGAACACACACACACACACACACACACACACACACACACAACCAACCTGGGTTTTATAATAAGTATAACTCGATATGAGTTGTCCCCCTTTCATTTTCGCGATGCCTCTTAATCGTGTTTTCAAATTGATTTCGTGCAAAAACAATTGTGTTTTTCCAATTTTTGGCGCTGTCAGAACTACCGCAAGGTAATTTTACGTAGTCCTGTGAAGTTTTGTTGAAATCGGTTTAAAAATGTAGGAAATCCGATCCAATATATAAACACACACACACACACACACAACCTGGGTTTTATAATAAGTATGATTAATAAAAGTGTGGGATTACCCCACCTTATCTGCCAGGAGTACTTTTCTTAATTCTCGCTAGGTGGCGTTGTATAAAGCAGTATAAAAAGAAAGAAAACAAACTCTCACTCTCTCTCTTTTCTTTCTATCTACTTCCACCCGCTCCTTACCACCACAAAATTGTATGTATACAATTACTTAGGGATTCATTGAGTAATAGCTGGAAATTGTAAATGTGATATTTTGATGACAAGAACAATATTTGTGGGATTGTGTCACCGTTTGTGACTAGCTAGTTTTGTTTTTCTTTTTTTTTCTTTCTTTTTTTTTAATAAGTTCACTCCAAGGAAGGCGATATCGCGTCAATAAGACGCAAGAAGCTACTGGGGGTGAAAGAGAAGGATAGACTTTAGAAGGAACCGGAGACCCAATCCTAAACAGGAAACAAGAGATAAACCTCTACTTCTATTCAAAAGACTCCAGAGGAGTGTGAAACGGGCGACAGGCGAACTAATCTATAGAATAAGACCAGCCCTCCTTTTGGCCTTGTGCCACATTTTCTGTATTTTGACGGAAATAAATATTTTCTTTCTTTCTTTGATGACAGGAAGTGATAAAACGTGTCTCGTTTCCATTCCGTTGTGCTTGGTTTGGTTTGGTTTACGGTATATCAACCTCAATGGGTTATTTAATGCCGACAAAATTTTTAAGGCTGGTAATATTTTTTTCCTTCAAAAACGTATAGCTGGTAATTCTTTTTTTTTTTTTTTCAAAAAACGTATAGCTGGTAATTTTTTTCTCGTAAAATGTATAGCTTCTTACGAACTAACAAATCTTTCCACTACCATTCTACAAAGTACCACCTTAGGTTACAGAAGAAGCAGATAAAGAAAAAAATGAGCTGACGACGTCAAGGAAAGGACCGAAAGATTATTTGCAGGACATTCCGACGTGGTTAGCAAGCTTGTCTCGCTAGAAAAACTCCGACT
Organism: Acanthosepion lycidas; assembly: GCA_963932145.1. Taxonomy (NCBI): domain Eukaryota; kingdom Metazoa; phylum Mollusca; class Cephalopoda; order Sepiida; family Sepiidae; genus Acanthosepion; species Acanthosepion lycidas. The sequence continues at coordinate 93,039,880 of OZ010575.1, forward strand.
GAGTAGTGAGTTCGAACTTCACTGGGTACCCCTTACTTTCGGCCTCGTGCCACATCTAAGCTACATTTAGAAAACCACCATTATGGGCATCTCGAAGTAACAAAAATCGGGCAATTTTTGTTACTGGTGTACGCGTTCGGGCTCCCCACATTAAACCGACCTCTTGACACAACCTGACCTCTTGGGGCGGGGGTGCTGTTTGAGTAAATACAGTTGCGTCTTCGGGCAAAATGCGACTTAGTTGTAACTCTGATCCCGGAGAACAGCTTCCTGCGATTGTACCTGCATACCCGCTAACGAGGGGGATCGGTTGTCATATCGATTCCAGCACAACCAATGCAATTTTTGTCCTTGGACCGAGTGTACGTGCTCCCCCAACATAAAACCCGACCTTGTATCACGTCTCGTCTCAGTGGGGCGGCTGAGTTAAATAACGAAAGATTATTCAGAGAAATGAAGACATTGGCATTTAATCGTGACATGGAGGGGGCTACTCAGAGGCTTAGCTGCGCAGCGACCCTACGACCACACTCGGCCATGATGATCCGGCAATGTTTAGCCTTTGTGTGCGCAAAAAAAAAAAAGGTAAATCAAAAGAAGCGTTATTCCTTTGACACTCCTACTATTTTTGACTCCCTCGGCAAATAATTTTTAGCAGATTATAAAAATGTGAATCAAGTATAATGCAACATTTATTATTTACTTTTTATAAAATTTCTTTACCATTTTATAAAAAAAAAAAAAAATTGTAAAGAAATCTTTTGTGCAAAAATATATTTTAAAAAAAATTATCAAAATATGTTAACCATCTATAATGCAATATTCAGTATTTAACATTTTATAAATAATTATGAAAACAAGTTTTTTTGCTTTTTTTAAAAATTCTATCTAATAAATAAATAGTATTTAATATTTTTGTCGTTAATTCCTGAGAATAAACAAAATGTATAAATCTACTTTTATACAGTTTGTGTGTGTGTGTATCATTACACTTTAAGCAAGGCAATAAAGCCACTGAGACGCAATAGGTTGCCGATTGTTATAGAATATGAGAAAAACTACTATTAAGGAGAGACGACAATAAAAGACAGAAGAAACGATTGACATTGCATTTAAATTTTTGAAAGCTCATAAATAGATTATTATTATTATTATTATTAATATTGACATTCGTGAAAAGATTAAAAATTAACATTTTTACTTTTCTTTACCGTTTTATAAAAAAAAATGGAAAAAATCTTTTTTGTTCAAAAATTTATTTTAAAAAATTATCAAAATGTTAACCATCTTGAATGCAATATTCAGTATTTACCATTTTATAAATAATTATGAAAACAAGTTTTGTTGCTTTTTTTTTTTTTTTTAATTCTATCTAATAAATAAATAGTATTTAATATTTTTGTTGTTAATTCCTGAGAATAAAGAAAATGTATATAAATCTACTTTTATACAGTTTGTGTGTTTAGCCATTGTCTTTCCCGCCTATCCCCAAGAACTTCATTTCTTGCCCTTTCTTTCTTTCATACAACACTACTTGTCGCAAAAATAAAATACCCACGTTTCCCTTGATAAAGTTCGCCAGAGGACGAAACGCTTCGGTTAATAAAAGTTTTCCTTTTGTCTTTATTCACACACACACACACATTACATATAATTCTGGAGGAAAAGTATGACAAAGTAGAAAAGTTTTTGTGTGGCGCATTTCGTCTTTTCTCTTTTTGGACTTCATTGGACTAAAAAAGGAAACGCATCGCTCGAAAACATTTTCCCCACTTTGTTACACGATATATATTTCCCCTAAAATTGTTCTTGACTGTCAAGTCGAATACATAAATAAATAATTTTTAATAAGAATTTAGAAATATGTATTTAATGAGGAGAAATCCTGAACTGGGACGTGTCACCTTTTTTTTTATGTAAGGGTCTAAAAATTCAGGGGGAAAATAAATAAATGAAATAAAAATAAATTAAACAAAATATGAAAATAATGAATTATGTAGAACTTACCTTTTCTGGGTGCAATGTCCTGTGAAAAACCCAAATAAACTTTTTTTTCCCCTTCTGAATTCTTCGAAAGTGCTTACACTACAGTGAAAAATATTGCAGTATAAAGTAAATCAAAATCTTTTTGTTTTTATAAATCCATTTTGACAGGGATTGCCTTCGCTTTAGTTCCTAGAAACTAGAAATTTTTCATTAAGAGAATCAAATTGTTTCACTCACAAATTATTAATTCTATTAAAATAAAATTCAAGTTGATCAGATTATTACACGAGCCAACACTTGAACGTGTTTTGGACAGTCACATATTTTGCCGAACTTATTCATTTCGTCGTCCTGTTTAAAAGCAACAAGTTAAATTTCAGAAGAGAGATAATTAAATTAATGTACAAGAACTGTTCCTTTTTAGACTAAAAGGTGAATGTTTATTATAAATTTATAACCAAACTTATTTATTTACAGTTACGTCTTGTTTAGATTTAAAGTCTTCCTTTAAAAACCTTTTGTAAATAAAAAAAAAAGGAAAAAAAAAGAAGAAAAGAACTTCACATTTTTAAGCTTCGTCTTTGTCATGCGAAGTAACTTCAATGAAGTTCATTTCAAGATAACTGTTTTTATCGGTAACACCACGAACTTAAAAAAAATGCATTTTTTTTTTTTTTTTTTTAAATAAAAATTTCTGTCTTAAGTTAAATTTTGTCTTTATTTGAAAGATAATAACTTAACATTTTATTTAAAAACTCAACGTTTTTAAGTGACGGCATACTTAAGAGCAAATGAAAATATTACGGCACACTTCGCAAAATTTTTAAAGGGTATAGATTTACATTTAATAAACATTATGAAATAAAACCATAGATTTTTGAAAAATACACACACAAATAAATGTGAACTTATTTTATTTCAGCTTTTGTATTCAACTATTTGTGCCGCTTATTCAGTGTGCTTTTAAAAAATTGGAAAAATGATTGAATCAACGCTGCATATCAAAAACTTAAACAATAGTAATTCATAATTCAGTGTATCCTACCATCACATTTTTAAGGGGAAAAGCAAAAACGGAAGGAGGGGTGCAATTTATTATTGTATTATAAAATTTAAAATAAACAAAAATTATAGAATAAATGCTGGGAAATTTGTCCCGGCTTTTCCCGCATCAAAGGGTTGAGGTTTAAAAATTTGCGAAAAACCGCAAGTAAAACATCCAGATTAGAGCGGACCAACTCTCTCTTTTAGGCGCGTACGAATAAAGAAAAAACTCCTGCTCGGTGAGTAACGACAAAAAAAGAAAGTGTTTCTTTACAACATATACAGAAAAAAAAAAGGTAAAGAGATAAAAGGACAATTAGGAGAGAAAGAAAGAGAAAAGAGAAAATGTTCTTAACAGAAAATATATTCTTATCTCTGATAAGAATCAAGGCCTTGGGAGCCGGTTTTGAAGTTATTAGGTTAGTGCAAAAATATTGTCGTTTTTTGACGTTAAAAAATACGTCAAAAAACGACAATGTTTTTGCAGCAACCTAATGAAAAGAGGCTGGAGTGACGATAGAAAAATAGCGAGAATGTGAACTTGTAAAATTGTTGTTCTCAAAAAATATAAAAAGGAATTCCACTACCATTATTCTTTCCATGGTGCCATACAGTCTGGGAGAAACTTCACAGCTTCTTCAACCTGTTTTAAGAACCTTCGAAACCGGCCCTCAGGACCCTGATTCTTATCAGAGATAAGAATGTGTTTTCTGACCAATAGAGGGGCCAAGAAATTTGTACAACGATTTTGGAGGGAAAAGTTCGATCCATCGGAGCCTACCAAAACTCCATAAACCTGGAGAATCTTGCCTATTTTGCCAGTGAGAATTTTGCCCACCGTCTGTGAGGTCGATATTAGGGAGCTCCAGTCAACTTCAGTACCCCTTTCAGCCAAAGAAGAACTACCTACTAAAGTGCTGTCAAGAACGAATGTCGGTCCACAATTCAAGACCAATTCAAAGCTGCATCCCTTCACCACTCCTTCGACGAGCCCACTGGACTTCTGTCATCGACCTACGAACTCACTCAAATTGCAGGATTCCTATATCTACGAACAATTTTCTTACTTTACAAGAACTGTGAGTGTTTCTATCAGAACCGTAACAAGTAACAATATTCTAAGCGTTTAAAGAACTCTTTAGGCGCTCAGAGAAATATTTTGAGCAAAATGCTAGGAAATTTGTCCCGGCTTTTTCGCATCAAAGGGTTGAGGTTAAAAATTGGGTTGAGGTTTAAAAAATTGCGAAAAAAAGGCGAGTAAAACTGCAAGATTAGAGCGGACAAATTCTCTCTTTTAGGCGCGTACGAATAAAGAAAAAACTCCTGCTCAGTGAGTAACGATAAAAGAAGAAAGTGTTTATTTACAACATATACAGAAAAAAAAAAAGGTAAAGAGATAAAAGGACAATTAGGAGAGAAAGAAAAGGAAAAGAGAAAAAGTTCTTAACAGAAAATATATCAAGGCCTTGGGAGCCGGTTTTGAAATTAAAAAGAGGTTGGAGTGACGATAGAAAAATATCAAGAATGTAAAATTGTTGTTCTCAAATTAAATTCCAACATAAGAAATTTGACTAAAAAAATCGTAAGATATTTGAATCCTTTAAATAAAAACATTCTGGATGTCTTTTAACATATCGAGAAAAAAAGTGGGAACATTGACTATAGGGACGCCTATAATTCAATATAACTGCGTAAAAATGTTTAATGAAACAAGCATGTTGAATACAATTATATGAAAAAGAGGTTAATATTCATTTATTCGAATAAAGAAAAAATTGAAAAAGCTAAATTGAAAAAATAAAAATACTTTTTAGAAAATGAATATTAGAACAAAATATTTAAAATAACATAATCGAAGAATAGTAAAAAGAATTATTAAAAAAAAAACAAGTTTAAGACTTATTAATTTATTCAAATACTAACACTGTATCATTACTATTCCACCCCACACACATATACACAAAGTATCTACAACAACATTCTTGTTCACATTCACAATATAAAAAATTACTAATCGACAACACAACTATCCTACACCAAAAAAACAACAAATTCAAACTACAGATCCTTGAAGCAATTTATATTAAGAAATTAAAGCCTGCACTGAACAGAATCAACTATGAATGCTATAGTAATGTTCTGAAATGCCTATAAAAGAACATTTTTTTTCATGCTTTAATGCGCGCATGACCAGGGCATAACGTAGAGAAAATATTCCATAATGGATAATTTTTTCACGTTCTAATGAACGCTCAGCACGTTTTCAACCGTTTTGCATTTAAAAGAATAATGAAAAAAATCACGGTAATGAATAACAATGCTCATCTTTGTATAAATACTTGTACTAATGAACAACATGGAGTTTTCTACTTGCGCCCCAGAAGATGATCTTCCAAGAAGATCGAAAGTACTTAGGAAATGAAAAATAAAAGACATTTAAACAGCTATAGGACATTTCTCTCATCCTTTAATATCAATACACAGAAAGTTATTCGTAAGTATGAACGGATTTTGTTAAAAATTAGCTGACATAATGTCTGTAATTTATTCAATCAGACATGCCTAAAAGAGAATTTGCTGCCTAAATACACAAATCTACACACACACACACACACACACATATATAAATATATATATATATATATATATATATATATATATATATATATATAGCTAATATTAGTGGTAAATATACACATACATATGCAAAATATATAAATATATATACATAGGTGCATACACATACATGTATATTTTTTTAATAAAAAATTCCAAGAGGATAGAATCCAGGTAGAACTCAATGTCAAGGACAGAGTAAGGATATAATAAAAAGGCTATATATATATATATATATATATATATATATATATATATATGCCGTGACAGTATTTCGCGGCACACTTAAGAGGATCACCTGGCACATTAATGTGTTGCGTCACGGCAATTGTGCATCAGTGGCTTAGCACATTGATTGCCAGCCACGAGATAACTCGATTTGACTGTTTTTATTACGTCAACTTCGATTAACCTCATGCCAACAATGAGTCCATTTGCAGTGATACTTTTAGTGTGAGAACAGACTTCGGTCGAAGCTTTAAATCAAATAAGTAAATCTTATTGTCTAAGTTTTATTGCCTAATCAATTGCTAAGTCAGCAGCTAAAAAAGTTGGTTCACTGTATCGTGGTAGACAATTTTTTTTTCTCGACAGAATCTATCTTTCTTATTCATAAGTCTACCATTCGTACCCGCTTTGAATATTACTACCCCCATCTGGTCTGGCAATCTTGCTGCATATTTAGAAATACTTAAATACTTAACCAAAGAAGAATCTGCAATGTTATTGGTCCTGTCATGGCGTCTCGGCTTCAGGCCTTTTCCCACCACCCCAACGTAGCTTCCTGGTGCTTTTTCTATAAATACTTTCATGATAATTTTTCTGATGAACTGTCCGCTATCATACCTAGACTTCATGAATTTAAGTCATCATTCTACAGTTGAAATGGCCAAATATAACCGTAAGTTTTATGCTAACAGTTTCTTCTATCGCACTTCTCGCTTGTGGAAGTCACTTCTTCAAAAGTTTAAATGCAATGTCATTCGTTATCTTCTGTCTTATTCTTTTATTCTCCTCTCTCCTTAATAGCATTTTTTTTTTCTAATATTCTTCAATACACAGTAGCCTCCTTGCGTCCTAGTGGCTTCATTATCTTGCTTGGAGTGAAATGATTGAAAAATAAACTATTAGGTTGTTGTAAAAATAATGACGGTTTTTGATGTTAAAAAATACGTCAAAAACCGTCATTATTTTTGCACCAACCTAATAAAAATATGTATATATATATATATAAGTATATATAATGTATAGGTTGAAGACCCATCCTTGTCTTATACGACTTTCTATTGAAGATGCCAAATCAGTCGGGATTTGATCTCGGTTTTAGGCAATCAGATGTCTAGTCACACTGATGAGCTGTGAATCAGCAAAACAGTCTGTCTGTGGATAACAATATTCGACCATAGAAAATATGCATCCTGTGGCCGAATCGGTTAAAAGGCACGTCAGGCTATATGACGGTTCCGTATAGGATACAGGTTCGAATCCTGTTGGAGGACGAATATTTTCTATAAAAATTTCTCGGACATTCAGGCCGGTAAATGTTGTTTAATACTGTTTATTATAAACAGAGCATTTACTTAAATATTTGTATCTATAAAAAGAATGTATAATCATAAAAATGTCTTTATATCTATAAAACTTTCAGGGATTTTTCTTTATATAACTGTAAATCCCAATAAATTTTAAAATGCTCCTGACATTTTCTTTCATTATGTGAATAGTGTTTCTTTTTCTTTCGTTATGTGAGTAGTGTTTCTTTTTCTTTCGTTATGTGAGTTGCGTTTCTTTTTCTTTCACGTTTTAGAGAGCCTATATTTATAATTCAAATTATCTCTTTAAAAAAAAATCATTGGTTTTACTTTTATTTTATTTCTATAATTTTTGGCGGACTGCGGGGTTAACCTACGTTCAGAACACAAATAAGCATTGATATGCACTTGTGGTTATGGTACAAGCTGAAATTTGATCTAAAATTTTCATTGTATACTGTTTAATCTATGTGATTAACACGGATCACAGTGATCTCATTTAATTATGTTGAAACGTAAATATTTTCGTGTAAGATAAATTATTTACACACACACACAAATATATATATATATATATATATATATATATATATATATATATATATATATATATATATATATCATAAAAAGGCTTAAACACTTATATTCCATGGTCATAATTTATTCCATTGGAATCGTAAATACGATCCAATTCATCAGACCTACAAACTCAAAAAGAAAACACAAAAAACAACTCCGGGAATAAAAAATAAAATTTAGTGACAGTGTATGTATGAGAGTGTGGGACGACTCGTCTGTTACCCCTCCCTCTATAACATTCGTCCCACATACTCACTAAATTTTATTTTTTTATTCTCGGAGTTGTTTTTTCTGTTTTCTTTTTGAATTTGTAGGTCTGATGAATTGGATCGTATTTACGATTCCAATGGAATAAATTATGACCATGGAATATTAGTGTTTAAGCCTTTTTATTATATCCTTACTCTGTCCTGGACATTGAGTTCTACCTGGATTCTATCCTCTTGGAATTATTTTTTATACACACATATATATATATGTAATAGTTTATGATTGCATATGTATGTGTATATTAACCACTAATATTATCAATATATATATATATGGGATATAAATATTTGAAACACTGATCTTCATGCTAGCACGGTTTATACCAGAATGGTTTCATCAACCAGTATGTCTTACTACTTGATGAAACCATTCTGGTAGAAACCGTGGTAGCATAAAGGTAGGTGTTTCCAATATTTTATACCTTAAATCACTCTACATTTTCGTTTTTGCAAGGTTGTATTGAACACAGTCTTAATTTAGACGTTCCTTTTGGTAAATATCACTTTTGACAGAGACTGAATTTATAAAGTATAAAATGAAAATAATGAAATTGTTGAATAGCGATAAATTATTAAATCAAAGATATGAAACTACGCTAAATTGTAAGCATATTAAGGAGTTAACCTTACAATCTTGCTAAACTTTATAACTCAACTAGCAGCATGACCCGGCGTTGCCCGTGCTTGATTCAAAAATCGTACGACTCATACAGCAATCGCTATCACTTGACTTAAAATATTTTTGCCCTTCCTTGCCTTTAAAGGAGTGCCCTTTACCGTGCTGATGTTGCTACATGCCTTACTTCTTGCCTATCTCACACTGCGAATTTTTTCTAAGCTCTATACTAAACATTAAATCTGTTACGAAAAAAGAACTAAACAAAATGAACACAAAACGATCAGCTTTAAAAAAGGACTCGTAACTGGAAAAACCGAATGAAAAAAGAATGTTAACAACAAATACTTTTTCACACCCCACCCAGTTCTACGGAATCAGAATCAACGTTGAGTTTAAGCAAGCAAATGAGCCAATTGGATTAAAGTGCCATTGCAGATTTAAATTTTTCCCACTTGTGACGAATGCAGCTATCGATTTTTTTTTTTTGCATGCTAGTTAACATTTGTGTCAGTCAGCTGTTGGCTCTCACGCTGGCCAATAGAATCTTCCTGCCTATTCGTGGCAGCCAGCTATAGGCTCTCACTCTGGCCAGTACAAAACGGCCTCAAATTACAGGAAAACTGCCGTAGAAGCATGAAAAAAATCGATTATTTCCACTATCGATGGGAGTTGGGAAATGCAACGTCGGTCTTGGCCTTCCCGCTAACTTGGAGCATGTGCATGTAAATTTTGGTGCAAATCCGTCGAAAATTGCGGCTGTGCATTCGTTACACACACACACACACACACATCCTGCCTTTTATAGATAAAGATAACCACTCCTCTTATATTATCTTTATATAAATACTTTAATGTTATCTTTAGTGGTTTATTCTAGTTTTACTGTATTAAATTGGTTAGTATTCGTAAATACTGGTAGTATGGTTAGCAATCAATTGGTTTATTATTATTTTTTCTTACTCGTGGTGTTGAAAATAGTTTTTAATTTTAAATAAATATTTAAAACTCATGTAAATGTTTAAAACTTATTTTTTACGCTAATTTATAATGTAAGGTTGGTATAGTTAAGTATAGTTTTTCTTCTTAAAGTGTCCTTTATTTACATACTATGTGTAATTTTGTTTAAATATATGATTTCATTTACAATGCCATAAAATCTGAAACGCGACAATGCGTTAATATCATGTAGCGTTTTATTTCCGTTCAAATTTGAATTCTCTTTCTCAGCATGGATTCATTCTCCTGTCGTCGTAGTGCCGACCGCTTTCCAATGTATGCAGCAATAAACGACATCATCAGAAGAGGTTTGGATGCAGTTGGGTTTCCTTCCCAAATCGAACCCGTAGGCCTCGACCGTGATGATGGAAAGCGGCCGGATGGCATTAGCATTTTCCCTTTTAAAATGGGGAAGTCGTTGATTTGGGATGCGACTTGTGCGGATACATTTTCGGCTGGTAATTTGATCAGGTCCGCGGTTGAGCCAGGATCCGTCGCCCGGGACGCAGAGATGAAAAAATAGTTAAATATTCTTCTCTTGCTGATAGATTTTTTTTTTTTTTTTTTTAATCATGTGGCAGTGGAGACTTCAGGGGTTATTGGCCCTCGTTCGATGGCGTTCCTTCGGAGGATTGGCGCGATTGCGTCTCGATTAAGGGACGAGCCTCGCGAAACGGAATGGTTCTTGCAGCGTGTCACTGGCGATGTTTCGAGGTAATGCTTTCTCCATAATTGCGGCTGGCAGAGGATAGAAAAAAATTGTTTATAGTTTCTGGAATTGTCATCAATGGTCAACTGAACTTGCTTTGTTTCAATAAATTCGCTTCCAACTGTTCATTGGTTTAAGCTCATATCAACAACATATCATATCTTATTTTCTTCTCTTTCCTCTTTGGTATCTGTATAATTTGGATAGACTCTTCTTTTTGCTTTCTTTTCTTTCCATTCTCCTCTTTTGCTTCCTCTTCATTTCATTTTATTAATTTCTTCTTTTCTTTTCTTTTTTTATTTAAAAAAAAAATTTCGCCTTTTATGGAAAATTTTCTAAAAATGTAAAAGGAAGTGATGTTTCATAAATTGTAATTTTAAATAAAATCGTTTATTGCCATCATTGTTAACTACCTGATGAGACGTGTTTAAACGTTGAAACAAAATATGCAATTTTGTAGTAGTAACTTGCATATTCTAATGTATATATATATATATATATATATATATATATATATATATATACTAAAATAAATAAACATAAAATAAATAATCATATATATATACTAAAATAAGTAAACATATATATATATATATATCCTAAAATAAATAAACATATATATATATATGTATATATATATATATATTCTAAATAAATATCTCTTTCTCTATCTATCTATCTATCTCAACGTGGTGTAATGGTTAGAAAGCTTGTCTTGGTAGATCAATTACGACTGAGTGGTGAGTTCGATCCTCACTGGATGCCCCATACTTTCGGCCTTGCGCCACATCTAAGCCGGGCTTAGAAAATCACTATATATATATATATATATGTGTGTGTTTATTTAGTTTAGGATATATATATATATATATATATATATATATATATATATATATATATATATATATATATATATATATATATATATATATATATATATATATATATATATATATATATATATATATACACACACGTTTACTTATCTTAGTATATATATATTTATTTTTGTGTGTGTTTATTTATTATAGGATATCACCGAAAACATGTCAAAATCGCTACACAATTGCAGTCTTGTTTCGATGCATATCAATGCATCTCATCAGGCGATTGTAAATTACTTGCAGGATGGATTCAGATTACTACTACTACACACAAAAGACAATCAATGGTTAAAAGGTTTAACATAAGAAGAAGAAATTAGTTCCTTTAAATAGTATGTTGAACTAACCATTCTTCGTCTGAAGAAGGTCACAAGACCCAAAATACGTGTTGCGAAATATACAGAATAAATTATGAAAAATCTACACAATAATGAAAACCGTTTGCGGCTTTTTGCATCTTATATCTGCTTGTCTGAATCATCTTCAAGAAGCGAGAGCAAGATCTAAAAGGTCAGTCAATCTAACTCATCTCATCTCACAATCCTGACACTTGCTCCATATGTGGCCTCCTTTGTAAATCACTCGCGGGTTTTAAATGCCACTTAAGATTATCGCACAAAATTTCATAACTAAATCAATAAGCTGTCAGATTCTCAAACGTCGAAACCGACGGAAGAGTCCATTATATATATATATATATATATTGCTATAAACGTTATATTTAGTGGGTAAACGTGTTTGAGTAGACAAATGTTTGTTTTTTCTAACAGCATTTAAATTAATATCGATTAATCTATCGTTCTGGTAAGAAAATAAATTAAGTTATATAGGTATTTAGTTATTATGCAATGCTATATTTACTTTAAGTTTGAAATATCGTAGAAATACATGTTTTAACACGGAGGTAGGTATTTTTATTAGGTCTTGACAGGTTGACATCTTGACTGATAGACAGAAGTTTATCTAATTGTTTTTTTTTTTAACGATGGATATATCTATAAAAATTACTTGAAGAATATAACGTGAGCGCTCTATTATATAATTTTTAACTTAATCTTAGAAATTTAAGAAAATATTCTCCGTATCAAATGTTTTATGGAATTCTAGGTATTTTATGACTTTAAATTTATTATAGTTAGTGCTCTTATTTTCTTATTTACAAAATTCGGAAAGTTTTATACACACACACAAAAAAATTCAAAATTCTTTGAAAAAATATCAGTGTTCGATGACTTGTAGTAAGCTTCTTTTTTTTTTTTATGATTAGTAAATGTAGTTTTTACTTAATAAAAATATCATCTAACCGGTACAAATTAATACATAAATTTAAAACTTAATAAATTACTAATCAAAATTAAAAAAAAAAAACAATCAAACAACTCTTGTAAAAATTCATCATTCATGGAATTTTTTTTTTTTTTATGACAGTCGTGTCAATCTTATTGATAAAAGCAATTAAAAGATTTTCTAATTAAATAATTTCTTAGTTTTATTGCATTTTTTATTTTACGAGTTAGAGAACATATTTTTGGTAACTGTGGGTCTTGTTTTACTAAAAAAAAAAAAAAAAAAAACCCCAAAAAACTGATTATTTAAATTCTCCAAGGAGTTCTGTTCTGCATATAACTGAGGTCTCAAATTCGGCCGGTTCATTGTTTAAGAAAAAAAGACAAAACAAAACAAGAAAAAAAAAAAAAAAAAAAAAGAAAGAAAGAAAGAAAAATCAGTGTGACAACTAAAAATATCGTTTGTAAAGAAATATACAATGACGAATTAAAGTGACTTTATTTTTTTAAGAGTAAAGTTGATTAACAAGAATGGAAATTATTTATGCTTCGACTTAATAGATCAATATAAGTAACTTATTGAAATAATTATATTAGTTTAAACTAAATAAATAAAGCATCATGAGTGTTCTATACTTCTATTGTTATTTTTATTCGCATATTTTTAATCTTTTGTCAGCTTACTTCCCAACCAGATCAAAGACGTTCCGTTCAGGGCAAGGTACACTTTTGTTTTTATTTGTTTTCTTTAGTGTGACCTAAACTACCAAACAATAAGTGTTAAACTGATTTTTTTCACTTAAAATTGTATATATTAGTCTAAATATGCCTATTTATAGAAAATAAATGTAGGTTTCTCCAAAAATTCGCTAAAAAGAGCATACCGTGATAAAAAAAAAAGGCCGCAAACTTGATAAAAAAAAACAAAGTTTTATCGTCACAAAATGTTTAAGAGTAAAGTATTTTTTTATTATTTTATTTATTTATTTATTTTAAATCCTTTGTAGCATGTTCGAAATTTTGGTTAAAAATTTTGTTTTTCTTGCGTCAGCGGGTGCGCCAAAGATTAATATTGGGAATTTTGGCGTCTTTTTGGGGGGTTAAAAACGTATTGTTTTGGAAATTCTTGCAAAAATCAAATAATTGTCGTTATTTTTTTTATTAAGTTTACAAGACTTATTCACAAATGAAGGAAACTATTTTGGTAAATTTTTGTTTTGTTTCCCGAGCGCTAATATCCCTTAAAATTTTTCCCAAATCGTCATAATTCCGTGCAAATGTACTTGCTGGACTAACTCGAATTAACAATTAAATTATGAAGAAACCTTCATAATTTTGGAGTTATCGACAAGAAAAAATCGGACTTCTTGTTGGTCATTCGTCCCCCATTACTGCCATCATGTTTACTAATTTACTGCGTAGTACTTACGCAGGCGTAATCAGAAAAATCGGCCTATTTACTTCTTCTACAGACTTTCCTTGCAGAAAATCACTACGCACTACCGTAAAGAAATGCATTTTTTTTTTTTGGTATGTGTAGTTTTATTTATAACAAAAACAAATTAAATAATACAACAACAGAACCTTTTTTCCGTTATGAATAGCAAAAAAAAAAAAAAAAATTACATTTATTTACGGTAGTGCGTAGTGATTTCTAAATAAACGCAGGACTACTTGAAGAATTTAAATAATCAATTTGTTCTTGTCAAACAGTAACACCTTTTACTGAAAATCTGCTCTGATTCGTAAAATAAAAAATGCAATAAAACCATAACATTAATTAGAAAATCTTTTAATTGTTTTTATAAATTAAGGACACTGTATTAAATGGTTAGAATGTTCGCTTTCTGACCATGAGACCCGAGTTCGAATCTCACCGAGGTCGATTTGCCAGGAAGGTGACTTCTTGATGTTTTGTTATCGGTCTGGAGGAGGCGAACCCAGCGTGCGGCACCTTTGGAAAATGCCGGTAAACCATACTACGGGTTGACTGTTGTTTTTTTTTTTTTTTTAATGTTTCGGTTTTAAGCTTTTTTAAATGCTTTGGTTTTTTGAGTTGTTTTTTTTAAATACTTCTGATTTGAGGTATTGTTTTTTTTTAATGCTTCGGCTTCCAGCTTTTTTTAAAATGCTTTGGTTTTTAGCTTTCTTTTTTTTTTATTTAATATTTGTTTTCAGGTATCGTTTTTTTAATGCTTTGGTTTTGAGCTGTTTTTTTTAAATGCTTTGGTTTTTAGCTTTCTTTTTTTATTATTTAATATTTGTTTTCCAGGTATCGTTTTCTTAAAACTGGTTTTACTTTTAATCTGTTGTTTTTTTTTATTAATGCTTCGGTTTTGAGCTGTTTTTTTATTCTTCGGTTTTGAGCTGTTGTTTTTTGAATGCTTCAGTTTTAAGCGTTTTTTAAATGCATTGGTCTTGAGCTGTTTTTTAAATACTTGTTTTGATGGGCTTCGGTTTTGGGCTTTTTTTAATGCTTTGGTTTTGAGCTGTTTTTTTAAATGTTTCGGTTTTTGAGCTTTTTTAAATGCTTTGGTTTTAAGCTGTTCTTTTTCTTTTTTTAAATTCTTTGTTTTTGAGTTGTTGTTTTTTTTTTAATGCTTTGGTTTTGAGCTGTTTTTTTAAATGTTTCGGTTTTGAGCTTTTTTAAATGCTTTGGTTTTAAGCTGTTCTTTTTCTTTTTTTTAAATTCTTTGTTTTTGAGTTGTTTTTTTTTTTTAATGCTTTGGTTTTGAGCTGTTTTTTTTAAATGCTTTGGTTTTTAGCTTTCTTTTTTTTTTATTTAATATTTGTTTTCAGGTATCGTTTTTTTAATGCTTCGGCTTTGAGCATTTTTTTTAAATGCTATGGTTTTTAGCTTTCTTTTTTTATTATTTAATATTTGTTTTCAGGTATCGTTTTCTTAAAACTGGTTTTAATCTGTTGTTTTTTTTAATGCTTCGGTTTTGAGCTGTTTTTTTATTCTTCGGTTTTGAGCTGTTGTTTTTTGAATGCTTCAGTTTTAAGCGTTTTTTAAATGCATTGGTCTTGAGCTGTTTTTTAAATACTTGTTTTGAGGGACTTCGGTTTTGGGCTTTTTTTTAATGCTTTGGTTTTGAGCTGTTTTTTTAAATGTTTCGGTTTTGAGCTTTTTTAAATGCTTTGGTTTTAAGCTGTTCTTTTTCTTTTTTTAAATTCTTTGTTTTTGAGTTGTTTTTTTTTTTAATGCTTTGGTTTTGAGCTGTTTTTTTAAATGTTTCGCTTTTGAGCTTTTTTAAATGCTTTGGTTTTAAGCTGTTCTTTTTCTTTTTTTTAAATTCTTTGTTTTTGAGTTGTTTTTTTTTAATGCTTTGGTTTTGAGCTGTTTTTTTTAAATGCTTTGGTTTTTAGCTTTCTTTTTTTATTATTTAATATTTGTTTTCAGGTATCGTTTTCTTAAAACTGGTTTTAATCTGTTGTTTTTTTTAATGCTTCGGTTTTGAGCTGTTTTTTTATCCTTCGGTTTTGAGCTGTTGTTTTTTGAATGCTTCAGTTTTAAGCGTTTTTTAAATGCATTGGTCTTGAGCTGTTTTTTAAATACTTGTTTTGAGGGGCTTCGGTTTTGGGCTTTTTTTTAATGCTTTGGTTTTGAGCTGTTTTTTTAAATGTTTCGGTTTTGAGCTTTTTTAAATGCTTTGGTTTTAAGCTGTTCTTTTTCTTTTTTTAAATTCTTTGTTTTTGAGTTGTTGTTTTTTTAATGCTTTGGTTTTGAGCTGTTTTTTTAAATGTTTCGGTTTTGAGCTTTTTTAAATGCTTTGGTTTTAAGCTGTTCTTTTTCTTTTTTTAAATTCTTTGTTTTTGAGTTGTTTTTTTTTTAATGCTTTGGTTTTGAGCTGTTTTTTCTTAATACTTTGGTTTTGAGCTGTTGTTGTTTTTTTTTGTTTTTTTTTCTTCAATGCTTTGGTTTTGAGCTGTTTTTTTAAATGTTTCGGTTTTGAGCTTTTTTAAATGCTTTGGTTTTAAGCTGTTCTTTTTCTTTTTTTAAATTCTTTGTTTTTGAGTTGTTTTTTTTTTAATGCTTTGGTTTTGAGCTGTTTTTTTAAATGTTTCGGTTTTGAGCTTTTTTAAATGCTTTGGTTTTAAGCTGTTCTT
This sequence comes from Acanthosepion lycidas, assembly GCA_963932145.1. NCBI lineage: Eukaryota > Metazoa > Mollusca > Cephalopoda > Sepiida > Sepiidae > Acanthosepion > Acanthosepion lycidas. The sequence continues at coordinate 93,056,510 of OZ010575.1, forward strand.
TTTCTTTTTTTTAAATTCTTTGTTTTTGAGTTGTTTTTTTTTTTTAATGCTTTGGTTTTGAGCTGTTTTTTCTTAATACTTTGGTTTTGAGCTGTTGTTGTTTTTTTTTTGTTTTTTTTTTTTCTTCAATGCTTTGGTTTTGAGCTGTTTTTTTAAATACTTGGCTTTGAGCTATTGTTTTTTTTTAATGCTTCGGTTTTGAGCTGTTGTTTTTTTACATGCTTCGGTTTTGAGCTTTTTTTTTAAATGCTTTACTTTTGAGCTGTTGTTTTTTTTTTAATCTTCGGTTTTGAAATTTTTTTAAATGCTTTGGTTTGAGCTGGATTTTTTTCTTTTTTAAATGCTTTGGTTTTGAGCTGTTGTTTTTAAATTCTTCGGTTTTGAGCTGTTTTTTTTGTTTTGTTTTTGGGCTGATTTTTTTTTTAAATACTTCGGTTTCAACTTGTTTTTTTTTTAATTCCTCAGTTTTGAGCTGTTTTATTTTTTTAAATTCTTCAGTTTTGAGTTTTTTTTTTTTTTTTTTTTTAAATGATTCGTTTTTAATCTTTTTTTTTTTTTAATACCTTGGTTTTGAGCTGTTTTTGATAAAATCGCCCTGCTTAAATTAATGAAATCAAATCAAATCAAATAATAAGAAAGAATTAAAAAAAGACAGACAAAAATTACTAAAAATTAAGGAATTATCTAATTTAAATGAAAATTTCAGTACGTATTCATTAATTATTTACTTTTATAATGAATAGTTCTTTTATTTAAAAAGAAAAGTCTGAGAAAATGTTTTTCTTTTTGTAATAACCACGAATATTTTTATGACTAAATTTTACTCGAAAAATTGTTTAAGTCACAAATTTTTACATTTCCATAAAGTTTAATCGCCGACGCCTGTCCGCTAAAAAAAAAAAAAAAAAAAAAGTTTTACAAAGATTCCAACACAACACAAACGGGATTGTCTTAAAAATTTGTTTTAAAAATATTAATTCAGTTTCCGGGAAAACTTTTCATGCGTTGAAATCTTAAAACATTTTTTCTTTTTTCTTTTTTTCTTTCTAGAAATTTAAAAAATAGGGATTAGAAATTTTGTTTTAATTATCGGTCACGGACGTCTGGTTAGTCTGGTTATTAGTAAAAAAAAATCAGAGATCCTTCTTAGTGGATGGTAGTACCACCTTCATTGATTTAAAAGACCTGTTCAGAAAGAAAATTACAATTTAAAAAAAATAAGCACTACAGAAATTAGCACTTCTGCCCCAACCCCTTCCCAGTAGGCATGGGGCCCCTACACGGTTGAGAGGTTCGGGGTAAGTAAGCACTGGCCCTGTCGATTATTATAGTTGATGATTAACAATATAACTTAGTTTGATGAATGACAATATAATTTAATTGATGACTGACAAAATAACTTAGGTAGAAAAAAATTAAAAAAATTAAAATTAAATAAATAAATAAATAAATAAAAATGCTGCTGAAATTAGCCCTTTTGGGGGGCTACAACCTCGTCGAGGGTTCCTGCGTAGTACACACTGCACCGGCCATCCAGATACATGATGTATACTATTAGTTGATGATTGACAATGTAACGTCAGTTTAAAAATAATTTAAAAAATGGCGGATGACCATAAAACAATGCTGGAAAAAAACCGTAGAGGCCACAACGGCCCCCCCCCCAAAAAAACATATCCCCCCCATCTCCCGTTTTGGGGTTTCGTGGGTAGGACGTGCCGGCCCTGCGTGGTACGGTTTTCGGGCATTTCGCAAAGATGCAGTAAATTGGGGTTTCCACTTCAAGCCAGTAATATAAAGAAGCTATCTCTCTAATCGACTAGGGTGAGATATTTATTAAATATGATCATAATCTGTTTTATTTCCTCACATTAAATGTCTTAAGGAATAACTGTAACTGACATTCCTTTTATTTACAGTAATATCCCGTAATTAACTGACCATATAATTCTGTGTGTTCCTTTGTTTGGTAGTTGGCGCGTAAATGAATGGACTATTCCGTTTTGATCGAGAGGAAAAACGGGAAAATATCAGAAAATATCAAAGAAAGAAAGAAATCAAGAAAGAAAGAAATCAAGAAAGAAAGAAAGAAATCAAGAAAGAAAGAAAGTCCTTCCTTCCTTTTCAGTAAAATGAAAACGTTGTCAATCTGAAATTTTTTCATTTGTACCCATTTCTTAAAATAAAATTTCTTAAAGAAAGAAAGAAAGAAAGAAAGAAAGAAGTGTTTAATTACCCCGGCCAATATCCAATAAATAATGGCTTATTCCGTCTAATCGTGTGGAATGACAACACATGAAAGAATGAGCGAGCGATGTCGCTTTCACATGTTTAACGTCTGCTTCAGTAAAATGAAAAAAATAATTTTTATTTAGGTACCTCTATAGAAAATACAATACCTAAGATTAAAGGTAAAAAAAAAACAAAAAAAAACCGAAAAATCTTTCTTAAAGCTTTTATTTGAACTTTAATTTCAAGCTAATAGATTAAATTTAATGTTTCCAATAAGCAAAATACTTTTCTATATTTCAAAAACTAATTTGAATTGACCGGAAGGATTTTTTTTTCTAAAATTAGCGCCATCTTTAGTAATCTTTTATTAAAATGTAATTCCTTTTAATCTTCCAAAAATGAAATATACTTTTCTGAAACTTTATTTGAGGACTTTTAGTTGATTTAAAGTATAATTAATTTGATTTAAAGCAAATATTATTTACTTCAAGTATAAATATCACAAAAATGCATTTTTTAACACAGCGAAAGCTGTTTATTTAAGCTGTTGACAAGTTTGACAGCATGATGACAGATTGATGTTTATCTAATGTTGTTCTATAGGAGCTTTCCCGTCTAAAAATAATTGAATATAACGTGAGCGCCTTTTTTATATATAATTTTTAATTAGTCTGTAATCTTAAAAATTTAAGAAAATATTCTCCGTAATCGTTTTATTGAATTTTAGATCAAATCTGGCTTTAAATTTACTAGAGTTATCGTTCTTGTTTAAATTTACTAGAGTTATCGTTCTTGTTTTCAGAACATGTCGTGTATGAAAATACATATCTACAAAAATCGGCAAGCTTATACAAATACGAAAAAAGTTCAAAATTCTTTTAAAAATATTGGTGTTTGATGATCTGTACTAAGCTTTTCCATTTATGATTAATAAATATCGTTTTTAATTAATAATCCTATCATCTAAAAGGGTGAAATTAATAGATAATTTTAAAAGATTTAAAACTTAATAAATTATTCCAATTAAAATTTTAAGAAATGAAAGCAGTTCTCGTAAAAATTCATTATTCCTCAAAAACTTTTTTCTTAAGACAATCTAAATGACACAGCCACTTGTATCCGAGGATACTCGTCCACTAGGACGGCTACCTAATCCCCACTGCAGATGATATTTTTTTTGTTTTTTAAATTCCTCAAAACCGAAGCATTTAAAAAAAAAAAAATAAATAAAAATCAGCTCAAAATGGAAGCGTTAAAAAAAAAAAAAAAAAAACTGCTCAAAACGTTAACTCCAAAAACATTTAAAAATCTTTTTAAAAGTGGAAACGGGGAGAAATTAAACAAACATAAAATCATATTTAAACTAATTTACAACATAGAATGATTCATGATTGCTTTTTCTTCTCTTATTTCCTTCATCTTAATTTCAGTCGCTTTTTATTGCAAATCTCGGACCGGATTATAAAAAGACCAAAATCTCCAACGGGACTAACTCCCGCGTCCCTTTCTCCTTGGGGAGAGGATGTGTCTACTTTAATATAACAGATGTCTTACCAATTAAACCAGAAGGATCACCGGTTTCAGCAATTCAAATTATCCTTTATTTGCCACAATCACCTGACACGTCACCAGCTTTTTACATATATACTAATATAGGGTGCTGCAGAAATACTTCCCACAGTGACGATGGTTTCTTATTCTAGCTAATGTCTTACCATTACATGGGAGGTATATCTGGGAGCTATATATGGGAGGTATTTCCGCCGCACCCTATAGTAGCAATATTACGTTTTATTTTTAAGGGAATCTTTTTCATTTAATATTTACTTGAAAAAACCCGTAAAAATTTTACGGTTTTCCTATTTGAAATTTCTGGTGAATCTAAATTCTTAAGTTAATGATTGAATAAGATCATGGCGATTTCTATTACGATAAAATATCACATACTTAAATATTTGAACTTAACAGCTTTAAAAAATATTGCAATTACAAATCATAAATGTGAATGGAGGTCGTTGTTTTAAGAAGTGTGTACAAATGAAAAGATTTGAAACTGACAACTTTTCCATGTCACTGAAAAGGATGTTAAACACCCCTATATTCTCTTCTATTCTTTCTTTCCTTTTCTCACTGAAACCAAGTAGCGTTTTTTAATGTCTTTTACCTTCTTATGCGATCAAAACGGAATAGTTCATTAGTTTATGAGGTATTGGTAGGAGACGTTAAACACTTCTATCGTCCCTTCTTTATTTCTTTCTTTCTATTTTTCTATCTTTCTTTGTTTTTCTCACTGAAACCAAGTAGCGTTTTTTATGTCTTTTACCTTCTCACGAGATCAAAACGGAATAGTTCATTAGTTATGAGTTATTGACACGAGTCCTTAAACACTTCTATCTTCTTTCTTTCTTCCCTTCTTTTTTTCTTTCTTTCTTTGTTTTTCTCACTGAAACCAAGTAGCGTCTTTGATATGTCTTTTACCTTCTCACGCGATCAAAACGGAATAGTTCATTAGTTTATGAGGTATTGACTGGAGACGTTAAACCCTTCTATCTCTCATTCTTTCTTTCTTCCCTTCTTTTTTTTCTTTCTTTCTTTGTTTTTCTCACTGAAACCAAGTAGCGTCTTTTTATTTCTTTTACCTTCTTACGCGATCAAAACAGAATAGTTCATTAGTTATGAGAGACGTTAAACACTTCTTTTTTTTCTTTCATTTTCTCACTGTAACTAAGTAGTATCTTTTCCCCTATTTCCATGCTATCAAAACGGAATAGTTCATTATTTATTAGGTATTGGCAGGGTGTAACGGTCGTGCAAACTAACTAAGGAATTACCGGGACAAGCACAATTATTATATGATGAGATTTTTCTATTTGTATTTCTGTCATTTTAATTTCAGTGATTTTTTTTTTTACCGCAAATCTCAGGCCCTCATTCTATGATCGTCTATAAGCAACGTGGATCAGAAATAAGAAAAAACCTCTGGTGAGTTTCGAACATGCTTCCCTTTTTCTGGGGAAGTCTGGGAGTCACGATACAAAGCAACTGAATTTAAGGTGAAAGAAATTCCCGTCGAAAAAGATTAATAGCAATTGTTTCATCGAAAAAAATTAAATCAGATAAAATTATTTTGATCATGACTTAAAAATAAAAAAATATTAATTAGCTGCAATCTTTACAAAAAGATCCGAGAAACATAGGAAAGCTTTAAACAGTAGAGAAACTCTAAAATCAGGTATAACTGATCATGTTTTGAGAGAGACTTGGGAGCGTGCCAACTTCTACGGAATTAAGTAGATATCGTCGTCTATCGTCTAGTTCACATTCATCCCCGTCCTTTTGAACAGGAATAAAGATTTATCTATTGTTCTTTTTAGAATTGTTACTTCTAAAGACTTTTCTTATTCTCTTTCACTTCCATGCGTCTTAGTGGCATTATCGCCTTTCTTGGGGCGAAATGATTAAAAAAATAAAATACAAGGAACAGCATTGGTAAATAAAGACTGTACATATGCTATATTCATTGGGAGAAGAAATGAACAAACATCGGGGTTCCAAAAATATGGCCACTAAAATGGCGATGCTGGTAAAATGCTTCTAGTTCAGTAAGTAGGTAATGGATGCGATACATGTGTCAGAGAAAGATTTTTTTTTTCTAATCGTATCGCCGCAAGCAAGATGATAATCTCACTAGAACGTAGCGGGTTACATGGAGTGAAAGAGAACGAGAAGACTTTTTAGTGGGAAAGTTTTGAGAAAAAAGACTTCTTGAACGGAGGTTCAAGAAAACAGAAGATGGCGATTAAGGCTGCATTTACAATTTTGAAGATTCTAGGGAAGCAAGAAATCGGAAAGGAATTCCACAAGTGAGAAGTGCGAGAGCTGTTAGAGTAGAAATGGCGGTTGCGTCTAGCTAGTTCAACAGTAAAGCGGTGAGACCTAGTTGCACGCTTAAAATCATGCAGTCGGGATATTAAGTTAAAACAAAAAAAGCTCATCGGAACAGTTGCCATGAGAATATTTGAATAAAGCCGTGTCATGTCGATGAGAAAGCAACTAAAGTTAAGATGCTTATCCTGTTGTGGATCTAGGAAGGCTGTGTGAATATTTAATCATGTGAATATATGCGCTGTAAATAAAGCATGCAACATCCACAAACATAAATTATTTTTTAAAAAAATGGCCAAATGGTAAGGATATTCAATCACGACAAAAAATACATGTTTGGAACAACAAATTAAATTTAATATACACAATTTTACAATTTTTTGTTTTGTAATGATATGTGCGAAAGTATATTTAAGAGAAAAAGTTCTTTACTGCTTCAGAAATGTTCAATGCCAAAAGTAAAAAGTTGTCTGCCTTTTACTATAATGGTTAAATTAAAATTAAATAAAAGGTTTTTCTATGAAAGATATTGGATGGAAAATTTCGTAGTATAAATTCTCCCAATCTTTCATAAAGAAAGTTTATTTCAAAATGCAGTATAAGAATTAAGTTTTTTTTAGTGTCTCTGTGAGTTATATCTCCTTTGCGTGTATAAATATCTTTCTGCACGCGAGTAAATCTCTGTGTGTATCCCTTGCATGTTAGTAAATCTCTGTGCGTATCTCTTGCGTGTTAGTAAATCTCTGTGCGTATCTCTGTGCGTATCTCTTTGTGTGTAAGAATGTCAATGCGACGAAAATTCGTTCGTCGTTTCTATTTATAGTTTTCTTAACGACTAAATCAGCTCAACAAAGGTTCGCCAGATGTTGCCAATAATTCTCAGAAATGCGTGGGCGAAATTGTATTTTTTTTTTATTTTTTATCCAATGTGATTTCTTGAAACATTTAAATTAGGGCTGAATTTGAGAAAGATTTTTTTTTTATAGTCAGTTGAGCCTATTTTTACACAAAATTTGTTTGTTTTGTTATGGAAATTTCTCGAAGCTTATTTTTTATTTAACAACCAATGAAATTCAAGAAAATGTTTGAAATTGAAATAAGGGTTACTAAACATGGCCCAAACGATTGCATTCCAGACCCTTCTTTGAATTTTGTCAAGGATCTCGTGATGCAGGAGATAAGTGTTCTCGTGTATCGGATATGACCTATCCATGAAGGGAAACGCATGTTCTTAAAAAAATATTCCAAAATACAACAGACAGCCGACAAAAGCTGACGTAACAGGTCGCGGAATTATCGCACATCAAACTGGGGGAAAAAAAAAAAAAAAAAAAAGAAAAAAAAAGTAAAGGAAAAAAATGAAAGGGGGGAATTAGTCTGAATGAACAAATTACAAGAGTTACGTCCCTTTAACATGTCTGCTGCGGCTGCTGCTAAAAAATTGAATTTGGACAAATAATCAAATAATCATTGAATTAAATATTAAACAGTTGTTTATTGTGAACGTGTTTTGTGAATGTTTATAAACAAGATGTCTATCATTTGACTAAAAAAAAAAAAACAATGTTTTAAAGAAGTACAAAAAATAAATAATTTTACAAGAAAAAAACCTGTCATTTTTTTTCAGAAGAAATCGACTTTATTTATATTAAAAAACAATATTCAGAAATTGTAATTACTGTATTTGCCTTAGCATAAGACGCATCTTTTTATTTTTAAATATACCAAAAATTGTCCTGTGCCGGATACAGTCGTATTAAGGATGGAAGATGACCGAGGCATAAAATTAAAAATTGTTAATAGTACTTATTTTTTTTAGCTTGTTTTGTTGTTTTTTTTCCTGCTTATAATGTATGGTAGTCTGTATTGTTTACTGAAATAGCAGTTTCTGTTAGAATGCATTCAATTTTTTCCTATTGCTTGTATAATACTGCTATTATTCAGTCAAATATTTTGCTTTTTTGCATACTCAAATGCAACTATCTATAAGAATTAATTCACATTTATTGTACTTTAAACTTTACTTCTTGCTTTGTTTATGTACTAGTACTCTGAAACAAATGGACCAGTATTTCGTTTCTACAATAGCGAATTTCATTTAGTTTGAAGTTTAAGATAACGATATATAATTTCATACTTTATTTCTTTATAGTATGATGAAACATAGCCAAAAATTAGTTTCCACAAAATAACATTGTAAAGTAGCGGGGCGTCTTATGTGAGGGTGCTTGTTATGCGAAGGCAAATATGTACTCAGTATTGTTGGAGTGACCCACAGAGGAAAATAAACGAAGAAATGGCGTATAAGAGAAACATTAATTCTGATTCATATGAAGTGAAAAATAAAAAATGAACATTGTAATCATCCATGATAGAAATTTATTTATAAATACGGAACCGTTCCAGGTTCGGTTCTGTGGCACAATCAAAGCTTGTTTCGATGTTTCAAATAAATTCCAGTGTCGTTTCTCATCATTATTGACTTAAAAATCACGTTAATGGTTGTGTTTCCTCTTTCAGATGCTGCCCGAATTCTTCCTCGCTTAAAAATACTTTGTTGCATACGTAGCACTCTACGCCATTTTTTGCCAAGCCCTGGCATTGATGTCCGCCATACTGGCTGGGGAATATATTGCTACAGACTTCACAATAATATTGTTTACCTTCAACAGGTATTAATGTTAAAGAAACATCTCGCTCGGTTGACATAGCTTTTCTGTGAGGTTCTCGTGGCTGATAAAATGTTGCATCTGGTTCAAATACTTGCTGTCTGCCTGGCATCAAGAAGGTTGTCTGGCTGTTTGAGAATACATGAGGGGTTTGCAGAGAGTTCACATTTGCCATATTATATTGAAATAGTTTCTCAGTCGCGTTTTCACATATGTGCGTCGTCAGATCTGTTATTTCTCTAAAATACATTCCACATGTTCGGCATTGTAACATTTTCCGTTGAGTAGCTGATTCCAGTTCCTTTAAAACGGCAAAGATTCGAAATTTCTTTTTTGCTTTTTTGTTTTTTGTTTGTCTTTCCTTCTAAATTACTTACGTTTATTGTTTAAATTTCGTTCATTTGGTTCTCAATTCGATTCAGATATCGTTCAAGATTTTCCGGTCAGATTTTTAAAACAAAACGAGGTGCATAAATAATTTTAAATTACAAAGAATATTTTTTCGCGACAGTTTTTTTTTTTTTTTCAATATTAACTCAAAACAAAAGTGACAGTTTTCATAAAAAAATCACTTCATTTAATGACTCTAGGTACTGTTGTCATATATATATATATATATATATATATATATATATATATATATATATATATATTTCGATTTGAAACATAAATAAAGACTTTGTCATCCCTTGATTTGTCACAGGGAATAACGTGTTTGAACTAAAGAATATAAATTATTAATCCAGATGTTTGATGATTGATTTTTTTTAGTATTTCATTTAATTTTTTCACTTTAGCACGTGCAAGAGATAAAATGAAATTTGAAACCGTCATTACAAACAGATTCCTTCTTTTGCCATATCTTACTAAGATGAAGTTTCATCATTTATTTTTATTTAAAATAAAACTTTGAGATTATGACAAAAGAAACACATTTTCTTTACGAAATACTAATTGAAACGTGTCTCGCTTCAGAACGCGAGAGATTATATATGCAAACTTTTAATAGGCTGAGTCATAATTAATTTCCCTTTTGCGAATCCAATTGTAATGAAGAACGTACCATCCTAGCTTCTAATAATCTTCGTCTGTGTGCCGTGTCCCTTCAGGACGTGGGTGGTAATGGCTCTCCACAACTTCCTACCATTTGTAGCCCCTATTAAAGTTTGTCTTTTCACTATTACACCCACCCTCTTTTCTGTCATCCACTTATACAATCTCATTAGGCAGGTTACTCGCTGTTTCCGTCTGTCCAAATCACCTTTGATATGTCCTGTGAGTATCAAATACTCCAAGCCCTCTTTCCTCACTGTGACCCAGAAATTTCAACTAAGTATAAGTGTCCCTTTTGTTGCCATTGTCGTTAGAACTTCGTCATTGCTCACATGTTCGATCCATGGTATTCTCAGCATCCTTCTGTTGAACCAAATTTCTGTTGCCTCAAGCCTCTTCTTCGTCTGTGAGGAGATTGTCCAGTATTCAATGCCATAGAGGCGGACTGATATTACATAACAGATGAGCACTTTCCTTTGTTTCTAACGAAATTTCCCTGTTTCTTAATACTTTGCTAAGCATTTCGAAGGCATCTTTCGCTGTTTCAAAGCGCCTTCAGATTTTTACAGTAAACTTCTTTGGAACGATTTAGAAAGAGTACCACAAATTTCTGTTGCCTCAAGCCTCTTCTTCGTCTGTGAGGAGATTGTCCAGTATTCAATGCCATAGAGGCGGACTGATATTACATAACAGATGAGCACTTTCCTTTGTTTCTAACGAAATTTCCCTGTTTCTTAATACTTTGCTAAGCGTTTCGAAGGCATCTTTCGCTGTTTCAAAGCGCCTTCAGATTTTTACAGTAAATTTCTTTGGAACGATTTAGAAAGAGTACCACAAAAATTGCTTGCCTTAAAACCATCTAGGTATTTAAACCGGCTGGCATACGTCTATTTTTTGCACGGGAAAATAATATGAGAAGTGCAAATTTTAAGAGATCAACACCACTGAATATTCCTTGTTGGAATGGTGGTTTTCTAAGCGTAGCTTAGATGTGGCACAAGGCTAAAAGGATCAAACTCACTATTCAATCGTAGCTTTATTTGATAATACAGGTATTTCGTCTGAACGAGAAACAACACTAGTTGCTACGGAATTACAAATACTTTGTTTATCGCTGCTCACCCAATACACTGAAAAAAGCGACATTTTTCATACTGAGGAGCACAGATCATTCTTCAACCATACTTTTACGGACTCGCTGCAGCTGATGGACGTATGATTGCGCATTTAAGTGTTTCCATGAATGTAATAACGAGCCAATCACAGGCACAATATTGCATTTCTTCCATGGAGATCAGCCTGTAGAGATAATCCTTGTTAATCCATTCCTTCGTTTGTTAATCCACTCCAAATTTATTCTTAACGGCCACGACTACATTTTTGTAAATGATATATATTAAGCCAGACAATTTGATAAAAAACAGACATTTAATAATGTGTATGTATGTATATATGTGTATGTGCATATATGTGTATGTGAATATATGTGTATGCATATATGTGTATGCATATATGTGTATGCATATATGTATGTGTATATATGTGTATGTGCATATATGTGTATGCATATATGTGTATGTGCATATATGTGTATGCATATATGTGTATGCATATATGTATGTGTATATATGTGTATGTGCATATATGTGTATGCATATATGTGTATGCATATATGTGTATGCATATATGTATGTGTATATATGTGTATGCATATATGTGTATGCATATATGTATGTGTATATATGTGTATGCATATATGTATGTGTATATATATGTATGCATATATGTGTATGCATATATGTATGTGTATATTGTATTCCTGGAGAAATAAAATATAATCAATGCACCCTTCAGGCTGTCTGTTTCTTAATTTTAATTAAACTTATATTCGCTCTGGTTTTACATTGAGCTCTATGGATTTCATCCTCCTTGGGATTATCCATACGGATTATCAAAGTTTTCATTACCTACATATATATATATATATATATATATATATATATATATATATAATAAAAATGCTTAAACACTAATATTCCATGGTCATAATTTATTCCATTGGAATCGTAAATACGATCCAATTCATCAGACCTACAAAGCATGTGTATATATTTATATATTTTAGATATATGATTGCATATGTATGTGTATATTTACCACTAATATTATATATATATATATATATATATATATATATATATATATATATATATATATATATAAATATATATATATATATGCATAAAGATAGATAGATTTGTATATATATATATGCATATAGATAGATGTATATATATATATATGCATATATTAATAGATAAATGTATATATATATGCATATATATATATATATATATATACATGCATATAGATAGATAGATAGATAGATGTATATGCATATAGATAGATAGATGTATATATATATATGCATGTAGATACATAGATGTATATATATATATATGCATATAGATAGATAGATGTATGTATATATATATATATATATATATATATATATATATATGTGTGTGTGTGTGTGTGTGTGTGTGTGCCACACATACATATATGTTTATGCGGATGTCATGGATATACTTATATTATAGGTAATTTTTTAGTAATTTTTATTACTACTTTTATTATTATTATTTATTTTTTTCATCCTGTTTTAAATATTACATTATTTTTTATTATTATAATGATAAAAAATGGTAAAAATGATGATGATATTTAAATGAATAAGAAAATAGATTCCATTTGTGGGTGGGGTTAAATGTTTACACATAAATTCTTTCCCTACCTTCCCTTACTCTTAGATAAAAATTTCTTCGACGCCACTTCTCTTTCTTCAATAGTGTAAGACCCCCGCTACATTTTTTAGGCTGAAGTTAAAATAGTTACTTCATTTTTTTTTTTTAAATGTCTGGTATTTTATCAAACTGTCTGTCTGAAAAATAAATAATAAAACGTGTGATGAGGCAGGTATATATATATATATATATATATATATATATATATATATATATATATATATATAGAGAGAGAGAGAGAGAGAGAGAGAGCGAGAGAGAGTGTGTGTGCTGTTCGATAAAATAACTCACCTGATTTTTTTTATTAAATGTTCTCTTCTCCGATGAAATGAAAGTTGAGCTAAATTCAAAGGATAAGCGATCTAAAATCCGAAGAAGAAGCTTTGAAAGCTCTTTGAATTTAGCAGTAAGTCCTGTCAGGCATCCGTTCAGTATAATGTTCTGGGGATGCTTTTCTTTTCATGTGACTGGTTTCGTAAAACCTATTGAAAAGACCCTCAGGAGCGAGCAGTACAAGAGAATTTTAGAGTCTTGTCTGTTCCCTTCTGTTGAAAGGGTGCAAATCGACCCCACCAAGCTCATTTTTATACAGGATAATGCTCCCTGTCACAAATCAAAATTGATGAAGGAATACTTTGATGAGAAGCAGGTGAGTGTTATGACATGGCCGCCCCAATCTCCTGACCTCAACTCCATAGAAAACTTATGGAGCATTATAAAGTACAGACTCTCCAGAAAGCAGTTGAGCAACAAAGAGGATTTGATTGTGAATTTCATATGCGAATGGAATTCAATACTTGGAGATGAGGTTTGCCAGAACCTAATCAAGTCAGTGCCAAAAAGGGTTGAAAAGGTTATTCAAAATAAAGGAGGACCCATAGATTATTAAATATTTCGAACTATATTACCTATTATAAATAAATTATACCTCTATTATTCTTTATTTAAAGCTGTTCGGTTATGTTTCTATTGATTACTAGTTGCAGGAAATAAGTGAGTCACTTTTTTTGCCCAGAGTTTTTCCCTAAATATTATTTATATCCAAAATTATAATTATCAATAGAATACCTTAGGGTGAGTAAACTTTTTTACTAGGTGGTCGGGAAGGGGTCTTTATATTAGTAAGATTAAAAATTAGTTTGACCCGAAAAACAATAGGCGAAAACATTTTTAAGTAAAAAAATCAGGTGAGTCACTTTTATCGAACAGCACTGTATATATATATATATATATATATATATATATATATATATATATATATATATATATATAACTGATGAAATATATTTATAACTGATCATATGATGACTAATTAATTTTTTTCCTTATTATTTATTCATTTACATTGCTCTGTATATAAATTTATACATTGAGCTCTCTTCATGGATTTGATTTTTTAATATTTAAGTTACAGAACAAATAGGAAACGTTTATCAGTCGAACAGGTTTCACTTTTATTAAAGCTTCATCAGGGAATGAGATGTGATGAACAAGAAGAAAGAAATTCTGATATATTTTTTTTTATTTTTGTGTTGATTAAATTTGCTTCACGGGCATTCGACTTGTCAAACATACGTTATTATAATTTGTGGAGTTCCGAATTCAAGAAGGGACAACGCGTCCTTTCGAAGTTCCAAGAAAAAAAAACGGATTCCAAAGCTCCCACTAACTAAAATGTTAAGGGTTCCACTCCTTTTTCATACAAGTGGACTCGACCACTGTGTACTTGTACTGCTGCCGGTGAATATCCGGAAGTCAGTCGGTGATAGAGTGAGTAACAGAAATACACGGATACAGTGAACAGTGAGACAGTAAGAGTGTGAAGTAACCGCATTGTAGGAGTCACAGTTGCGAGCACGTAGACTCAGAAGGAAGTCATACTTCGATACTGAATTTCCCAGACTGTATATACAGCGTGTTTCAAAAAGAATACGCTAAAATCATTACGCTGTTTTTTCAGGTCTATAGCATTGTAGTGGACTGAATCAGTGGTTATTTGATAGAGTAGTTATCAAAGTTTGATTGGGTGTCAGTTTCACCGCTTCTGGTGCAGCTGAATTGTGGGAAGATCAATCAAAATGGCAACTCCTCAGCAGAAGGCATTATGCGTGCTTGAGTTCGCGAAACCAAACGCCATTGTCACGGTGCAGCGTACTTTCAGAACAGAATTCGGCATTGATCCGCCCCATCGTGAGAGCATTCGACGGTGGGTTAAACAGTTTAAAGAGAGTGGGTGCCTGTGCAAAGGAAAGAGTCCTGGAAGACCACGTGTTACAGAGGAGCAAGTGGAGAGGATTCATGATGCATTTGAGAGCAGCCCACGTAAGTCCGTACGTCGAGCAAGTCTTCAGCTTGCCATCCCTCATACCTCTGTCTGGCATGTGTTAAAGAGACGATTACACATGAAACCATACAAACTAAGCCTCGTCCAAGCACTTACTAATTATGACAAGGTGATGCGGAGGACATTCTGTGAGTCAATGCTGGAGATGGAGGAAGGTAATGAAACTCTCTTTTCACGTTTAGTTTTTAGTGACGAAGCCAATTTCCATTTGAGAGGCACAGTCAATCGTCACAATGTGTGCATTTGGGGAACAGAGCACCCAAAACTGGCTATTCACTTTACTGCAAGCAGATTCGAATGACTTCATTTTTCAGCAACATGGAGCACCACCCCATTGGCATCTCGGGGTTAGAGCTCATCTGAATGAAAACGTGCCTCAGCGATGGATTGGGAGGAGAGGTGCTAAAGACCTTGCTCTCTATGCTTGGCCTGCCAGATCCCTGGACCTCACTGTGTGTGACTTTTTCTTGTGGGGGTATGTTAAAGACCAAGTTTATGTTCCAGGACTTCCAGCAAGTATCGATGACTTGAAAGATTGAATAACAGCTGTAATCAACACGGTGGACCGTGACATGCTGAGGCACGTTTGGGAGGAATTCTCATATCGGCTTGATGTTGTCCGCGCTGCCGGTGGTGGCCACATTGAGCACTTATAAAACATGAAATGAAACTTGAATGTATATACAACACATGTGTTCATGCTAGAGGTTTGTAATTTTTTTCGTTTTTGACACATCACGTGATGATTTTGGCGTATTCTTTTTGAAACACCCTGTATATTATTATTGCTAGTAACCGCATTTCTGGATCTACTAATCGTATTACCAATTGTATTATTACGTCAATACATTTATTTGCTATATTTAATTCCTGCGTTTGTCATTCGTTTGGAGATCGAATTTCATCCCGGAATCCACAACATAAAAAAAACTATAAATATTCCTTTATGTATGAAAGTGTATAATAATTCTAGTTTGCCTATGTGGGATTCAGATGATAATGTATATTCGTAAGTGTATGTGTGTGTATGTCTAAAAGACACCAATCTATCCCTGCTTTCCTCTGCTTCCCTTGTGCGTTGTGAATGTTATATTCTCCAAGCCTGCTTTTCTCAGTATGTCTTTCTGATTGTTAGCAAATTTCTTTGCAGTTCCTATCTTTTATATTATTGCTCACGCAAGGCCCAAGAGCGACTTAAAGTAGAGAATTACTGAATGAGATTGCTGTAAGGACGTTCAAGTGGGGAGTAAGGAGTGCATATTATGAGGATATGTAGGATAGATAATGGTGGATACGAGACTTGGATAGGTTAAGATCGTAGTTAAGATCGGGGAGTCTGTTGCATAACGTAACAGCTCTGGGGAAGAAGCTGTTTGTGTGGAACTTCCTCCATACTAATGGAATACGAAGAGAATAAGGATGAGTCGACTCTGAGTACTTGACATGGAGGGTCTTAGCTGTGAAGGTCTGAACTTGGTGGAACTCAGGGAAGTGGTTCGTCTGAACAACTGCCATAAAAATAACAACAGAGTAGTGAGAAGCTAGCAACATTTCGCTTATGGGAAAGTGGTTGTAGGGTGAAAAATAATTCAGCAACCACAAGGCTGCGTAAAGGCGTTTGACATCTGTCAATGCTGGAGAGTTTGTATTAGACGGTTCCAGCTCAGATATGGTAATAATACTCCATTTGTTGGTCTAATCTGGCTCTTACAAAGATAAAGGGTGGCAGAGAAAGTAACGTACTTTCTGGAGCAATACAACTGACGATGGATTGTATATACGAATTTCATTTGTGGTCATGAGTGTGCTTGAGTCCCAATAGAAGCTCCATGCAAGGAGCCACATTGAGAGTACAATGCAAGGTTATCAGTGAGTAAAGTGGTTTCGGCAAGCCGAGTTGAAATTCTGTACTAATGCCTTTGGAAAAGATAAGAATATCTCCCTTCTACAGCAAGATGGATATAAAATAGCAACACAGACTGGGTACGTAGTTACAGGGGTCTAAACGCAAGGACATAAAAAGGCCATTCCACGCTGAGGGAAACCTACAGTGAACAAGAAGTAGCGTCGGGGGATCACAGGCCTTATGGTATATTTCTCCAACCATGGGGTCCATGGGCTCCCTTATTAACTATTTCCCAACCATAGGTCCAAGGGACTCAGTCAGTCACTTATGTGCCATGCGCGACACACGCTTAGGCGATCATGTATCTTTCGATACATGACTGACGATATTTTTTCCCGCAGTAGGTTGCCATTTCTTTTTGCGGTAGACCAGTTGCCATCCAAGGCTACAGAACCCGGTCTGTCCTGCTATTTACCCTGGGAGAAGAAGAGGATTCATACCTTTCCCAAGGGTATTAGCACGTATGTGAATTCGACTGGAATTCGAACTCGGCTCTCCGATTCCTCAATCCGAGCCGCTATCCATTACCCCATCGGACCTAAACTGAAATAAATCAGTTGATAATTTGAGTGGCAGAGAGAGAGGTGGAGAGGGGAATGAAAGGGAGAGCAGGGTTGAGATGGGTAGGGAGAGAGAGGATTTAAGGGGATGGGGAGAGAGAGGGGTGATATGCTGAGAGGGGAGGGAAGGGGAGGGAGTGTGCAGGCAGGTACGATTTTGAAAGTACTCCATTGATATGTCCCAGAAAGGGATATATTTGAACGAAGTGGCTAAGTGGTTTTGGCTACTGTAACCAAGTAGAATACGGTAGCAGTAATCGGCTGGTACGCGTCGTAGTCGCAGTTAAGAAGTATAGATCAATGGCGAGGATAATATTGGTCATGAATATGGTACCCCTGCTCTCTCTCTCTCTACCCCACTTCTACGTGCCTTGTCTCTTCAGGACGTGGGTAATCATGGTCCTCCACAGATTCCTGTCCGTTGTACCCTTAGTAAAAATTTGTCTTTATATGCCCATCTTCCTGTTCTGCCGACCATTTACACAAGCTCTTTGTAGGTAGTTCATGGGATGCTTTGCGTTGTCGCTCTTGCCTTCAATAAGTCCTGCGAGTGTCAGATTTTCCGAGCTTTCTTTCCCCATTCTGTTCCCCGCCTTTTTCTTATTCTAAACATAAGTGTCCTTTTTGTTTCCATTTTTCTGAAAACATCGTCGTTGCTAATATGTTCAGTGCATGACATTCTCAGCATCTTTCTGTAGAACATCATTTCTGTTGCCCCAAATCTCTTTGTCATTTGTGGGGAGATTGTGCAGCAATCACTGCCATAGAGGAGGACTGATATTGCATCAGAGTCCATTACTCCTTGTTTTGTTTCGAGCTAAATGTTTCTGTATCTTAATACTATGCTTAGCTTTTGGGAGGCATCTTTTTCTATTCAAATAAAACTTTGGATTTTGATCTCGTATTTTCCGTCCTCTGTTAAAACATTTCCTAGTTATCTAAATTTTTGTGCTTATTTTTTTAAATTTTGGTATCTCCAATTTGCTTCTTGATCTGTTCCCTTTTGACGACAACCATACATTCTTCTTTCTTACAATTGGGCTTTAGTCCTTTCTTCTCACTTTCCTTCGATGTATTCTGTAGGAATGCCTATAGTTTCTTTCTTAGTTTAGAAATTCCAACTGTCTCTTTTTGATGCTACTGTTTTTTTTTAACTATCTGTAAAACCTCGTTGTTGCTCACGTGTTGAGTCTATGGTATTCTCAGCATCCTTCTGTAGAACCACATTTCTATTGCCTCACGTCGCTTCTCCTTCTGTGGTGAGATGGTCTAGCATTCACTGACATATAGGAGTACAGTGGAACCTAGGGGGAGGAGGGTCGTCCGCTAAAACAGTTTGTCCGCTAATTTGAAGCACTTTTTTTCGTGGCCTAAAACACCCAGTTCAGTACAAAATTATTGTAAATAAATGTAAATACAGTATATATGTATGAGTATTTTAACTTATAAGCTACTATATAATAAATTAAAATAAACACACACAAATAGAGAGATGCCATAGTGACGAGCCTGACAAAAAACAATACTGTATACCAGACTTTCCCAGCCTTTTCTCAAACAGCTCCCTCCTTTGGGCACAAACTTTTTGTCAACTCCCCCCCCCCCGTCAAATTAAATTTCGAATATTATAATGAATTCATGTTTCATAGCAAGATAACAGTTACGTATTAATGAAAAAAGATTTTACTACTGTTTTCATTTCTATTAGAAATGCCAATAATTACAATCATAAAAAAAAAACTCAAACTTTTATTTGGTAATTTATCTCAATGAATTGAATAAAATGGTTAACGGGTGCTTATTGTCTAAGATTCTTACAGTAGATTCATTTCATAGCTTATCTCAATGTTTTCAATGTGATGGATGATAGGTGCTTAATGCCTAAGGCTCTTACTCTAGGTTCATTTGATAGTTTATCTCAATGTTTTCAATGCAATGGTTGATTGGTGCTTACTGGCTAAGACTCTTCCTCTAGGTTCATTTGATAGCATATTACAATTTTTTTAATGCGATGGTTGACATTGGTGCTTAATGGCTAAGGCTCTTACTCTAGGTTAATTTGATAGCTTATCTCAATTTTTTTAATGCGATGGTTGACTTTGGTGCTTAATGGCTAAGGCTCTTACTCTAGGTTCATTTGATAGCTTATCTCAATTATTTTAATGCGATGGTTGATATTGGTGCGAAGCTTATCTCAATGTTTTCAATGCGATGATTGACATTGGTGCTTAATGTCTAAGGCTCTTACTCTAGGTTCATTTGATAGTTTATCTCAATGTTTTCAATGCAATGGTTGATTGGTGCTTACAGGCTAAGACTCTTCCTCGACGTTAATTTGCTGGTTTCTCAATTTTTTTAATGCGATGGTTGACATTGGTGCTTAATGGCTAAGGCTCTTACTCTAGGTTCATTTGATAGCTTATCTCAATGTTTTCAATGTGATGGCTGATTAGTGTTTAATGGCTAAGACTCTGCCTCTAGGTTCGTTCGATAGCTCATCTCAATGTTTTCAATGCGATGGTTGACATTGGTGCTTACTGGCTACGACTCTTACTCTAGGTTCATTTGATAGCTTATTTCAATTTTTTAATGCGATGGTTGAAATTGGTGCTTAGCTTATCTCAATGTTTTCAATACAATGGTTGACACTGGTGCTTAATGGCTAAGGCTCTTACTCTACGTACATTTCATAGCTTATCTCAATTTTTTAGTGCGATGGTTGAATTTCGTGCTTACTGCCTGAGGCTCTTACTGTAGGTTCATTTGATAGCTTATATAAATGTTTTCAATGTGATGGCTGGTTGGTGCTTAATGGCTAAGACTGTTCCTCTAGGTTCATTTGGTATCTCATCTCAATGTTTTCAATGCAATGGTTGACATTGGTGCTTACTAGCTACGGCTCTTACTCTAGGTTCATTTGATAGCTTATCTCAATTTTTTTAATGCGATGGTTGACATTGGTGCTTAGCTTATCTCAATGTTTTCAATGCGATGGTTGACATTGGTGCTTAATGACTAAGGCTCTTACTCTAGATTCATTTGATAGCTTCTCTGAATTTTTTTAATGCGATGGTTGACATTGGTGCTTACTGGCTACGGCTCCTACTCTAGGTTCATTTGATAGCTTATCTCAATTTTTTTTACTTCGGTGGTTAAAATTGGTGCTTAATGGCTAAGGCTTTTATTCCAGGTTCATTTGATAGCTTATCTCAATTTTTTTAATGCGATGGTTGACTTTGATGCTTAATGGCTAAGACTCTTCCTCTAGGTTCGTTTCATAGCTCATCTCAATTTTTTTAATGCATTGGTTGACATTGGTGCTTACTGGCTACGGCTTTTACCCTAGGTTCATTTGATAGCTTATCTCAATTTTTTTAATGCGATGGTTGACTTTGGTGCTTACTGGCTACGGCTCTTCCTCTAGGTTCGTTTGATAGCTCATCTCAATGTTTTCAATGCATCGGTTGACATTGGTGCTTACTGGCTACGGCTCTTACTTTAGGTTCATTTGATAGCTTATCTCAATTTTTTTAATGCGATGGTTGACTTTGGTGCTTACTGGCTACGGCTCTTACTCTAGGTTCATTTGAGATAAGCTATCAAATGAACCTAGAGTAAGAATCTTAGCCATTAAGCACCAATGTCAACGATTGTATTGAAAACATTGAGACAAGCTAAGCTTACTGGCTACGGCTCTTACTCTAGGTTCATTTGACAGCTTATCTCAATTTTTTTAATGCGATGGTTGTCATTGGTTCTTAGCTTATCTCAATGTTTTCAATGCATTGGTTGACATTGGTGCTTACTGGCTACGGCTCTTGCTCTAGGTTCATTTGATAGCTTATCTCAATTTTTTAATGCATTGGTTGACATTGGTGCTTATTGGCTAAGACTCTTACTCTAGGTTCATTTGATAGTTTATCTCAATGTTTTCAATGCAATGGTTGATTGGTGCTTACAAGCTAAGACTCTTCCTCGACGTTAATTTGCTGGTTTCTCAATTTTTTTAATGCGATGGTTGACATTGGTGCTTAATGGCTAAGGCTCTTACTCTAGGTTCATTTGATAGCTTATCTCAATGTTTTCAATGTGATGGCTGATTAGTGTTTAATGGCTAAGACTCTGCCTCTAGGTTCGTTCGATAGCTCATCTCAATGTTTTCAATGCGATGGTTGACATTGGTGCTTACTGGCTACGACTCTTACTCTAGGTTCATTTGATAGCTTATTTCAATTTTTTAATGCGATGGTTGACATTGGTGCTTAGCTTATCTCAATGTTTTCAATACGATGGTTGACACTGGTGCTTAATGGCTAAGGCTCTTACTCTAGGTACATTTCATAGCTTATCTCAATTTTTTAATGCGATAGTTGAATTTGGTGCTTACTGCCTGAGGCTCTTACTGTAGGTTCATTTGATAGCTTATATAAATGTTTTCAATGTGATGGCTGGTTGGTGCTTAATGGCTAAGACTCTTCTTCTAGGTTCGTTTGGTATCTCATCTCAATGTTTTCAATGCAATGGTTGACATTGGTGCTTACTAGCTACGGCTCTTACTAGCTACGGCTCTTACTCTAGGTTCATTTGATAGCTTATCTCAATTTTTTTAATGCGATGGTTGACATTGGTGCTTAGCTTATCTCAATGTTTTCAATGCGATGGTTGACATTGGTGCTTAATGACTAAGGCTCTTACTCTAGATTCATTTGATAGCTTCTCTGAATTTTTTTAATGCGATGGTTGACATTGGTGCTTACTGGCTACGGCTCCTACTCTAGGTTCATTTGATAGCTTATCTCAATTTTTTTAATACGATGGTTGACTTTGGTGCTTACTGGCTAAGGCTCTTACTCTAGGTTCATTTGATAGCTTATCTCAATGTTTTTTAATGCGATGGTTGACTTTGGTGCTTAATGGCTAAGGCTCTTACTCTATGTTCATTTGATAGCTTATCTCAATTTTTTTAATGCGATGGTTGACATTGGTGCCTATTGGCTAAGGCTCTTACTCTAGGTTCATTTGATAGCTTATCGCAATGTTTTCAATGCGATGGTTGACTTTGGTGTTTACTGGCTAAGGCTCTTACTCTAGGTTCATTTGATAGCTTATCTCAATTTTTTTAATGCGATGGTTGACATTGGTGCTTACTGTCTACGGTTATTACTCTAGGTTCATTTGATAGCTTATCTCAATTCTTTTAATGCGAGGATTGACATTGATGCTTAGCTTATCTCAATGTTTTCAATGCGACCGTTGAAATTGGTGCTTAATGGCTAAGGCTCTTACTCTAGGTTCATTTGATAGCTTATCTCAATTTTTTTAATGCGATGGTTGACATTGGTGCTTACTGGCTACGGCTCTTACACTAGGTTCATTTGATAGCTTATCTCAATTTTTTTTACTTCGGTGGTTAAAATTGGTGCTTAATGGCTAAGGCTTTTATTCCAGGTTCATTTGATAGCTTATCTCAATTTTTTTAATGCGATGGTTGACTTTGATGCTTAATGGCTAAGACTCTTCCTCTAGGTTCGTTTCATAGCTCATCTCAATTTTTTTAATGCGATGGTTGACTTTGGTGCTTACTGGCTACGGCTCTTACTCTAGGTTCATTTGAGATAAGCTATCAAATGAACCTAGAGTAAGAATCTTAGCCATTAAGCACCAATGTCAACGATCGTATTGAAAACATTGAGACAAGCTAAGCTTACTGGCTACGGCTCTTACTCTAGGTTCATTTGACAGCTTATCTCAATTTTTTTAATGCGATGGTTGTCATTGGTTCTTAGCTTATCTCAATGTTTTCAATGCATTGGTTGACATTGGTGCTTACTGGCTACGGCTCTTACTCTAGGTTCATTTGATAGCTTATCTCAATTTTTTTAATGCATTGGTTGACATTGGTGCTTACTGGCTACGGCTCTTACTCTAGGTTCATTTGATAGCTTATCGCAATATTTTCAATGCGATGGTTGACTTTGGTGTTTATTGGCTAAGGCCCTTACTCTAGGTTCCTTGCTTCTTGGAACTAATCGCAAATCATCTTCAGAGGTTTTCTTCCTTTAGTAAGAAGCTCTGTTACTGAGTCGAAACCATATTCAGTTATATAGCAAGTTGAAAAAGCAATGAAGAAATGCTTGATAGTTTTCCACAATACTTTTAGAAATTTCCTTTTGTGTCCAAAATTTAATAAGTTTTGAAAATCTGAAAAAAATGGATACCGGCCAATTGCCACCTGAGTATGTTCAATGCCGCCACACACCAAATGAAATAAAAAAAAACTACCAGTGCCCCCTTTCAACATAACAGAGACCCCAAGATGGGAGCTATCGACTACTTTCGGAAACTCTGCTGTATACTGGACCAAAATCTGTATAAAATTTTAAGGCGATGATGCATGTGTATACACAACGAACGTCCAAGTAAGCAACCGCGTCTATTCCCGGAACAACCAGTCTCTGTCTCTTGATTGCGCCATTAAACAACAACTATTCCGGAAACTACCAGTCTCTGTATGTTTATTGCGCCAATAAATAGCAGTGACTAATCCCTGTACTACCAGTGTCTGTCTGTTGATTGCACCAGTAAACAGCAGCGACAGTTCACGGAACTACCTGTCTCTGTCTGTTGTCTGCCACAGTCAACAAATGCGTTCAATTTTGGAACTAACGGACTTTGCTCGCTATGCGAGAACGTTTTGATTTCCAGCCGAACTCTACCATTTCTACGGATTTTGTCCGTTGCATCCGAGACCGGTAATTCGAGGTTTTACTGTATCGTGTAATGAAATGGCGGTGCCAATTAATTAACAGGAAACATCACGCTTTATCATTTAACATTGCACTTTTTCACCCCCTGGCATCGCCGCCTGAAATGTTAATCTAGGACCCCGTTAGCTGTGTTTGTGAGCCAATGTTTGGCCCTCTCTTTGGCAGAGGAAAAGGCTTCTCTTGGACAACTGTTTCTCATATTTCTTCTTGTAGGTCTTGAACTCATATTTTATTTTCAGTTCTCAAATGAATCAAAACTCAATTACGTTAGAAGGACTCCATTACGGAAACGTATAATTTATATATATATTACTGACACTGAAATTGATTTTAGTCAATGTGAGATTCTTCATTTGATAACAAACTATACGAGGAAGCGCTGGAAATTTCTCGGCTCAACCCACTTCACAAAATCTGACCAAACGTCAGAAGTTTATAAAAGAGCTATTCTTGGTTGAACTGATAAATTTTCAGCACCCCACTTACGTGGGTATAGAAAGAATTTGAGTTCCTGATATTTCAGTGAAGTGGTCTTAGAATTGAGTTCAATCACTCGTTAACTGGAGCAAGAAATGGCTTTTAAATTTGAATACCTGCAAAACAAAACTTCTTTTAATCATAACCATTTTTGTCATCTATCGGCATGATTAACTAATTGGGCCTTCTTGGTCTCACGTTTTTCACTGACATGAAGTGAAGTGAAGACAGTGAATCAATTGCTAGGTCTGCTGTCAGGGACGGTTGGTTCACTGTGTCGAACCAGAAAATTTTTCTTGCCGGAATCCATCTTGCACCTTTGTAACAGAGAGGTTGACGCACTTGAATGCACACACACAAATATAACGTTTATTGATTGAAGATGGAAAACACGATCTTCCGTGAAAGTTACAAATTGTGTCAGCGCTATTAATAGGAAAGAATCTAGAACAACGATATATGAAACCTGAGACGGCTGATGGATAAAGAATAAATTTCAAATCGGGTTGGCGAGGACTTGTTTATAAACAAATGCAAAAGGGCAGGAGGCGATGTTTAATTTGGGTCATAAAAAAAAAAAATAGACGAAAATAATATTTTTGATAAAAACATATTGAAGTAAATTGGACCGGGGAGGTAAGATCAGTGTATGTTTACCGCTAGCGAAATCTGATCTAAACATAAGTTGTATCCGCTGAATTTGGTCATCGAAAAGACAATTGAAATGAACATTGAACTAATTAATTTTATCCACTAAGAGATTTGAAATAGATTTGAATTTAAACTTTGCTTATGGCGACACTCGTGTTAAGCGCGTGAACAACCTGGCTTATAACCTTCGGTTTGCTATATAAACGCGAGTTTTGCTGAGTTGGGGAGACTTAGGCGTTAGACGAGAGTGACGTTGAGAGAGAGAGAGAGAGAGAGAGAGAGAGAGAGAGACCGTCGTTGCAGTGAGTCGGTCCAGTGGCGAGTCAGAGATAAGGACTTCAAGAAATATCATCGTCTTTGTAGCAGTCGCATTGAAAAGTCGCTGAAACTTAACGTTTGTCACTTACGACAACCAACTGAAAAGCTACACTTCCACGTAGGGCTGGAATTACGAGTCACATATCCTCCCAAGTTGATTTGGAACGAGTTAATCACACCCACACCTCTCTCTCTCTGTTGGTATAATTGGTAGAGGAGTGGTCCTCTGTTCTTATGTTAATTGCTTTTCTATCATTTCTGTAAACTCTTTCTACTGTTGTTGTTTTCTTATATAAAAGACATCAATATTTTACCCATTGTTGTTCGGCTTCTGCAGATATTATTTCCTTGTTTGCCACATTCTAATTTTCCTGCCACCCACCCTCACAGCCGTGCCTACATCCCCAATCGACCGTAAACGTATGGACAACACCCCGCTTACTGGATCTAAAAACTAACACAACGTGGGCAGCAGGTGGAACTTGGCCAGTGACCGGTCGAACAATCTACAGGTACTCAGGGGGGCGTGCGGCCAGCTACCACTGAGTTCGGTTCAGACCGAGTGGGTGCCTCAACCCAAAGAGGAAGACGCCGGAGGTTGAGGGAGTGAAGGGACGAGTGGTAGACATAAATCTACTACTCAACCATGCATTGAATATTGCTGCTATATATGGTCTGCGGCTCCTGTAATCGGTTTTACCATGGAGCCTTGATGTTGGTCAGTTTTACATTGAATCCTGGATGTAAATGTTGTCTGATTTTGTATTGGAGCTTCTACACAAATGTTGGTCAGTTTTACATTGGAGCTTCGATGCAAATATTGGATTCATTTATGTCGGAGGCACTACGCAAATGTTGTTCGCGTTTTCACCTGTGTCTCTATGCAAATGTTGGCCTGTTTTACGTCGGAGGCTGTAAAGGTCTAACTTGGCAGAAGTATATAAAAAAAAGAGCTCATCTAACCATTTATTACAGAAATAGTGACAGAATAGTGATAGGCATGTTACATTTAGTCTGTGGGAAATAAACTGCAGAGTGGAAAACAAGTTAACCCCCACCCAACCCCCGCAACAAGACCATGTAAACCAGGGGTCGGCAACTCATTCGACCCCGCGGGCCGGATCGTTTTTATAATGATGGGTCGCGGGCCGGACGAAGGCCATTAATGAAAAAATTAAGGAAAATTACATATGCAGACCCCTGTCAACCTAAATGTTTAAAACCATAATGAAAATAAACATTGAGAAATCAGAAAAAACAAAAGAAAATCTAAAATTAAAAAAACACCTAACAAAAATTACTTTTCCTCAATGAATGTCAAAATACTTTAAAGTGAAAAAAAAATCAACCAAAGTGAAATGGATGAAATTATTGAAAATTGTTCCACAAACGAACCACACACACACACATCAAACAAAAACGAAGCACATATACCCATACATACGAGTACAAATAGTTAACATATAC
Source organism: Acanthosepion lycidas (assembly GCA_963932145.1). Taxonomy (NCBI): domain Eukaryota; kingdom Metazoa; phylum Mollusca; class Cephalopoda; order Sepiida; family Sepiidae; genus Acanthosepion; species Acanthosepion lycidas. The sequence goes on from OZ010575.1 coordinate 93,083,643, forward strand.
ACTTACGTACGCACACATGCGGTATCATCCACACATTGATGAGGCATGTATGTATAATGCGCGTATGTTTAACTGTCTTTAGATTTCTGCTACCTCGCATGTCAGTCCCTCCCTGGCCTCTTTCACTTTATCGTTCCTTTCGCTTCTGTTATCTTTTAATGTAGCCAAGGGTCATAACAAATATGTATCCATTATTTGACATTAAACATAGGCAACGCAACTTGGTAAGATAAGTCTCATGAAAGATAACTGGCAGATAGTCTAATATTTTTAGTGCACTGAGATGTGTAGACATTCTATGGAAAATGACATATAACAAATTTCATTTGAAGGTTGTCTCTCATGTTAAAAATAGAGTCATTGGTAATCAGGCTCGCGGGCCGGTCAAAATGGCTTCGCGGGCTGGATCCGGCCCACGGGCCGTAGGTTGCCAACCCTTGATGTAAACTGGAAAAATACAATAGTTAGTTCCTAAGTCCAAAATTTTAATGCTTTTCTGATTTGAGTTTGGATGACAGATAAGTAAAAAAAAATGACCCCAGTATCTAAACCGCAATCATCAAAATTTTTCAAAATTACTTGTTTGAATCTTTCGTTTCTTTCTCTTAAGTAAAGCAATTGATATCTTCAGATTGTTAATATAGTTAACTTTCTAAATATTAAGATCGGTTATGTATACTTTATCGTAAAACATTTTTCAGTATAGGTTCTTATTTATTGGATGCACTGTGGAGTAATGGATAGTGGCTTGGACTGAGAAATTAAAGTGCTGAATTCGAATTCCAATTGAGTTATATTTACTTATATGCTAATATCCTTGGGAAATGTATGAATCCATCTCTTCTGACCACATGGAATATTTTCCATTATCAAACTTGAACTGAAAAATTAAAAGAACAAAGATACTTTTCCTCAGATCAAAATAAAAATTTAATACTAAAATTTAAAATTAATATTAAGATCAAAAATTAAAAAAGCTTTACAATAGCACTTTAAAAATGTCAACATGACCCGGCGGTTTGTATCTGAGTGTGCCTGCCTGCTATCATGTTATCTAATCCCTGTTGCAAATGCCTGCTCAAGCACATTTGCATTTATTCAACATCGTCAAAACTAACCTGTGGATTACATTGCAATTATACTGCATTTCAGAGAGAGAGAGAGAGAGAGAGAGAGCATATAATCTGGTATGATTACCAGTTTGAACATATCTAGCCAAAATGAATTTCCACTTATTGCACTGTAATGTTTTCTCAGTCTCTGCATTTGCTACATACATAATAAGAGAGTTAAATCTCTCTAAAAGGAGGTGCTCAAAGATTATTGGTCCAGCCCACCTCCCAAACTTATTTGGACCAAGAACTCTTCAGTACCCACCTCTGATTAGTATCACTATCATAGTATCTTTTCAAGAAAATCTTTATATAAATATTAAATATCAATATCACTCAAGTAAAACATTTAAATAAGATTTCACTTTTCTTTCTTGTAAAAAAAATGTACATGCCAAAATTGGTTTTTATAAATAACAAAAACACAAATTTAAAAATATAGTTTTTATATATCTATAATTTCAAGAAAGCATTTTATATACACTAAAAAATAATTCAGACATGGGTTTTCAGGTGAGATTTTAAGTTACCTTTTAAAGAAAAGGCTTTGCCACATACTTGACAAGAAAAAGGAGTTTCTCCAGTATGGGTTTTTATATGGGTTTTCAAGTTACTATTTTGAGAAAAAGTTTTGCCACAAGCTTCACAAGAAAAAGGTGTCTCTCCAGTATGAGTCCTCATATGTGTTTTCAAATCACTCTTCTGTGAAAAAGATTTACCACATACTTCACAAGTAAATGGTGTCTCTCCTGTATGAGTTCTTAAATGTCTTTTTAAGTTGCTGTTTTGAGAAAAATCTTTACCACATATATCACAAGCAAATGGGGTTTCCCCAGTATGAGTTCTTACATGAGTTTTCAAGTCACTCTTTTGACAAAAAGACTTGCTACATAATTCACATTGATATGGTAACTCTCCAGTATGTGTTATCATATGTCTTTTTAAGTTAATTTTTGTTGACAAACACTTTCCACACACCTCACAAGGAAATGGAGTTACTCCTGTATGAATTTTCATGTGAATTTCCATCACAATCTTTTGAGAAAAAGCTTTTCCACAAATTTTACATTGAAATGGCTTCTCTCCAGTATGAGTTCGCACATGAATTTTTAAGATACTTATAGTAGAAAAAGATTTACCATAGACTTCACAAGGATACAGAGTTTTTCCAGTGTATTTCCCTGCATAGATTTTTAGGGCAGGATTTTCAGAGAAAGATTTCTCCCATACTTCACAAAGAAATGGAGTCTCTCCAGTACGAGTTCTTATGTGAGTTTTTAGAATACTTTTTGAGGAGAGATTTTTTCTACACACTTCACAAGGGAATGTAATGTCATCAGAATTATATTTTATATGAGTTTTTAGGTTATCTTTTCTAGAAAATTTTTTGCCACATTCTTCACATTGAAATGAAACTTCACCTGTTTGTATTTTCAGATGAATTTCCATGTCTTTATGAATATAGATAGTTTTTTTATATCTGGAAGAATATTAGCTTTGTCTCTTCTCATAAAAAAAATATTTTGAAGGAATTTCATGTTAAATGAATAATCCGCCTCATTCTCTGTGAAACAAGAAACAATTCATCTGTTTTTCAGCCTGCACTTGAAATCTGAAAATATAAAATACATCTTACAATTGTTGATATATTAATATTTGACTGGAAAAAAAAGTTTTGAAATGTTTTTCAATAGTTGATATTTAAACATGTGATTTCATCTCACAGGTGATTGAAATTCATGACACACACACGCACACAAACACACATATATTACTCAAACATTATTTTTACTGGATATCCATATTTGATGCGCCATTTATTTATTAAACAACATATTTATTTCCGTTTACCAACCTGAATATTTGAGAAATTAAAGAAAAATACGGACTCTCAAACATATTTTTTAAAATAAAATTTCTTGAGTATTCGGCCCAGTAAACGAAAATAAATATACTGTTTATAAACAGGACATCGATTCAAATATGGATATCCACTAAAAATAAATTTTGAGTAGGATTAATAAATCAAAATCCATCATTTCTTTGGAAATAATATATATATATATATATATATATATATATATGGGAGTCTGTAGAAACCATTTAAACCATCAACCAGAAAGATGCCAAGTTCTGGGAGGATAGAATATTGAAACTGCCTCAAAGATGGTTTGGTTTGGTCTGGTTTATTTTGTTTTATGACATATCAACCTCAATGGATTATATAATGCTAACAAGATTTTTAGGATAGGTCTGTATGAATAGAATATGTATTTTTTTGTCAGAAATCAGTTTGTAGATCAAGTTTCATTAATGTTTTTGCAAAGAGGGATTTTTTTAGAGTTATATGTATTGCTGGTAATAATTTTTTTTTCCAAAAATGTATTGCTGGTACTTTTACTATAAAAAAAATGCATCTCTACACCTTCATAGTGTTTTGACACCATTTTGTGAGGGAGGATCACCATTTGCCCATGGATGGAACCCCAACATGTGCCACCACCCTGGGTCAGAGCGACCCCAGGAACAACAGCAATGATCTACCAATCAGAGGCCTTGCTGCCAGATGTATTGGGTTGGTGCATAATTATCAAGCGTTTTTAAACAATATTTATTATGAAAAAAGAATCATAACAATTCAAAAATAACATTTTTAAATGATTATTCCAGAGTGTATGATTATTGACACATATTTTTATAACCTGAAAATAAAATATTTTTATTAAAATAGGTAAATAAGGCAGCAATTTTTATTAAACAAATAACATGCTAACAAAAACGCCTGATAATTACGCACCAACCCAATAGTTTATTGTCATACCAAGTTCACCTCAAAGAGGGTGAAAGGTAGTGGAACAAAATGGCACATATGTTCAAATATTTAAATAATGTCTTTGAAATTTACTTAAAAAATGCTACAAACATTTGTTTCAACCCAATATATAGCCAGTAATCACAGGATTACAGTTTGGTGAATAATATGTCCATTGGGTGTGGCTATTTCTGTCATTTGTCTCCCTCACTGGAGCTGCTGTCTAGTGGACTCTTTTTTTATGGTGTATACCATTCGAGATGGACTATGCCATATATCTTCTTATTCATTCTGATAGGCTATGGATTTTGGTGACGTTTTGATCTTAGCAACTTTCTTAATTCGAACAACCTTTGTTTCACAAAGAGGATCTTTATGTAGGTGCCTAAATTAATCAAAGTCCCAGTTCACACCATCATACTTATGAATGCATACACAACATTTTACTCAGTTTGCACTTGGTAGCACACCTGCATTTCAACCATTAGATTCTTCATAATGCCTCAAGTCATTATGGCGAGATTAATAAGACAAACTTTCAGAAAATGTATGAAACAAAAACACAAACAACACTAATTCCAAATGCACCATTATTCAAACTGTTTTCCGAATTCAGAATTTTCCAGATATGCCAATAGCAGTACAGGGCTAACAGAGCAGTGGCCCCAGGTGCTGCATGAACTATTGACAATTTGAGATATTGAGAGACTTAGTAATCTTGAGAATGGTTAATCATGTTGGAACCTGATGAAAAAAAAAGTTTGGCTTAAAAATACTAATTTGAATCTATAAAATATTTATGAGGAAAACATTGGGAAGATTTGAACCTAAAATAAACAAAGTAAAATTCAGTAAATTCCAGTATAATTGAAACTCCTGGCCCAGATTTACAGACTCAGGGAAGTCATAATGGTGAGATTAATAGGTTTGCCAAAATTCTGCAAAACCCACATGGAACTGGGAAATTCTAAGTCTCCAGTAATCATATGTCTTTTTAAGTTAATGTTTGTGGACAGACACTTTTGACACATGTCACAAGCATATGGGGTTTCCCCAGTATAAATTCTTACATGAGTTTTTAAGTCACTCTTTTGACAAAATGCCTTGCTACATAATTCACATTGATATGGTAACTCTACAGTATGTCTTATCATATGTCTTTTTAAGTTAATTTTTTGTAGACAAACTCTTTCCACACACCTCACAAGGAAATGGAGTTACTTCTGTATGAATTTTCATGTAAATTTCTGTCATAAGCTTTTGAGAAAAAGCTTTTCCACAAATTTCACAATGAAATGGTTTCTCCCCAGTATGAGAGAAAAAGAAAAAAAAAAAAACTATGCAAAATATGCATAGAAAGATGACTAAAAATGTCTGGTTTTCTAGCCCATTAGAAGCATGGGTCATGAGGAAATTCTTTGTTTAACAAAAAGGATCTTTATGTGGATGCCTAATTAATCAAAGTCCAGTCACACCATCATACTTATGAAGACATACACAACATTTTACTCAGTTTGCACTTGGTAGCCAAGGGACAAACTGCTGCTTATTTTCATGTAAATTATAGCACATCTGCATTTCAACCATTAGATACCTCTTAATGTTCCAAGGGAAGAAAGGGATTTACTTGTCAAACTGCATAAGTATGTTGATTGCAATACATTCTCATATTTAATAAATTGTTCATATCTTTATCCACAGAGTTTGTTCTTTCTGCTAGATTTTTCTCCCTTTTAGGAAGGGTGTTCGAATTAAGTTGCTAGGATCAAAACATCACCTGAACCACAGAACCGAAATCCATAGCCTATCAGAATGAAGAAGACATATGGCATAGTCCATCTCGAATGGTACACACCATAAAGAAAGAGTTCACTAGACAGCAGGTCCAGTGAGGGGAGACAAATGACAGAAATAGCCACACCCAATTGACACATTATTCACCAAACTGTAATCCTGTGATTGATTACTGGCTAAAGTTTATGCCAGATATACAATAATGTGACCACCTTACACATTATATTTGGGTGCCGTTCATGTGTTATCTTTGGTGCCATGAATGGAAGAGACACGCCTATATTATATTTGAAACAGTGACCACAACAGGACACACCCCCAAGTATTGTACATGCTCTGCATATATTAGACAAACCAAAAATTCAGAAAAAAATTAAGTTGAAGTAGATTTTAAGGTCTAGACAAATTCTTCTGCATGACATGAAATCCAACCATATGATAATTATCAATGTATCTTTATATTTTCCCTGTCCCATCTGTAGTCTGAAGTGGGGAGGGGATAAATGAACTTAAGTTAGTAAATTTATGAGTGATTACTTCTCTTAGTTGTTTTTTATAATCTATTCAAGTCAAATATTTCTCTGATATTAGTTCCTGAGCAAAATGAACTGTTTAAATAATCAGTTCTTTTTCTTCTGCGTTTCTTACACATTGCAGTCTTATTTGTTCAAGCCTTTCATGTGAGGCACTCAGAACCTTTTGTCGGTTAAGTGATCATCTTGCTTCAACTTGATCTTGTAACAGGCTTTGTTGTCACCCTCCTTGTTGTTCTGCGGCTAATTCTTTTTCTTCAGAGAGATACTTCCATATCACTCTTAAACACAAAATGTTTAACATGAAAAGACATTGAGAAAAAAAGCAATTTATATAATACCAAGAGTAATCAATGAATCATAGAAATGCTGACTTTAAATTTACTATAATTATTGCTTTTATTCTCTGATGGTCATCCATATTTATAAAAACCAGCACATTCATACACATGCACAAAAATTCAAAATTCTTTTAAAAATATTGGTGTTTGATGATTTCTATCAAGCTTTTTTGTTAAATGATTAATATAGTTTTCAAAAAGATTTAAAACTTAATGAATTTTTCTAATTAAAATTTATAAAAAATGAAAACAATCCTTGAAAAATTCATTATTCATCAAAAATATTTTTTTCTGAAGATAATAGTATCCTTTATATATATATATATCTTATTTATAAAAGCAATTAAAGGCTTTTTTCAATTAAATAATGTCATAGTTTTATTGCATTTTTTATTTTGCAATTCAGAAGATTTTTGGTAAACAGTGTTTCTTTTTGACAAAAACAAATTGATGATTTTAACTAATATAAATATGAAGAGGCTGAAATTTTAATTTCTCAAAATTTCATAAGATCAAAATGTGAAAAAAAAAAAAAATTACCAAGATTTTCTAAAATAAAAAAAAAAAAATGTTGAATTGATTTCATTCATTTGTTAATAAGTCCTGAAAATTTCATTAAAATCTGACAATTATTTGATTTTTGCAAGAATTTCCAAAACAATGTTTTTAATGTAAAAAAAAAAAAAAAAAAAAAAAAAAAAAAAAGATGCTAAAATTCCCTATACTAATCTTTGGCCCATTCAAGGATGCAAGAAAAACAAGATTTTTAACCAAATTTTCAAAGCTTCTAGATAGGATTAAAAACATTTAATAAAAAAATACTGGTCTTTCTTCTCAATAACATAAACATTTAGTTTTGCCAATAAAACTTTATTTTTTTTCAAATTTGGAGCCTTTTTTATCATCATGGTATGGTTTTTCTTTTTTAAAAAATTTTTGGACCTTCCTAATTTAGACGGTGTCAACCAGTGTGTCACAGAAATCCAAAGGTACATTTGAATAGTGAATGATGTCTTCCAAGATGTGCTAAAAATTCAATATTTAGCATAGAGATAGGATTTCAAAGTATATTTATTAAACTTAAGGATTAATTAACACAGGATTTTAAAAAAAACACTTACTTTATACTTAACCTAATGAAAATAACGTTTACTTACTGACTTGGGAAATACATTGATACATTGCAAGTCTGTAACTTTACACACTTTAGCACTATTTTTTGTTCCTAATGAAATTTTCCTGTTTATTAATACTTTGCTTAGCTTTTTTTTTTTTGTAAGTAATCTTTCACTATTTCAGTTCACCTTCAGATTTCTGTGACATTCTTTGACTGACACTGTCTAAATAAACTGTTTCACTTTAAATTCTTTAACATTGATCATTGAATGTGTGTATTTTTAAAATTAGCATTTTTATCTCGGTTTTTACTAGGTATGTTCTAAACTTTGCTAAAAAAGAGCATACCTTGATGAAAAAAGAACCCAAACTTGATTAAACAATTTTTTTTTAATTGTCTAAATGTTTATGTTATTATTAAGAAGAAAGACCAAAGTATTTTTAATATTTAAAAAAAATTTTAATCCTTTTTAGCACATCTGAAATTTTATCTAAAAATCATTTTTTTTTGAGTCATCAAAATTGACATAAAATCAATCATGTCATCCATTATTGACATTTTTATAAACAAAAGTGAATTTCTCCATTTAAAAATCTTGTAAAATTCAATTTTACTTTTTTCAAAAGTTATTTTAAGAAAATTTAAAGTATACTTTGAAAAAAACATTATTTAACTTTTCAGTAGAAAGATTTTGTTAGTTTGAAATAAGAGAAGCATGCCTAACAGTGATGATTGGTTTTGAAGGTATCGACAACTAATGTTAGGGCAATTTATCAGACAGAAGGTCAGAAGTGACAGTATTTTTTATTTTTAAGTGAACCAGCTTAACTATAAAGTAATTCTTAAAAATTAAATACTTTCAAAAGTCTAGTATTTATTGATTTCTTTTAGGTACTTTTTTAACAAACAATATCCAAAGCCTGCCCTGTTCCCATCAGTAAAATTGAATCTAAAAATGAAAAATTAATAATTCCAGTATATCTTTCACTGACAAAGAAAAAAAATTATATTTAAAAAATGGAAAGAAAATATTTAGTGAAATATGTAAAAAAAAAAAAAAAAAAAAAAAAAAAAATAACTTTTAAATTTTGAAAATGTGACAATGATGGTCAGTCAGTCATAGAATTTGATACGCTCAGGAGAAACAACTCAAGCAGACTTTACATTATTTCAGAATCGTGTTTCCGTAGTTTCACCAGGAGTTTTTTTAATACATTTTTTCATATATTAAAAAATTATTGTAAAAATACAGTTTTGTGGATTGTAATAAGCTTTCAAATTTAAGATCTGTAAAAAGTAGATCTTTTAATAATGAGACACACTGCTTCAAATTTAATTTTAAAATATTTAACAACTTTAACACATTTTGCATTTAAAATTAAAAAAAAAAAAAAAAGTAAACAATTCTTGTAAAAATTCATTTTTAATTGAAAAAATATTTTGGCTTCAGATAAAAATGTCCTTAATATATATTATTCAGAAAAGACATTAAAAGCTTTTTTAATTGAATAAAGTCTTAGTTTTGCTGGGTTTTGTATTTTACAATTCAGAGCTAAAGTTTGGGTAGAACAGTTACTCAAAATACAAAAAAAAAAAAAAAAAAAAAAAAATATCGATGATTCTTCAAAGTCTTCTGCATTAAAAAAAACAAAACAAAAAAACAACAAATACAGAAATTTACAGTTTGGGATTTTCAAGTTTTCATAAAATTAAATAAGTGTGTGTGTGTGGGGGGGTAACAGATGAAAAGAATTTCTAAAAAACAAACATTTCTAAAATAATTTAATTCATTTTTTAATAAGTTCTGAAAGTTTGATTAAAATCCGACAATTATTTGATTTTTGCAAGAATTTCCAAAATGTGCTTTTCAACTAAAAAAAGCGCGAAGAAAAAAAAAAAAAAAAATTTTCAACCAAAATTTCAAACGTGCTAGAAAAGAATAAAACAAATTTTAAAAAATAATTAAATTATATACTTTGCTCTTTCCTAACAAACTTTTTCACGATAAAACTTTGTTTTTATTAAAGTTTGGGGTCTTTTTTCATCATGCTCTGTTTTACTTTTTTTTTTTTTTTTGCGAATTAACATACAGCGTATATTTACATAAAAAAAATGTGCATTATTATTTTTAAAATATTTTTAAATCACTCGGAAGATAATTTTCTATTTCAACAGAAAGCTAAACGAAACAAGGCTATTTCATCTCAGGTGGAAATTTAAATATGTTGGTATGATGAATTTAATTATTTCGGCTCTTGCCGCTGCTTGATTATGGTTTACCGGGCACCCAGCACGAGTATCAGCTTAATTTCATTTTTGTTTTTTTAATGAAATAATTCTATAACTTTTACATAATCTTCCATAGCAAAATTGAACCAGTCAAATGATGTTTTGTTTTGGAACTCTCTATCTGGAATTCCCCTCCGCACAAATTGTTGGGGTACAAAGCTACCCGTTGCCAATATTGTGTGTCCGGTAAACGATTGTCAATCATTTTTTTTCAAGATATGTTTTTTTTTTACTTTTAGGAAGTGAATAATAAAATTCAGACCGTATAAAATAAAAAGTAAAAAGATAAAATGTTGCCACATAATTGTTTTACGACAATAGTCTTTCTCAGTCGACCATGAAAAGACCGACAAATAAAAATAAAAAGGTTTTTCTGCACCATTTTTTAATGAAAAAAATATTCTTCTTTGCTTACCTGTCCGGTTTTTTTTGTTTTGTTTTTTGTCTTTTTTTTTGTTTTTTTACCTTTGTAACGTTTCGATTAAACAACAAAATAATGAAACACGGTACCTTTATCTTTAAAAAGAACCAGGAGAAAAGAATAAAACATACAATTTTTACCTCGGTTGTAAGAAGCTGTCGATAATAGAAAAAGAAAAAAAAAGAAAGAAAGAAAATTCAAGAGAAAATAAATAAACGGTGAAGAAAGGCATTAGTCCCGTCTGAATTTCTGGGATGAAGAATTATCATTATTTACATTTGGGTTCTAGATTAAAGTAAGTGGAATCGGAGAGCCGAGTTCAAATTCCGGGTTAGTCTGTTGCGTTCACTTTTTTACAAATGCCTTTGGGAAAAGCATGAATATATTTCTTCGTTACCAGTTATGTTTTTTTTTTTTTTTTTTATGTCATCCTGGGTAAGGCAATAAAACTACTGAGTACTCGGACTCAAGAGGGTTACTGAGTATTAGAGAATCTGAGAAAAATATACTAGGAGAAAGGACAATAAAAGAACAAGAAGACAGGATATAACGATTGATATTGAATTTAAATTTTTGATCATCAATGTTGACTGGGTACAGGGAAAACTGTCCCGGCTTTCCCGCATCAAAGGGTTGAGGTTAAAAAAATTGCGACAAAACGCCAGTAAAAACAGCAAGATTAGAGCGGACAAACTCTCTCTTTTAGGCGCGGGCGAATAAAGAAAAACTTGTCGGAGTTAACTCCTCCTTAATTTCTTAACTGTTCACTAGGGGACGCTCTCCCTACACTATAAATACTGGGCGATTTCTTGCCTCGTTCTCTTTTTCATTTCTGCATTTTCAGCGAACACATCTACAATGCTCTTGCAGAAGATTGCGTCTTCCCATTTGTGGGAGACGCCATGAACATTATACACACATACACGTACGTACGAATATTCACCAAAATACAAACTCCTTACGTTCACACACAAACACAAATGTTAATGTCGATGTCCATTGTAAATTTTGTTGTTTAATACATATACTTGTTTCTGTGTGTGTGTATATATATATATATATATATATATATATATATATATATATATATATATATATATATATATCGGTCTTGTTTATTTTCTTTGCACTTCTTTCAAATCTCTGAGTCCGCCATGTTCTTTTAGTTGGACCTTCTTCTAACAAGAATAAAAGCAGGTGTTCCTAATTTAATAACACGTACAAACCCCCCTGTCCGCTATAATCTCCTGCTCGTTGTGTAACAATAAAAGAAGAAAGTGTTTATTTATACAGAAAAAAAATGGGTAAAGGGATAAAGACAATTAAGAGTGAAAGAAAGGGAGGAGAGAAAATGTCCTTTAAGGGAAGAGAGAATGTTCATAACAGAAAAAAAGGCTTGGTCAAAATATTTCTCTCAGCGCCTAAAAAGTTCTTTAAGCGAGTAGAATTTTGTTAAGGTTTAGAAACACTCACAGATTTCTTCAAAGTTCTTTCAGAGTAGAAAAATGTTGGTAGATATAGGAATCTTACAGTTGAGTGAGTTCGTAGGTCGACGACAGATGTCCAGTGTTCACGACAGAAGGAGTGGTGAAGGGATACAGCTTTCAATTGGACTTGAATTGTGGGCCGACGTTCGTTCTTGACAGCCCTTTAGTAGGTAGTTCTTCTTTGGTTGAAAGTGGTTCTGAAGTTGACTGGAGCTTTCTATCGCCAACCTTATAGACGATGGGCCGAATTCTCACTGTCAAATAGGCGAAGATCCTCCAAATTTTTGGAGATTTGGGAGGCTCAGAAGGGTCGGGGACTTTTCTCTCCAAAATCGTTATACAAATTTCCTGGTCCCTCTATTGGTCAGAAAACACATTCTTATCTCTGATAAGAATCAAGGCTCTGGGAGTCGGTTTTGCAAGTAATGAAAACAAATTGGAGTGAACAAGCTGTGAGGTTTCTCCCAGACTTTATAGCACCATGGAAAGAATAATGGTGGTTGAATTCCTTTTTATATTTTTTCGGCTCTCTCGTTAGTCAGGAAATATATTCTTATCTCTAATAAGAATCAAGGCCTTGGGAGCCTGTTTTGAAAGTAAAAAGAGGTTGGAGTGAGGATAGAAAAAATAGCTAGAATGTGAACTTGTAAAATATTCTTAAATTAAATTCCAACACCTGAATCAAGAAGCCGGGAGAGAGTTACACAAGCGAGAAATTAAACTGTTAGCATAGATCTTACGATTACATCTTGTAGTGATTATCATCACCATCATACATACGACAAGCATTCATTGGTTAATCTCCTCAAAACTAACTCACTGATTGGTCAATTCCGACTAATCAGATATCCTGCACGCGAGGAATGGAATTTCCCGCTCACTAAGGTTTGAGCCAGCCACGTGATACACCATCTTATATAAACAAAACACGTGTAAGCTCTTTCTCTTTCTCTCTCTCTCTTCAGTCTCTCTCGCGTCCTATTCCTTGCTGCCAAAATGTAACCTTCAAGAACTCCCGTCTTAACCATGCGGTCAGACGTTAAAGAACATTATATTACAAGTACGAACTCTTAAATCTTCTGAACTCTTACGAACTTTACCAATTCACATTTCCTAGCATGCAACAGGAATTTTATTCTTCTAAAACTTCAGTTTAATAATTACTTTAAATTTATGAGCTCAGGTACAAATATTTCCAAATCTAAGAGACATAACTCATTCAAACCTTCAGCTTATATGCATGTACACCAAACACTAATAAATTCAATTGTTATGTTTTGAAACATTACGTTCTGTCTTGTATTTTATACTGTGTGCTATTTTACGTCAAATATAAATTGAATTGTCACCGCTACATGTTTGGTAACCTCCAGCGTCATCGCTTGTTCTTTTCCACGTCATTCCTAGTCAAAAGACAAATATTTGTGGCGCATTATCGATGCAATCTAGCCATTTCAATTGTAAAATGGTGAGACCTTGTCGCCAATGTAGCACTGTGCTTAAGTTTATGTACCATATAGGAAAGTAATATTACAGACCTCTCCACGAGGTAGGATGTGGCACAAGTCCGAGTTTAATGTGGCAAATCCGAGCCCGTAGGCTCGGGCAAAATTTCCCTGTAGGCCCTCGCATAAACTGGGTCAGGTCTGTCTACCCACGCGGACGAGACTCTGCCCTTCCATACAGGAAAGCTCATCAAAACAATTACCATGAAAATATTTATAGAAAAAGGCACAGGGAAGACACGTTACGATGATGGGAAATCGACTGAAGCTTCGATGCCAAGTCAGGACCAATAAGAAGATTCTAGATTGTTCTTTGTCTTTCATCAAGAACCTTGAAATATATAACAGGGACACCAGACCATATATGGTAGCAATATTCAATGGTAGACTTATAGAATCTGGCAAGATAAAATGTCTAGTTCGACACAGCGGAAAACGTTGGTCCGAGATGATGCTGTGGCGGCCTTTTGCCACGTTTATTTAATTTTGTTTTGTTGTGGAACGCATGATGAAGAGGAATAAAAGGTTTGAATTATCAGAAGGCTTAAAATTGTGTGTGTTCAATAATCTTCCATCCACAACAATTACTACAAGACATAGAATAATGATTCATTAGACATCTTGTTTCAAAACGTAACAATTGAATTTATTAGTGTTTGATATACATGCATGAATACCGAGTGAAAAGGTTAGACAGAGTTGTGTCTCTTAGATTAGGAAATATTTGTACCTAAGTCCATAAAGTGAAAGTAATTATTAAACTGTTGTTTAGAAGAATAAAGTTTCTTTAGCATGTTTGGAATTGCGTATTGTACAAGTTGGTAAAAGTCCAGAAGAGATTTCAGAATTCATACTTGCGTGAATGTTGGTAATGGTCTTTAACATCTGACTGCATTAATTAAGACGGGAGTTCTTGAAGATTACATCTTGGCAGCAAGGAATGAGACGCGCGTGCGAGAGAGAGAGAGAGAGAGAGAGAGCTTACACGTGTTTTGTTTTTATAATTTTGTTGTACCACGTGACAGGCTCAGATGAGTTGGCGCCAAAATAGATATGTCGCGTAGGGGTGATTTGATTGGTCGAAACTGACCAATCAGCAAGCTAGATTGAAGGCGATTAACCAATGAATGCTTGTTATATATTTTGTAAGATTGTGATGGTGAAAATTACAACAGGAACAACAGAATTTTGGGATTACTGGGGTGAACATTGGCAACCCCTCCCATGTATAGGTTAGTCTAGGTCGGTTTTGTTTTAGTTACCTTTTTCTTTTTTTTCCAGTTTAACTTAGCTAGGGTGTGTATGCTCATTGGCCCCCCTTTTTATTTCTGACCCTATTTTTTTCTTTTGTTTAATTCCCCATCCCTCCCATCGTTAGGTGGTTAGTGATATCAGTTCTCTGGTGGGTGCGGGGCGCCTTTCGTTTCGAGTGTGTCTTTCGTATTTGTTGTTGTGTCTGATTGAGTGTGTGTTTGTGGCGAGTGCATGGATAGTACGAATGTTTTATATATATATTTTTTTCAAGTCCCGCATTGATTTCGTCCAGTTAACTGATGTTTCTACCACATTTAGGGCTGTGGGGGGTTTTCTACTAACAATATTTTTGTTTAGTTTCTTTTATATAGATTTGTATTCATTGTAAATATTCATTGTTTTTTTTTTTAGATGTTATTTTATTCCCCTCCCCCCCCCCACAGACAACGGATTGTATATATGGGGACTAGTTAGAACTTCATAGAGTCTCTGAGGCATTTTGGTGAATGTAGTAAGAATGGTATGTAATGGATGTGTTGTTTTGGTGAAAGGAACATTGTTTGTATGTTTGGGTCAGTGATTGTGGCTAGCTAAGTTTTAAATTTAAGACAGAAGATGACCATCCTTACCCCCCTTTCCCCATTTTTTGGCCTTGTGGCACATTTGTACAATAAATAATTACAACAGGAATAGTGCATTTCCTAGCAGGGGTTAACTGGCTTGTTGTGGAAGATTCCACAGTTTAATTTGTTTAGGAACCCAAACTGATGTAAAAGAAAGGGACAAGACATAGATATCAATATATATAAAATTGTATACAACGAAACATACAGTAAAGAATGTATACGAAAAAGCATGCAAAGTCTAAGACGAGAGTTGCCTCTCTTTGACTATAAAGTCTATCAAAGATCTTTGAAAGAAAATGAAAGAGTTTAGCCTGTTATAAATGTTTTAAACAGTTCTGCCGTGCAAGAGGAATATATGTAAGTGTGATAGAATATGCAGTTGAGAGTTGAGTGAGAAGATGGCGCATAGCTTCAACTGTCGTGGATTTCTGTAGCAGCTGAATTCTCACTAGTGCGGCTCCTCGTTTCTTATGCTTATGTAGGTGGTCATTGAATCAGGAGCCATACGCGGGAAGAATCATTTTCCACATGGAGAGAATCTGATTGGTCGATACTGACCAATCAGTGCATGAGTTTCGGGGAGACTTCTGGGAGCCAGTTCTCACAAAAGTGCATAAAATTTACTATTTACTTTTGAAAATATAGCGATTGTAAAATTGTCGCTTCAGGTAGCAGCGTTGCTTCCTGACCAATGAATGAATACTGTTGGAGATTTAAATTTGTAAGGGTTGTCGGAGTTAGCTCCTCCTCAGCTCCTTAACCCTTCACCAGGGGTCTCTCTCTTCCCTTGACTATAAATACTGGCTGACCCTTCGCCTCGATCTCTTTTTTTCCTCATGCCTTCAACTTTATACCACCTTGCAGATGTGAGCTCTCACAGATACAGCGTTTCCCAAATGCTGGGAACACGCTAAGAACAATACACGTACGTACGAACACTCACCACAACACACACACACACATAATATTCACCACACGCACTCTGTCAATGTAACTGTCCATGTAACTTGTAACCTTTAACTTGTTATTAATACATATATTTGTTTACATATATTTATTGGTCTTGTTTGTTTTCTTTGGGCTTAATTCAAGTCCAACTTTCTTATGTGGTTGGACCGGATAACAGGAAATTCTACCCACATGTTTTCTTCAACCTACGGTCCGCTAAGGGTGTATGTGTGTGTTTGGTGATGATCGCCATAATGCAATTAGTCGCTCTCTTAGAGGTTAACATCAGTCATGCTGATAGAAGGTAAAAAGGGTTCTCTCAGACAATACAATAGTAGATTTAAAATAAAATAGGGTTAAATATTGGAGCAGACTGTGCTCTTTAGCCTTGAATAACCTCTGGAAAACTACCTGAGTCTCGAGAAAGGAAAATTGAATTTGTAGAGGTCGGTATGTTAAACTAAAGTAACCGCCAGGATTTATATTTATGCAAAATACCACAAAATATGAAACAATAAGAAGCAACACAAAAACTGTTTTACAATAACAAACAATATTTATATTGTCACGAAAAATCTCGTGATGAAAAATGGGGTTATGAATGAAAAAAACTTGCGCTGGTCTAGAGTGTTAAGTTATGGTGTGGTGATAGGGGTTACCATTATTGTTTATTTCCGATGGAATCGCCAAATATGTTGTGAACGACGAACGTCGCGGTCATCATTATTGTAGTGATTGTGTTATCAATATTTAGCTTTGTTTAGGAAAGGTGGGATTGAGGACAATGCGTGAACGCAATGCAATTTATATTTGACGTAAATAGCACATAGAATAAAATACAAAACTGAACGGAATGATTTCAAGACATAACAATTAAATTTATTAATGTTTGATGTACATGCATGCGAACTGAAAAGGTAGGACAGAGTCGTGTCCCTTTGATTAGGTAATTGTCTTTAACGTTTTACCGCAATGGTTAAGAAGGGAGTTCTTGAAGGTTACATCTTGGCACTTGGTAGCAAGGAATGAGACGGGCGAGAGAGATGAATAAAAAGAAAACTCGAGGGAGTTTACATGTGTTGGGCTTATATAATGGTCGTGAGGCTCCCAGCATATGAGTGGGAAAACAGATTGGTCGCGTGCAGGCGGTTTGATTGGTCGGAACTGACCAATCAACAAACTAGACTGGAGGTGATTGACCAATGAATACTTGTTATATTTGTATGAAAGTAGGATGTTACTTACCAGATAGTAAGAGTGCATTTCCTCTAAAAAGAGGTAAGGCTGGTTTGTTGCGGGAGATCCCACAATAGCACGAATATGTCTTCTTGGAGTTGAGGCGATCCATCGATATTTTAAAAATACATCTTTTAAGTTTTTTAATTAAATAAAAGTTTAGTAATCATTATGATTATAAATTTGTGCCTAAAGTAAGGGTATATAGGGATTATTTTTATATATCCGCAACGAATATTAAGGAAGCTGTGTCGATGTCTCTTTCGTTTAAAGGATAAGAAGTGTATCCAGATTTCTTTCCTCTGACCATGTCGGTTATTTTTTCCTGTGCAACATTACGGCCATATTGAAAGGATAAGTCTGTGTTAATGCCGACACAGTTCTAGTCTCTGTTGTTGCTTCTTGTAAAAATTTTACTTACCTACCAACTCCAAGTTCTTGTGCCAGACACAAAAAACAAAAAAAAAAAAAAAAAAAAAATGGTAGAAACAACAATTCAAGTCACGATAATAATAGGTGCAAAATAAAATTAAGAAACAAGATGACCACCGCGTAAAATTTTAAAAGAAAAAATTACAATAAGCAATTAACGGTATTGACGGCCTAAATCAACCCGTACATTTTTTTTCTTTACTAATGCGTAAGCAAACGAAAAGCAAACAAGAGAAACAACACGAAAAACTGTTTTTATAACAAACAAACAATATTTTATTTATTATTTATGTATTGTATATCAATGATATACAAGCATGAGGGTTACTTCCCTTTGACTGGAATTTCTTAGAGTCCTTTACGAATGAAATATTTTTTATCTGAGTAAAAGAATTTTGTTCATGAAATATTGAAAAGTTGAATTCGCTTGCCGCTCTATGTTCACAAATGAGAGAATTGAATTGAAAGAATTCAAGAAAGATGAGAATATGCTTGATACAAACTTGTGTAGCTTTCAGAAGGTTTTTTGAAGTAATATCTCTCGCTGGTGAATACAAGAAGAGTTCTGTTAGTTTTTTTGTTATGGAAGAAAATCTCACTGGATGGGTTGAGCCTGTTTTTTGGTATTTATTGCAGGGTGAACGACTTGAGTAAGAAGAGAATTTTCGTAATGTTTGTAGATGTGCGTTGTTCATAGAAATTGTTGAATGTAAGAGTGTTTGAGCGAATTCATATATATATGCGAATGTTCGGTATGCGTATGTGTACGTGTGTTCTTTAGTTGTTACTACATTCTTGTGTGTCAGAGAAGGCAAAGAAGGCCAAAAGAGGAAGAACAAACTTGTGTCAAAGTATCTATATCTATAATTCTCAAAATGTGTGTATATGTCTGTGTGCGTGTGTGTGATTGGCTATTGTTTTACGCATTTCCACAGTTTTCATCCGATTTCAATGACATTTTTTTTTGTTTGATAGATAATGCTTCAGCGCCGGTTTTGAGTCCAAATTATTGGCGACAATGGCTCTCCACTACTTCCTGTCCATTAACTCTCAGCAACTTTTTACTATATTTAGTAACTGTTCTTGGATATGCATTTTTCATAAAATCTTTATAAAAATAAATAGTTTAAAAAATTATTACAATAATATTATTTATTATCATACAGCTCCCTTTTCAGCGTCATCCCCCCATTCACATTGTCCACCACCACGCCACCCCACGCCACCCCACGCCACCCCACCCCACCCCACCCCACCCCATTTCGGTATGTGCCTCAGTTGCACCCAATTATGGATGGGCTGACTTTAAACTTAAACTGGTCCAATTGAACGGCAAAAATCCCCAGTAATGAAACACCCGGGCGAAGACAGGTTATACTGCTAGTTTATAATAAACGTAGTCATGCTCCAGAGAGCATTTCTGATTTTAGCGAAAGAAAATGATTCTGAATAACGCGTAGGCGTTGTACGGACGTAAGCGAGAACATGGTTTTAATCTTAATAACTGACCAATGAGAAGTTAGAGAAATATCGAGGATCCGTGATCCACTTTTTGTGTTTAATTTGCGCTAAAAATGACTGAAAGAAAAGTGGTAGCAGGAATGCTAAAAGTTCAAAGCCACCTTGAAGAACAATGGGCTCCGTCAGGACATTTTGCCATAGATACACCCGCTACAAACTACGGCTGCAGTACATGTGGTGCCTTTACAAGCCTAACCGCCCGGGTCATAGACATTATTTACAGTCAGATGTGACACGATAACTAGGCGTATATTAAGGTGGATTTCTAAAATATGTATTTTATTTTAATAATTTAAGAATAGAAAACGGTTAAGAATAGAAAAATAGTTTAAAAACATGTGTTTCGTTTAACAAAAGTACTAAGGGAAAAAGAAAAGGAAAAAAATAAATAAACGCCTTTTCTTTTATAAGTAAATTTATGGAAGAGAAAAGGGCATCAGATTACTACTAAATCCTACCAGTCTACCAATAAAATATTTGACTAAGTGATTTGATGTGATAAAAGATAAACGTTTAGGAAATAGATTTTAGATGACCAGGACAAAAACTGTCTATACTGTATCTTGACAACACATTAAGGAAATAAAGAAAAGATAATAGAATTTTCCCTTTCTCCAGGCAATAAAAAAAAAAGAAAAACGCCTGACTACTGAGAAAGTGCCAGGGCTATAAAAAACATCCGATGGCCTTCACACGAAGATTTGTTAAGATAAAAAGATAAAAACAAATCCTGGAAAATACATCGTTGGAGGCCGAGTGCAGACGGGATGTCCGCGGGATGTTTACACATCAAAGGAAGCAAAATTTAAGTACCTTGAAATTTTGAACTTACAGTCGCCAATGCTTATCTTTTGTTTTCACCCGGTGGTCTAGTGGACTTCCGATTATTTCAATATAAATACAAGTGATTTTTCCGAGCCGAGCAGTTCAGCCGGGCGTGTGCTTGAAGTAGCCACGTGTGTCAGGCACACTGAAGAAGTGAAACTCCGTTCGTCTGAGTCGGTCGGTTCGGCATTTAATCTCCATTAGTTAGAGTTAGAGCTGAGTGTCACATCGCCTGCCCCAACGGCAAGACTAAGTCTGAACGAAATAAAAGCGTCAATTAAACTCATCTAAGTTGTGGAAGTTCGTTCCTTCAATAGTCTATCTTGTGCCCCCAGCTTAAGACTTCGACTTTTTCAACCAACCCCCGGCAACATTACAGCGTGGAGAACGGCCGCCGGAGACATTGCACGGACCTCAACAAGGGGTGTCACACAGACTAAATGTCTTCATCTTTGTTAATATTATCACACGCACACCGTTTCAGTCATTGCGACTACCGGTCTTCTTTAGGTGTCTATCAATCAGAGAACTTCGGACTGGATCCTATGTTTAATTTGAAGTAGTTGTTACATAAATACCGCGCAACATGCATTGTGTGTGTGTGTGTGTGTGTGTGTGTGTGTGTGTGTGTGTGTGTGTGTGTGTGTGTGACTCCCTTTCCTGCTTAGACATGACCACGATAATCACACAAATTTTGTAGCAACATTTTCAATGAAATTAACCTCAACACCTTTATCTTCGCACACATACACATAGGTAGAGGAAAACGTGCGTGAAAAGGCGAAGAACAGAAACAATCTTCAGACAGAGCTTTACAAATTTAAATAATTTTATTATTGAGTCTAAAAATAATCTTTGTTTTCTTTTAAGTTGAAAGAAACAAGTCATAAAGTTCTTTATAAGTTCGACGAAAATGCTTTATTTTTACAACACGAAAGAAATGAACTGCGTTAGTATAAGATGTATGTGAATTCTTAATACGGAAATTCACGATTTACATTATTTCATGCATATGCAAGTGTGTTTCAAGCAGTAGGGAAGCTGTCAACGGTAACATTTACACTGCTGCTACAATTACGCTTTGTTTATATATTTTGCTCGTATATTTTTCGTATTGTAAACGGTGCGAACTAGTTTATGAAAATACTTTAAAGAAGAGAAATAATTTGCTAGAAAAAACTTAGTACTCAAATAGTTTATTTGACCATGCGATCATTGTGAATATTCAGCATTATTCATATTCTCCAGTTGATTTATACTGAAGACTGAATTTATTAATTTACGTTACGCTATTTACGAAAAAAATGTCGGATCACAAGGAGATAAAGTTAGATTTATTAAACACAGAAATTTCATTGGCTAATAAATATTCATTTGTTTTTTTTTCATTTCGATTTTCAGGAGAGAAAAGATTGTTAATCATTTCCTGGTGTGATCCTTCAAAATATTTTAGCAAATGATAAGAATGGTCGTCTGCCTTTTGAAACTCGAATGCCGTTTTTTTTTTTTAAGCGAATAAAAATTAGTTAAGTAAAGTTTGTCATTTTTCCCCTTCAGATATTAAAAAAAATACTGACAGTTATACAATCAAATTACAGTCTTGGAACTCAGATGAAGGGAGTAATTTCTTAGAAGATATGTAAAATAGAAAGAAAAAAAATTCCAATAATAATGATTTTCGGAAAAAATTAAATCAATTACGCTCTAAATAAAAGGTACAGAAAATAAAAGAAAGCGACGGTGTAGAGCAATATATAGTCTACTCTTAAAAAAGGTCCAGTAGTATTTTGGGACCTTTTCAAAATTCTGAATCGTACTATTCTACAACAGATATTAAAAATATTTTGACTGTAGGATATTATTGAATGTAATGTTGTTAAAGGAATTACAGTGCTGTTCGATAAAAATGACTCACCTGATTTTTTTTATTAAATGTTCTCTTCTCCGATGAAACGAAAGTTGAGCTAAATTCAAAGGATAAGCGATCTAAAATCCGAAGAGGAGACTTTGAAAGCTCTTTTAATTTAGCAGTTAGTACTGTCAAGCATCAGTTCAGTATAATGTTCTGGGGATGCTTTTCTTTTCATGGAACTGGTTTCTTAAAACCTATTGAAAAGACCCTCAGGAGCGAGCAGTACAAGAGAATTTTAGAGTCTTGTCTGCTACCTTCTGTTGAAAGGGTGCAAATCAACCCCACCAAGCTCATTTTTATGCAGGATAATGCTCCCTGTCACAAATCAAAATTGATGAAGGAATACTTTGATGAGAAGCAGGTGAGTGTTATGACATGGCCGCCCCAATCTCCTGACCTCAACCGCATGGGAAACTTATGGAGCATTATAAAGTACAGGCTCTCGAGAAAGCAGTTGAGCAACAAAGAGGATTTGATTGGGAATTTCATATCCGAATGGAATTCAATGCTTGGAGATGAGATTTGCCAGAACCTAATCAAGTCAATGCCAAAAAGGGTTGAAAAGGTTATTCAAAATAAAGGAGGACCCATAGATTATTAAATATTTCGAACTATATTACCTATTATAAATAAATTATACCTCTATTATTCTTTATTTAAAGCTGTTCGGTTATGTTTCTATTGATTACTAGTTGCAGGAAATAAGTGAATCACATTATTTTGCACAGAGTTTTTCCCTAAATCTCACTTATATCCAAAATTATAATTATCAATAGAATACCTTAGGGTGAGTAAACTTTTTTACTAGGTGGTCGGGAAGGGGTCTTTATATTAGTAAGATTAAAAATTAGTTTGACCCCAAAAACAATAGGTGAAAAAAATTTTAAGTAAAAAAAAAATCAGTTGAGTCACTTTTATCAAACAGCACTGTATTTAAATTGACTAAACCGTTCGTAAAAAATAGGGAATAATTGTTAAATAAATTTTATAGCTTAGCACACATTAGTCGAATCTTGGAAAGAAAAAGATTTTAAAAATTTAAGTACCTCCACAAAAATTACATTATTACCGTGTATGCATTTTTGACAACTACGGCAATGTTTATTTACAAGTTTATAAAAATATGTAAGAGGGAGAGACGCTCTCAACCTATTATAGTGAATTTATGTGAATCCTTACTAGAGCAAATACTGCCAAAATACTTGCGGGCGTAGTTGTAGACCTATCACGTGTTATTTAGGGACCATTTAGAAAATAACAATAATAACTCCCTTCACCACTCACGCAAATTCAAGAAAAAGATTTTCGCGAACCAATTGTTAGAATTGGTTAATTATTTTAGAATTTAAATATATTCTTATCACTGATAAGAACCAACGTTTTATGAGCTGCTTTGGAAGCAAGGGTCCGACAACCTGTGAAAGTTTCCCCCAGGTTTTATAGCACCACATAACAGAGACTTTAACCCAATAAAAAAAAAGGAAGAATCCTTTTTATGTTTTGTTTATATATTTTATCTGGTTTTTATTGGGACTCACTATAGATTTTTAGGTAAATGTCTTAATTCCTTTTTAGAACCTTGGGAATTTCGGTTAAAAAATCTTTCTTTTTATTATCGTCAATGCAGGACCTTAATTTGTACGGGAAATTTGAGCATTTTCTTGCAATGAAAATACATTAATTTTTTTTTTAAATCAATGTGTTTTCATCGCAAGAAAACATTTTTAAAAAATTGAAATAATTGTCGGATTTTAATGAAGTTCAAACCCAATCAGGACTTTTTCGACACCGCTTCAGTAAGTACTCGATTGCTCTTGCTATCCCCTGCATTCAAATCACGCCAAAAATGGGATACTGTTGTCATACCTTAGTGGGTGCTGCCCAGATCTCACTCTCCAACCATGACAGAGTTCAATAGTGTTTCCGAGCCCTTGTGGGTGACGAATTATTCTCCATCCTTCAACCTCTCTCCCACAGGTTGGATGTAGCAAGCCTCTCGCTAGTTCCTTGGAAGATGTTCGGATGAACTACATTCCTTGGCCCCACTTAGGCAAACTTTGACAGCAAGAACATACCATGCCAATTACATAGTAGTAAACCACCCACACTCCTTCCCTATTCCATTGGTGAGAAGTAAGTTCCACTCAAACAGCTTCTTCCCGCGAACCACTGCCCTGTGGAACCGACTCCCAACAGGATGTTTTCCCGATCACTACAATCTTAACCTGTTCGAGGGTTAACCAGTATCTTCCACTCCTATACACACAAATGGCCCTTAATCGTACCCCTCTACCTCGAGTGGTCCCAGGGTCGTGTGAATCTCGGTGTAAAAAAATATACATAACAAAGCAGAGTGTAAGAAGAAACACAAGGGAAGGGGCTTACATATAACATGGAGATACGCCTATGCCTGGAGAAGTCAGTTTAAGAATCCAGATTCAAACGGGCCGGATTCATCTATGTCCCAGGCGAGGGCATATTTCACGAACGGGAAACAGCGAGTTTTGCGTTTTCCCAAATGATCGAAACCCAAATTGAGTCATGTCGGTCACTGTATGTTTATCTAAAAATAAACACGCTAAAATTCATCCTTGCCGTGCGCCGGCGACTTAGTGGTAGAATCTCCGACTGACGCCAATTCAGTCGGGTTTTGATCCTAGCTAGAGGCAATCGGACGTCTAGCCACACTGAAGATCTGTGATACAGCGAAACAGTCTGTCTGTGGATGACAATATATAAAAGTTTATATATATTTTATATATATAACTTTAAAGTGTTAATATGCTTTGTAATATATTGTATTCCTTCTGGGGAGGGGCGACAAACACTAGCTATACAACTGGGTTTGTCTGAAACAGATTGCATAATTATTGAGACTTGTTGAAAAGAGGCAACTTCATCCATCTCATTAATAAAGTGAATAACAATATCGGTGCTAGGCTCTCACGCTCCCGGTGGCTCTATGTCGGTCTCCCACTTAAAATTGTCATAACGTATTCATAAAACACAAATTTCATTGAAACTTATGCCCAATAACACATCACATGCAATATAGATGAACAATTCAACTAGGAAAATTGAAAATAAATATATCTAAATACAAAGAGAGACATGTTATGGATCTGTACATCTTGAATAAATCAACAATGTTTTGCGGCAATTTTTAACATCAGCTTGTAATTTTTCTTGTTAAAATATTTTTAACGCATTCAACATTATGGATAAAAACAGCGAATTTTTAGTGTTTTCTTTTTTTTTTTTTTTTTTTTTTTTTTTCGAGCATGAGCAAAAAAAAAAAAAATTCATGAATTTGGACAAAAAAAAAAAAAAAAGATCCCAAGATGACGTTAAGATCCGCGAAAAATTTTCACCCTTTTTAATTGTATTTATTTTCAATTTTTTTTTTTTTTTTTATTTATTTAAGATGGACATATCCATTATGACATGTCTCTAATTTGTATTTAGATATATATTGGTATTTATTTTCAATTTTTCTTGTTGAATTGTTCTTAGTTTTTAGGTAGAACAAAAGTTAAACAAAAGTAAAACATGTTGATAAGATAGCGAATGTTACAAAAAACCCCTGACCGGGTCCCTTATGTACTACAGGTACTCGCCGGCCCTGTCTTAAATAAAAGTATAAATTAATACTTCTAGTTTGCTATATCTATCAATTTAAATGTCATGAAAGGACACGCCGACACAGTCTCTAAATACGATGAAAAGATACGTGGGAAGAAAACGTTTGTGAAGCCTTCTTTGAAATTAGAGCCTATGGTTAAGAATTTCGATTATCTCCCCTTATCCACATTTTTTTTTTTTTATTTTTTTTTATCAAACTGACATTTCGCTTTGTTTTTTCCCTTTTTTCATACACAACAAAATGTTACACGGAATTTGGTAGGTAAGATAAACATGTATCTTCTAAAGGATCTTTTTTGCTAGTTCTTTCTTTTTATCTCTGATATCTAATCCCGTGTGATGGGTAATTTTTTGTTGGAAAGGCAGTAAAACAGTAAAAAAAAAAAAAAAAAAAAAGAAATAGATTATCCACGTGCTTGTTTTTTTTTTTTTTTTTTAAAATAAAAATCCTTATAGGCGATTACAGGTTTCTTTATAAGCTGAGTGCACACCAAAGGTTCGTTATCTTAATTAAAACATACATTTAATTTAAGTTAATGAAAATAATAATCTGTAAAATTTAGAAACTGTTCCTGTTAGTGTCCTTTTCTAGTCAGGCTTTTTTCTTCTTGTATATCGTCAAGTTTACATTTCATTTGGCATTTTTTTGCAGTAGTCGCTTAAAAAAGGCAATGTTATTTTTTTAGTGTGTACATTTTATTTAAAAAGTAAATTAAAAAAAAGAATTATCCTGAAAGATTTTTTACTTTTTTGTGCAAAGTGACTACGGGAAAAGGTAATTTCGTCAGTGATTGCTTTTTTTCTTCTTCATTGAATAAGAAGACCGATTTTTTTTTAATATTTTCTTTTTTTTAAATTCTAAGACTTAATAATCACAAAATTGAATTAAATTTCAGTTTTTACTTACAGAAAAAATATATTGCAATTCGACCGCTAATTTTCGTTTTATTTGAAATGCACAGCACTTCATGCGAATGAATGCTTATAATATGAGTCTCGTTCAAAATATTTATGTGCGATATAAGGGAGATAAATCAGTGTTTGGTGTGTGCGTGTGTTACTGTTGTTTGAAGTGGACAACTACTACTCTAATTTTCTACCTTTTCCATTTTCACCACACTGTTGACAAAAAAAAAAGGTGGTTAAAAAGTAAAAACAAAACTGGCTGACAATTTTAAAAAACTCAAAATTCAAGCTTGAAGCAACAAAGGCAGAGACTGTAAAAAAAAAAAAATTAAAAATTGAATTTTAAAAAATAAAACGAAATATTTAGCAACGATTTTTTTTTTTTTTTTTCATACTGACATGAGGAATTTGGATTTTAAAAATCCTGTATATGAGAAGGAACTGGCCAGGGTGTCATCTTGTCCGATGATACCCCCCCCCCCGATAGAGTGCCTCTCACCTCCTGGCTATTATCAAATAAATATGCAATGAAGGAACAAACACAGAAAAGTATTTTAGTAATAAAAAAAGAACAAGAACTTTATAAAAATTCATCTTCAGCGATGTAAAAGGTCTCGTGCCCCCCCCCACACACACACACAATCTATGATACGCCTCCCCCCTCCCCCCACTATAATACATCTCAATATTTTTATACGGTTAGTATTCATATAAAATACACATTATTATTGTAACCTAATTATGTAAAATATTGCATCATATGCAACTAGAAAAAATTGAAAATAAATACAAATGTATTAAAAATTAGAGAGCCATCGTTCCATGTAAAATAAATCAACAATGTTTTTTGTGGTAATTTTTTAATATATCAACTTGAGAAATTTCTTGGTAAAAAGAGGAATAATTTTAACACATTCAACATTATGAATAAAGAAATAGTAAATTTTATATAGGGTTTTTATTTCTTTAGACTTAGCATGTGCAAAACAAATTCATGAATTTGGACGATGAAAACAACTCCAGAATGACATCAAAATATGCAAACATTTTTCATCCTTTAATAGTCAGTTGTACTTAGTTTAATTTGTGACATATATAAATATGGGTAGAAAAAAAAGCAAATGCTGATAAAATAGTGAGGGTCACAAAGCACTGCCCTGTGCCTACAATAAGGCTTGGGGTGTTTGACTGTAGCATGCACACTATCCTGTTACTCAAATCCAATGTTAACGGTCATTTTCAAAGCTAAAGACTAGGTTAAAAATTAAACCTTGTTTATTTTTAGTAAATGATTATATAAAAAAAAGATACATCAGAATTGAAATAGGACCCCTTGAATGTACTCCATTGATTTTTAAAAGACCCACTCCAACTAGAAAGGCCCAAATACTCTAAATTGTTCTAAATTAGTTCAAAGGAGCCCAATTAAATCTGAAAATAAACAAATCTCCGTTCTTATATCTCTTCTTTTTTTTTTTTTTTTAAGTTTTTTCAGGGTCTAAAATCTAGAGGACCCCTCTAGTCTTGGGGACCCTTGGCTGCAGC
Source organism: Acanthosepion lycidas (assembly GCA_963932145.1). Lineage (NCBI taxonomy): Eukaryota > Metazoa > Mollusca > Cephalopoda > Sepiida > Sepiidae > Acanthosepion > Acanthosepion lycidas. The sequence continues at coordinate 93,111,901 of OZ010575.1, forward strand.
CCATAATAGCCCATATGTAAACCAGGCACTGATTGTAATTACAAAGTAATATACTTTTTTTCCAGAAAATTTGTAATAGTACCCCTTTTTTATATATATATATATATATATATTTTGAAAATTTTATCTATTCATTATGAAAATTAAATGATACCATTGTAGTTGTGGATGGGCCCCCTTTGTCTCCTGGCAATCAATATTTTTTGACCCAGTCCGTCACTGTCAATAAGCTCAATAAAAGAAAAAAACGTCACTATTTTTTATTTTTAGAAGCATTTTCCATCTACATACATTTCTTTCATATTGAATTTGAATAAATCTTGACAACACTGTTTTGATTTTATGGCTTCACACTATTTTTCATTTTATTTTCAAACAATTATTGCATAGCAAGGACTGAATTGAATTTCATTCTTAGGTCTCAGAATATGAGGCAAATTTAAAAAGATAAACCAAAAAAAGTATAAAGAAATCATTTGAAATGCTAAAATTGATTATGACTGGATTATTACGATATTTCCCAGCCTACCTCACAGCATATCTTATATAAAATTTGTGGGTAAGTAATTCAAGTGAATCCTATTAATATAAAATATTAAAACTGATCCACAAAAGAGAGCTCAATATTTATTATAGCGCATAGAAATGAATTACATAAAAATGAAATCCAATAGTGCCCCATTTTTATAGCCATTTCACTCTTACGGCTAAATTCCCTGGAGCTTGTCATGACTAAAATGTTTGGTAAAAAAAAACCGCTGTAGTGTTGACAAGCACCAGAGAATTTATCGCAAGGAGTGAAATGGCCATAAAAATGGGGTACAATTGAATTTCATATTTATGTAATTCATATATATATATATATATATATATATATGTGTGAAAATATATAGAAAATAGGAAAGAACTGGTTAGGTAAATAATCCAAAGTTCTTTAGTATTTTTGTTATTATTTTTAAAAAATAGTGCTCGATACAAAAGTAGAGCATAAATATAATTATTTATTTAAAAATATGATTCCAACACGCTACCTAAGAGGTCTCATGTTTCAAAAACAAGAGCCAAAAACTTCAATATAATTATTTGAATTAAATTGAATTAAAGTAAGCTGTGTTCCATCTTCAAGCGAAATTTTTTTTAGAATAACTTATTTCTGAAATTTACGTGTTTTAATAGCATATTCATAATTGAAATCAAAATTTCCATGGTACCAGCCAGGGCAATTGTTTAAATAGGGAGGGGTGTTGGGTGTTAATAATTTGTATCAGTATAGAGTTACATTCATAGATGTCAAGTCAGGGTAAGGTGGGGGTGTCTAAATTTAAAACGGAAGATGTTTTCGCCTAGTCTGGTTTACGTGTCTATGGAGATTTATTTATATTTTTATTTTATTTCTTTATGAAAGGGTTTTGTGTATATAAAAACTGCCGTAATATTTGTTTTTTGACGACTTTATAAAGGGTTATCTTTTTTTGTAGGGTATTAAAACTATTTATTGGGGCTATGGATTATAAAAATTATTTTATTGTATGTTTGTTTTTAAGCTAATTATTCAATGCAAAAATTTGATGATGTCGGCAAAAAAATCGTTAACTCATGTCTATTGTTTAATAGATTTTTATTATTTAGAAACTTAATAATGTGCAGTTTCTCATGGAGGCACAAAGGGCATGGGTCATCCCAAGTTTTACAAGTTGTGACATTTGTACCAGCCCTGATTATTACACTGTGTGCCCTCTGCTAGATAAGGTCTACAAAACCACATCTAGTGTTTAACTCTGTACTTGAAAATTTCAATCATTATTATGTGCCTAGTCACTAGATGAAAGTATGATTATGAGTGGAGGGCCCTGTATCATAGATTCAGAGGGAGGCATGTGACATTTGTACCAACCCTGATTATTACACTGTGTACCCTGTGTGCTAGATAAGGTCTACAAAACCACATCTAGTGTTTAACTCCGTACTTGAAAATTTCAGGCAATATGCCAAGAACAAGCCAATGAAGTGGCAGCATAAAAAAAAATGGTTACATCGGCAAAGCCGAGATCTACATTAGCAAGAGGAAAGATTCTGATATCCTAACCGATCTGGGAGTCACAGATAACTTGGTTGTTCACCTAACAAAAGAGTTTTCTGGGCAGAATCAATCATTGTACACTGATTGCTTTTATACAACAGTGAAATTAGCACAATACATGTTCAAAACCCATGTTATCACAATATATAATATTTCAATGGCAAAGTGCAAGGACTTTCTAAGAGCAGTAATAAAGAGAAAACAACGAAATGAGAAGACTGGGTGGAGGGGTCTTTAGAGTGTTGTTGTCTCACTACACCACAGAGGTTCTATCAGTGACCATGGCTTATGCAGCAGTTTTTGGCCAAAACCCAAATTCCTCAGATCTGACAATCATCATATTCCCCAGATCTCATGCTTTGAGGCTTTTTCCTTTTCAAAAATCAAGCCCCACTGGACAGCTCCATATCAAGAGAGCATCGAACTAATGGTTGCATCTAAAACAATTCAATTAGGAATTGTTTGGTGGTAAAGTCTCATCAATTTGTATGCTATATGTTTCTTTTCTCGCACTTCTCACTTGTGGAACTCTCTTCTGGTTTCATGCCTTCCAGCTGGCTTTGATCATCAAAAATTCAAATGCAATGTCAGTTATGTGATACTATTTGTTGTTGCTGCTGTAAAACAGAAGAAAGTCTTCTTAAAACATAAGAAAGTGTTACGTGATGAGAGACATTGAAACAAGAAGGGTTAATACCAAAAACCCATGGGAAGAACTGAAGCTTTAATTCACATACAAACAACTTGAATCAAGCAGTCTGAACAATGGGGAAGTGACCCAGACTTAAGGGACAATGTTGATTGACACACAGCTGCAAATGCAAGCTGTAAAGCGTACATTCCATTTTTACTAAACAACAAATTTGGAGTTGACTCTCCTGGTTGAAAGTTGATTCAAGACAGGAGTGGTGGGGTATAAGCCACCCACGCTCACAGAGGAGGTTTAGTGAGAGATATTGAGATGAGAGATTGGGAGAAGGGAATTCCCCAAAATTATGTCAGAGGACTGATATAAAAACAGTATATGCCCTTCCAATGCAAGAAGTGTGCAGCTAAATTTAAAAGACGTGACAATCTCCTGCGTGACACAAATTTGCCAAGAGAGATGAGTCAGAGCAGAAGAGACAGAGACAAAGGCAAAAGAGAGAAGATAGGCCCACGTGATTATCTGCCAATGAAAGCCTTGTGCCAGACTTTACCAACAACAGCAAACCAGATTTTTGCCAGGTCAATGATAATATCACTTCTGATTTAGATGCGGGCTGGGCTGATAATTAATTGCTTGCAAAACTCTGATAAGCCAATTATTGTACAGAGGACTGATATAAAAACAGTATTTACTTTATTTAAATTTATTCAAGTGTTATTCTTTTTTCTGTACATCTTCACCCTGCTTGGACCAGACCAACACGAAGACACCTGTGACGATTTGGTCTTGGCCTCCTTATGATCAAACTTAAATCACAATGTGGGATAGGGCAGGCCTGAGATTGAAGCGATCTTCATCAATCAGCTGTGGTGCTGGAAGTCTTGGACGACCGGCTAGGGTTTTGCATGTTGTCCTCTCAATTACTCTTTTATTGTTCTTGCACCTTAATAATGTCTTTTCTTTTCTTTTTTTCTATTCTTTCGCACTCAGTAACCCCTTGTGTCTTTTTGGCTTTACAGCCTTGCATGGAGTAATATAATTAAAAATATATATATAATATATATTTGCTTTTTAAAATGTTTTTTATTTTTATTTCAGTGCTCCATTGAAGAGCTTCCATAATGACTTCATCGAAAACTAATAACCTGTAGCTGTGACACCTGCTTTACTATTTGGGACATTTATTTAGGCCAGGGTTTCTCAACCTTTTCTTTTTACTTCAAGTCACATTTGTAGAATAATTAAAACTCTAGGTGCATTTTAAATTTTAATTAAGAAAAATTAGTCATGAAATTTAAAAATAAGAAAATAATAATGAAGTTTCCTGAAATAAGCAATTGTTTTTAAGACATTTCATTGTATAGTTAAGTCTTCTTGTTTGAAACTTGTGCCTTGGCAATTTTTTTAATGTTAGGCCTAATATGTGAAGATTAATGGTACAGTTCCCATTGACAGGGATTTATGAAGAACCTGCTATTTTTTCAGAGGGGCTGATAATGACTGATTTGAGGAAGGGAAAAGGGAAAGGATTATCCCACATTCTTAAAGATTAAAAAATTTAGCATCCATTTTAAAATATCAAATAACAGACTTACACATGGAAGCTATGTGCTTGGCATCTCTAGTTTTTTTAAAAATAAATATTTTTTAAATATAAAAATAATTCATAAATTACTCTTCTGTTAACTTGAGATGCATCAGGCTATCTTTCAAAGTGCATGTGTGTGCTCAGGCACACTGGTTGAGAAACGCTGATCTAGTCTATGACCTTTACACTCATGTCATTTACAGATGTAAATAAGTGAAAGATTTTGCTGTGGAAACTTTACAAAGGACTTCAACTACATCTCTCTTTATGTCAGAAACTTGTGGAGAGAGATTCCGTGCAGATAAGTGCACAAAACACCCTGGAAAGAAACTGTTTTGCTGTGAAACCTGTAACAAGGAAATTATCAGCAATGTAAAATTGCAAAAGCACATATTAACACACGCTGGAGAGAAACCTTTCATTTGTGATGTGTGTGGCAAAGACTTCAGTCAGAAAATCAACCTGGTCATGCACATGTGCACACACAATGAGGATATGCCCTTCCAATGCAAGAAGTGTGCAGCTAAATTTAAAAGACGTGACACTCTCCTGCAGCATATGTTGATACACACAGACAAAAAAGAATACCCATGCAGCATATGCAAAAGAAACTTTGTGCGGAAGAAGCATTTTCTTCGACACATGCAAGTTCATGCTATGGAGAAACTCTACACTTGCAGCATTTGCAATAGGAAGTTCTTATCAAATAGCAAACTTCTTCTACACATACGCACACATACTGGAGAGAAACCATACAAGTGCAGCATCTGCAAAAAGGAATTTAGTGAAAGGGGGTCTCTTCGTCGGCACACACTCACGCATACAGGACAGAGACCATTTCAATGCAGTATCTGCCAAAAAGACTTTGTTCAAAGCTGTACTCTCACCAGACATATGCGAATACACACAGGTGAGAAGCCATACAAGTGCAGTGTCTGTGAAAGGAAATTTACCCAGAATGGTGCCCTCTTGCAACATGTGCGCATACACACTGGTGAGAAACCGTATCAGTGCAGCATTTGCAAGAAAGAATTTGCAAGCAATAGTAGCCTTAAACAGCATGTCCAGATGCATACAAAGGAAAAAATCTTCTAGGGCACAACTCAGTAAACAAATTGTGGGATGAAGAGCTGTAATAACAACTCTTCATTTACAGTATTTATATTTGGACTATTGTCCTCATTTTTGTTGTTTTTATCACATCATTTCAGCTGTTGTTCTCTTCGACCTTTCTCAGGTGTGTATTGATGTGTGTGACCTACAGGAAATTCTGAAATTAACCCTTTATTTAATCTATGGCGGTAGACTGTTCTCATTCTAGACTGTAAAGTGTTCAGTTTAGAATTCCCTGTGGGTTGCTCAGATCGATATGTATCTGAGGAAGGCCAGAGTGTACAATGGCTTAAATGTTGGGATAACAACGACAAAAGGACAATAGTCTGAATATAAATACTATAAATAAATTTCTTGAAATATCAGAATGAAGAAAGTAAATATTTTGGGGCAAAAAAACAAAATGTGACAAATTCCTGTGGATTGCATGAGCAAAGAAATTGGGATTAAAAAAAATGGTCATAACACATTTTATTCTTGTTGATTATTTTTTTTTATTTCTCGCATTTTCGTACTTGTTACTTTGGCTGGCAGCGGGATGAGCAAATTTCTATTCTAAATTGTTTATCCATTTAAAATTCTATATTTATTAAGAGATATATTTATGTTAAATAAAGAGTCATAAAAATGACTTCAAATGGTTGCATATTTCAGTTTCTACTCTTTTCCAGTAATCCAGGTATTGTTACCAGACAAAAACGGAAATTAGCTCTCATGTCACCAATTCAAACTGCATGTGGGTGTACATTGTATGTATGTTTTATTTAAATAGAATGCCTAACAGCATTTCTACAAAATTTTAAAAACAAAAGTATATAATCCTTTCATAATTATGCTTGTTCCTCACTTCATTAATTTGCACGACCGTTATGCCCTGCCAGTACCTCATAAATAAAGGACTATTCTGTTTTGATTGGGTGGAAAGAGAGGGAAAAGACACTAATTGGTTTCATCCAGTAAATGAAAGAAAGAAAGAAAGAAAGAGAAGAGAGATAATCAGATTAAGCTGATAAAAAAAGATACTACACTTTGATCTTAGCTAAAAGGCCAAGAAGTGATTGTATTTTCTTGCCAACCAACACTGGCTGGTTTAATGCATGTTAAAAAAAACCCCCAAAAAACAGCCCTAGCAGCTGTCGGTTGCTTGGTTTGGTTTAGTTTGGTTTTTGTCTCAATGGGTTATTTAATGCTGGCAATTTTCAATGTTGGCAATTTTTTTTTTTTTTAAATGTATTGCTGGTAATATTTTTTCTTAAAAAATGTATTGCTGGTAATAATTTTTTTGTCAAAAATGTATTGCAGGTAATAATTTTTTTTACAAAATATTTCTGGTATTAAAACCTATTTTTACACTTTCACAGTGTTTTAACCCCAGTTTGGGGGTTAATTATTTGCCCATAGCTGGGACCCTAACAGATACTACTGACCCGGGTCAGGGTGGACCTGGGAAAACCAGCAATTAAGAGGTGCTTCCATGCTTCTCAAACCCTGCTGATGAGAGGCCTTTCTTTTAGATGTAGTTTATTGTCTTACCCAGGACACAGATGTAGTTTATCCTTATACCCACGACAAACTGTCAGTTCCATTGGCATCAGTATTAATTCCAATCCTTCCTCTTCAGTGCAATGAGGTAGGTACTGCCAAAGGCAACTGTTTCCCAACACAAGGCACCTCTCAATAATGAAGAGTGGAGAATAATTCATCACCCACAAGGGCTTGGAGACACTTTTGAACCCTATCAAGGCTGGAGAGTGAGGTTTGGGCAGCTCCCACCCAAATATGACAACAGTACTCCATTTTTGGCCTGATCTGGCTCTTGTAAATGTAGAGGATACCAAGAGTCAGGTACTTACTGGAGTGGTACAGAGAGCTGACCATTTTACCTATATCTTAGCAATGGATCATATGTACATGTTACAATTGAGGTCAGGTGTGAACTTAAGGTCCAATCATCTTTCAAGGCATGGTACCTTCCCGAGAGAAATCCATTCATCCTGATGGGTGGTAGTTCGAGGTCAGATCAGCGATGATTGATTGCTAATTTCTGATCATTGAGAGTTTTATCAGCACACCCGTATATGTTTACAAATGATTTGTGTATAATACACGCCATCTCTTTTGCCTTGAATTTTCTTGTAATATGTATAAAGTTTCCTGTATTACACTCAAGAAAATATGTCTTATATTAAAGCAATATTCTAACTTGGGGTCTTGTGTCTGTGTGCTTGTTCATTCATAAATTCTGTGCAATGCCATAGCAGCTTGGGACAGGGTCTTTCATCAGTTAAATAGAAAATAACTATTAAAACTCAACTACTGGCATAAAAAAAAAAATCCCTTGGCATTTATGACAGTAATGAACCCCTCGATTTTATTAATTTAAATTTCTCAACAGAACTTTCTCTGTCTAGACCAGGTGTGGCTGAACTGCGGCTTGCGAGCTACATGCTGCTCTTTGACGTTTAATATGCAGTTCATAGAAATATGTTGGCTGAGCTCCTTTTTCCCTCACAGTAAGTAAGAAAAATTTCATGCTTTACAATTATTTACTGGGTATTAATTGAGACCCCATTGGATTAAAACATAAGTTTAATGTTAATGTGTATGTAACAAAAACGGATGTGTAAGTTTTGTTCAAGTCTTGCAGCTCTCAAACATCGGAACTTTATTGTATGTGGCTCTTATATTAACCAAGTTTCGCCACCCCCGGACTAGACCCGTTTTTAGAAAAGTATCTTATATAACAATTGTGCTTGTCCTTTCCTTCGTTGGTTTGCACGACCGTTACACCTGGCCAGTATCTCATAATTGATGGACTATTCTGTTTGGATTGCATGGAAAGAGGGGGAATGATACTACTCGTTTTCCGTGAGAAAATGAAGGGAAGATAAAAGCATTTAACATCTACCAATGCCTCAGAAATAAGGAACTATTCCGTTTCGATTGTGTGGAAAAACAAAAGTTGTATCAGAGACGTTACTTGGTTTCAGTGAGAAAATGAATGACCAAAAGGAAGAGAAGATAGAAGTTTTAGACGGCTGTTTCAGTGAAATGGAAAAAGTTGTCAATTTTAAATCTTTTCATTTGTACCCACTTCTTAAAATAACAACCAGCATTCATATTTATGACTGTCATTTCACTCAAATACTGAACGATGCAATAGGGGAATTTCTACAGATATTTTATTGTCGTAGAACTCGCCATGAGCTTAATAATTAACTGAAGAATTAAGATTCATAAGAAAATTCAAATAGAAAAACCATGATATTTTCATGGGTATTTCTAGATATAATTATTTGTACATAGACTGGCAAGGTAGCTATGGGTTCACCTTGTAATCCTATTTTATCTACTTTCTACATAACTCACTCAGAATATATGTGTGTGTATGTGTATATATATATATATATATATATATAAAAATATATATATATATATATATATGAGAGAGAGATCAGTGGCGGCAAGTTAAAATCAAAGAAAATTACAAACTTAACTGAGATGGTTGGTGAGGAGTATGACTGAGGTAGTGTTGAGGAAATACGATATCAGCAGTACTGATAATAAACGTGCAATAAATTAAACTCAAAATTTATAGAGAGATACATATACAAACTAACGCATAGACATAAATACAAACACACACTATCATCAGTGACTTTGTCCTCACTTTTTTCTTACATGTCTGGAATTTTTTTTTAAATAAATTTTTATTTTTACGCAATTATTACAATTAATGTTAAAATATCAAAATGTGTTATTTAAAAATTATATATTTTATTTAGCGTAAAGGAATCAATACAGTGGAACCTCGATTCACGAATTTAAATTGTTACTAAAGCCCGTTCGTAACCCGAAATATTCGTAAACCGAAACTATTTTTCCAATAGGAATCAATGTAAAATGGATTCATCCGTTCCTGGTCCTAAGATGATTGCTTATTCAAACTTTAACAACAGTACTTTGTGCACAAGCTTATACACAAAACTAATGAAAATCATTAAATCTAAGAAGAAAAAAACAATACTAAACAGATAAAATACAGATGAACACTTCCTTTTTACTGTAGCTGTAAGTAGGAGAGTTGATAGCGTGAGTGGAAGGAGAAGGAAAGAGATGTTATTGTTTGGAAAAGGGAAGGAAAGACATGATCGTCTCTTTATTTATAAGAATAGTATATAGATTGTTGATTTTGCCAGAAACTGAGTAGGAAGAGACGATATCACCAACAATTGTTTTTTCTCTTTTCTTTTTCTTTTACCAATATCACTGCTAGCTTTCTTTGGGGCCATGATTGAGGACTAATGAAGAGAAAAAAAAAAGGCGCAGTACAATAAAATTGGAAAAGAAAAGCACAGCACAACACACGAATGTATACAACATGGCGGTCGACTAAGAAATGATTCCGTTCGGGTTGATTCGGTTCAGTAATCTTGTTCGGGAAACGAAAATTTGTTTGTATACCGAGGCATTTTCATCTCGAATATTCTGTTCGAAAACCAATTTGTTCGATATGTGAGACGTTCGAGAATCGAGGTTGCTCTGTAGTATATTTAGTTAAAGATTGTAAAGAGCCTGACAAAGATTGATGACCTAGAGTCGTCACTGAACATTTACTGTGGAATTTGTATTGTGCAGGAGAGATAATTACATAGAATTATTGGTTTCATGTTCTTTTTATCCTCCACAATACAAGTACCTTATTATAATCATTGCAGTAACCTCTGCGTATAGACTGACGGCATGCCTATGGGTTCACCTCTTGGTTCTATTTTATCTAATTCCTAATTCTGACTCATTTAGAAAAACAATACAGAACGTTCAAAAATTAACAACGACTGCCTGTCTAGAAAAAAACGGGAGTCAAATGACAACAATTGAAAGAAAAGAGGAAAAAAAAAATGGTTAAGGAGTGCGTGTAAAGTGAAAAAAAATTTTTTTAAACAGACGACGAAAAGGACAATCACATTTTAAACGTACGCACAGTGGCGCAGACGGGCACGCCAACGGATACACATACACATACACTATGACAAAAAAAAAAACTTATGTCGGTGAGAAGCGCATATAAAAAAGAAAAATTGAGAAGTATAGGCAGTTAATTGCTGATATCCCCTGACGAGTGGACCGTCTACAAAACTGGAGTTGGGATGCTGAAAGTAACATTTTACTTATATATATATATATATATATATAATAAGTATATGATTGGTGTATTACATTCAACATCATCACTTGATAAGACACTGGCGGTTTTCAAACAAAATGGCTATTTTTGTAGTGATTTTATAACATATTTATATTATAATTTTTAAATAAATAATTATATATATATATATTCCAAAATTCGCTTAAAGATGAAACAGAACTAATGCTTTTAATTTAATATAACTGAATTTGAAGTCTTTGGTTTCTGTTTTTGAAACATGGCAATTCCTGTGTAGCGATGAAACCATATTTTTAAATCAATTAATTTAAAATATATATATATATATACTATATATGATTACTCTCTCTCTCTCTCTCTATATATATATATATATATATTATGTGAAGAAATTTGGGGAGATTTAAAGTAATCATATATAGTATATATACTATATATGATTAATCATATATAGTATATATACGATATATATATGCTATATATAATTAGTCATATATACTATATATACGATATATATATATGCTATATATGATTAGTCATATATACTATATATACGATATATATATATATGCTATATATGATTAATCATATATACTATATATATATATACTATATACGATTACTCTGGATCCCCCAAAATTTCTTCACTGTATATCCTTGCTTGACCCAGTTAATGCTCGTGAGGAGCGGCTAAGAGTAAAAAAGCAGACGTGGCTCTTGCGGCACTGTTCCGAGGTTATCCGGATATTTGGATGAGTATCGCTGCGGTACTGAGTGAGTAGCGGCGCTACATCGAGTCTAGTTTATGTCTTCTTTGTCACCGAGGCCCGTGGTACAGTTGGTATGACGTTTGCGTTTTATCGAAACGGGTTCGATTCTCGGTAGTGGATGCGCACTGCTAATGAGTCCAGTCTTAATGTAACCCTCTACCTCTACTTTGATTAGAATGTACTTCACTGTTTATATATATATATATATATATATATATATATATATATATATATATATATATATATATTCCAAATCAATTTAAACCAAAGAATACATATTCTATTCATACGAATTTATCCTAAAAATGTTATCGGCATTAAATAACCCATTGAGGTGTTGATATGCCGTAAAACAAACCAAATCAATTTAAACCAAAGAATACATATTCTATTCATACGAATCTATCCTAAAAATGTTGTCGTCATTAAATAACCCATTGAGGTGTTGATATGCCGTAAAACAAAATAAACCAAACCAAACCAATATCAGCCTGACATTCTCTTATAAAGGTAGTGGATAGCATGAGTCGGGTACTTACTGGAAAGGGTAGATTACATGTTTCTAAGTTTGCCTGTCTACTAGGGTAGCTAGCTGATTCCTGTTACAGACACCTGTTCTTCTTCAACACGCACAAAGCCAATTTGTGGTGTATATTGAAACTATACTCATGCATTTACTATTTATGGGAGAAAGCTCGCCATCTGGAATGATTAATAGTCAAACAATGCTTGTATGCTCAAATGCTTAGTCATTCTACTTGTAAAATCAGTAACAGCTTCCAAACAGTTTCGTCTACTCAATTCCCTTCAGGTGACTTGACCCACGTTATGGGTTTCAAATCAATGGTACCGCACGTTGGAAAGTCGCCTCCTTCGACAAATCGGCCATGATGATATTCGAATACAGGTCTCGTGGTCAGTGAAAAACTATGGACACCCATGTAGAAAAAAAGAGGTGCGGTATCGCCTCGATTGCAAGTGTTCCTGTTTAATGACCGGCGGGTAGTTCTTTTAAAGTATTAGTTTTCTAAGCAGCATCCGCTTTCTGATTATAATATCGATCCTAATTAAAATATTTATTAAAAAAAAAACTTGGGGGGGAAGGTCAGATTTTATTATGCAAACAAACTACAATGTGACACTGAGCTGTCGGTCCGTGGTCAACTCCCAGTAGCGGCGCGAAACTGTGGTATTTCTCCTACCAGCGTTTTGTGGTTGACTTTTAGTCGCTGCTACCAGCCTGTGCCCCGGTCGATCGGTGGTCGTCTCTAGCCGGCAGAATCATTTGGTCAGATTACCAAGTGGGATGGTCGCTCGATGCTAAACGGCTTCACACCAGCTGCAACCCGTTCGATACCAGCTCCGTCGTTCTCAGCTCACTTCCAATGTCTGGTTACCGAAGTAACTACTTCGATCTCAAGCCTAACTTACCCACGTTATGATTTTGATCTTAGGTAGGTCAATCAGGCATCGGGCCGTAGTGTAAGATGAGTCTAAACTGGAGGTGATATTGCACAAACATAAAGAAAAGAAGCAAATAAAACCCCAACAGGTTCAACTATGTTGAAAGTAACAAATTAACTTTTATCCGTCTGTCATATACAGGGGTGTAAAAGTGTTGATTAGTACGTCGGGTTGATCAATTATAGAATGTACTGCTTTTCGAGTGTTGTGGTCACCAATGTTGAATGGATTAAATAGATAATGCGGCTGCATGTTGAGAAGGTAATCAACATTCATATATAATACTTAAAACATCGAGGAAAAAGAACAATGAGAACCAATTTTGTTTAACGAAGAAATATGTATATTAAATTCAACAATAATACAAAGTAGTTGCAATATGAGTGAAAAAGGGAGAAAAAGTAGCTTCCCCTTGACTGTAAGGAAATATCTTAAAGAAGATTTATCTGAGTAAATGTTCAGAGTTCTGTGTTGAAAATAGAATATTTCTTTCAGAAAATTGTTCAGTAGTTGCAACTTACAAAGTTGATTTAACTTGGTGTGTCCACTGAGAACTGGTGGTGTGTCACATAAAGTTCTGTAGTGTGTATGTACGTGCGGAGTGAGTAGGATGAAATACACGAGCGAGTAAATGAGAACTATTGTCTCTGGGTACCTCGACTGTGGTTCTGAAATTACTACTACTGGTTTTTTGGAATGCATCCAATATTTATACTATCTGGAGTGGCTCCAAAAAGAGACGCTATAGTACATTTTTGAATATACATGAAAAATATCCGATTGGACGGAAAATGGACCAATCAGCGACTTTGTAGCAAAGCTTGTTTTGAACAAAGTGTAGGAACAAATTTACTATGGTGGAATGCGATAGATAAATTGTCCTGTTATTTTTAAGTATGTATTTATTTATTGACCAATTAGAATTGGAGAAAATGTAGGCGTGGAACGACAGGGGGGGGGGTTCTTCCAGTCCGTTTTCTACGGAGAGTGACATTTTACGCTTCTTAGGCAAGTTCTGGTCTTCTAAGTCAACTGTTTTAATTTTTAGGTGCTGGCTTAGCTTCGTTCGTCCATAACTTGCGATAATAACAACAAAAATTACATTCACATCCAGGCAAAATAAAGACACATACAGAACCGAGTTTAGCGACGACGATATCTCTGACTACGTTTAATACAAAAGTATTTCTAGTTTAGAAATATCAAAATAAAACTCCGATAACCAAACCCACCCGCTACAAATTATCCGTTTACCGACTATACCGCGACTCCGACCATTCATTCAAGATTACATTTTTTGTTTTGACCTAGTTGACTCTGCTCTTTAAGAAGTAAATTTATTTGAATTTTGATGCAAAATAATTTACATTCACTTGGTATTTTAACTTGGGTTTGTGTCAATCCAGCTGCCCTATTTGATGTTTTGTTTCAGGGTCATAGAGAAATTATTCTTCAAATAAATTATTTCTTTATTTCAAAGTAGCTTCTTGATCGCATGGCTGGAGTTTGCCGAAAAAAACATGGATTAATTTTTTAGATGATTTTTGTACGCCTCTATTGCCGACAGCATTTTGATTGATTTCGTTGGATTATTTTATTTTTGTTTTGCTTTTTTTTTTTCTTGCATTTATTTTTTTGTGCTTCATAGAGAAAAAAAATCAGAGCAGACAAATTAAACTGTTCTTCTAGAATTGACGTTATTTAACCTTTTGATTTTGTTTTGAAGTTAACCTCTCTTGTGTTCCAACAGCTTGAGAGTGGAAAAGAAGGCAAGAATAGATTAGAACTCCACTACTATGAATGAAAAGTTATTCCTTATAATTTAGTGAAGTAACATATACTAAAACTCGTTCCTAAGTTGTGTATAGTACTACACGATAGTGGTGTAGTGTGAAAATAAAGACGCTGCTTGAATTTGCCCCCTCCTCCTCAAAAAAAGCTGCCCCCCCCACACACACATTCAGTGTTCCAGAATCACCACTGCTGCCAAATAAATCATTATGTCTTTGTTGTTTTATCTAAGAGCTTATGGTGGATAATAATGGTTATCTTATGACAACGTCCATCCATTCCAATCTATTAATTAGATTTTATAACAATCTCTTCGTTTACACCTCTGATTTTTCCAGCTCCGCTATTTCCTACAACTCCTCTTTATATTTGGCACCCGAGAGTAAATTAAGAGCAGGCTAATGGGGGCCATTAGTTTACACAGCTTTATACAAAGCCACATTTGAAAATTTTCTACGACTCCCCCCGTTTATTACATATTTTGATTTTTCCATCCCATTTATTATTGCCCTTCTTTTATTGGGCACCGAGAATAAATTAAGAGCAGGCTGACAGAAAACCATTACTTTGTATAGCTTTATAATAGACACTGTGATGATAGAAAAATAAATAAATAATAACAAAAGGCCAAAATTTCATCATCTCTGAAAATAGACGGATAATAAAAATCTCCAAAGTCACAGTTCGACCAACCAATCAGAAAGCTTTCACGACCAAGATGTAAGAAAATAAATAAACAAATAAAAATCTCTTTATTACATTTTTCGGTTATTCTACCTCTCCTTTTACAATAATCTCCGCGTATCAATTCTGATTTTTCCAGTTGTTTTATTTATTATGAATCTCCTTTTTATTTGGCATCCGAGAGTAAATTAAGAGCAGGTTGATGGGGAAGGTCATTAGTTTACATAGCTTTATACAAAAATAAATATTAGACATTTTTCCAGCCTCCCCATTTGTTACAACTCCCCTGTTTATTACATATTTTGATTTTTACAGCCCATTTATTATAACCCCTCTTTTATTAAGCACTCGTAAATTAGGCCGAGTGAAGACCATTAGTTTGCATAGCTTTAGAATGGGCAATGTAGTAAGAGATAAAAAATAAAAACAAATATATATGAAAATCAAAATTTCGCCGTCTGTAAAAATTGACGGATAATAAAAATCACCAGGCAAACAAAGCCATGGTTTGACCAACCACTCAGAAAGGAACGAAAATAATTAAAAAAATAAAAGCATTAAACTCAGAAGTATCATTTAACTAAAAAATAAATGCCTACTGAATGTAATATAAAAAATAAAATTATACTATTAAGTTTTGTGAAATCATATACAATAAAAAATTATATTCTTAAACTATTGGTTAAGTTTAAAGATAATTTATTTTTTTAAACATAAATACCAATGTATTTATTATTGCACTCCTGGTATTCTGTATTTCTTTAAATTTTCTTTTTCATTTTTCGCGCGAAGGGGTGTGATTACAAATTTTTTTTTTTTTAATTTTTGTCCTATGACCCAACAGATTATCGTGTGTAAACTTTATTTTCATTAAGTTTTAAGGAAAAAGTTAATTTGCAACGTTAATTTCGACGACAGAGGCTGGAAGCTGGCAAAGCTCCCTTTGAGTTTCGGAGACCTGGGCCTTCACCCAGAGGCAGACTTGGCCCTTCCATCATATCTTTCTTCACTTCCTTCCAGTCAGGAATTAATTGATGAGATTCTCGGTGGATCGTCTCAATGTTTCTCGGGTAGTTCTTTCGAACAAGCTGGTAGCGTCTAGGCCCAAGAATTACTTTCTATCCCACTAGACACAAAAAAGCTGGGATAAAATAAAATAAAATGCGAGGCCAATTTTACTAATTTGAGGCTCTATATGGATCAGCACAGCCTCGCCTATCTACAGTCTGCTTCACAACCGAGTAGTGGCGTCTGGCTCAACGCAGTGCCCTCTTCATCTACCGGTACCCTTCTAGATGAACGAGTGCACTTGGGTCGGAGTTGCGATCCGTCTTGGGCTCAGATGCAAATGTAGAGCTTCCAGATTGTTGTAGAGTAGTTTTCACAGTGGAGGCTTGTATTTCAATAAGTCGGTCCTAAAAGGGGCCGACGTACAAAACGTTAGGAACTTGCAATAATAGTTAATGACGCAGCAATCTAGTTGTGATGGTTGATACTTCAATGTCCGACATCGACTGACTCACTCAACTCCACTGAGCCCAACTGGCGACCGCTACTACTACTACTACTTATGTGTGGGAGAGTCTATTACAATAGAATAGGTAATGTTCTGGTACAACACAGATGCAGATGCAGAGCTTCCGTTGATGAGTTTGGTTTGCATTCTTTCTCCTGTCATCGTAGTGCAGGCCGCTTTCCAAGGCATGTAGCAATAAACGACATCATCAGAAGAGGTCTGGATGCAGCTGGGTTCCCTTCCCAAATCGAACCCGTGGGCCTCGACCGTGGTGATGGATAGCGGTCGGATGGCATTACCATTTTCCCTTTTAAAATGGGGAAGTCGTTGATTTGGGATGCGACTTGTGCTGATACATTTTCGACTGGTAATTTGATCAGGTCCGCGGTTGAGCCGGGATCCGTCGCCCGGAACGCAGAGATAAAAAAAAAATAGTTAAATACTCTTCTCTTGCTGATAGATTTTTTTTTTTTTTACTCCTGTGGCAGTGGAGACTTCTGGCGTTAATGGCCCTCGTTCGATGGCGTTCCTTCGGAAGGTTGGCACGATGGCGTTTCGATTAAGGGACGAGCCTCGCGAAACGGAATGGTTCTTGCAGATTGTCTCACTGACGATGGTTCGGGGTAATGCTTTTTAGATCTTTACGGCTGGCAGAGGATAAAAAAAAAAGACATTTTGTTTATAGTTACTTTGTTCAAACTTTTTTCAATAAATTTTTTGTTTCGATAAAAAAAAAAAGTAAAAAGTAAATACTACTTTGACAAAATCCGCTCAATCGATCCATAAATTTATTTAATTACTTCGAAACATATTTCGAGGACAGATATTGAATTTTTTACATTTTTCGTCTATGATGACGATTTGATGAGTGACCAGAAAACGTGCCAATGTTTTAAAAATGCCTAAAAATATTATAGATGGAAATTATGTTTTCTTTTAAATCGGATTAGCTTCAGGCTATTATTATCTTTCAAATACAACCGAAATTTTATGTTCAAAGAAGACATTTAAATGATTAAATTTTTTTTTCAGAGTAAGAAGTCAGTGGCGGTACCCACTTTCAGGGGCGGCGCGTCTTAGTCCCGGAAACCACTACCGGAGGGTGCCCCAGCCCTTTTTGGGTCCCGTTATGACTTCTGACATTTTTTTTCAATCCCCCATTTTTTAAAAATTTATTTTTAAACTGACGTTACATTGTCAGTCATCAACACGACCAGTGCGGTGCGTACTACGCGGGACCCCCCCACTCCCGCCCCCGAGGAGGTTGAAGTCCCAAAAGAGCTAGTTTCAGCAGCGATTTTTTTGCTTTTTACTTTTTACTTTTTTTACTTTTTACTTTTTTCAACCAGAAGTCCATGTCTAGCAATTAAAATAAGATTTCAACATATGAAAAATTTTCACGAAATCTAAAATACTGTTTTTAAAACAAATTAAGACAATCCCGTTTGTGTTGTGTTGGAATCTTTATAAAAACTTTTTTTTTTCAGCGGAAATACGACGGCGATTTTAAAAAGATTTTAAAAGATCAGAAATTTATAGAAATATAAAAATTTGCGACTTAAACATTTTTCCGGGTAAAATTTTAGTGATGAAAATATTAGTAGTTATTACAAAAAGAATAAAATTTTGTCAGATTTTTAAAAAAATAAAAAACCTATTCATTATAAAATTAAATAATTAATGAATATGTACTGAAATTTTCCTTTAAATTGGATAATTTCCTGATTTTTGGTCACTTAAAAAAGTGCTGGCCTCCCCATCAAATTTTCTTTCGGGGGCGTGTGGCTCCAAGGATGGGAACTTTTGAAATCGACACGTAGTACTTGGGGTGGGCGTATCAAAGTTTCGAAGTGACCCTAGCGCCGGCCCTGCCTACTTTTAAAATACAAAAACAATAATTTGCCACTAATTTACATTTTCTGATTTTTCCATTCTCTAATTTCTTACAAAATCGGTCGTTATATTGCATCTCACCTATTATCTCCATTAAATACAGACCCACTTATATTTTTGTAAAATAATGGTTTTCAATTCATTTTTCAACAACCTCGCTTTTATTACGAACCCCTGTTTATAATTATTTTCTGATCTTTTAAATCGCCCGTCAACTTTTTTGTTTACAGCCCCACTTTTTTTTTTTTTTTAATTTAAGTGATGAAAGCTTTACAGATCATTAGCTTTAGTTTATTTTTTGCATATTTTTTTTTTTTTTTTTACAAAAAAGTGACGTAAATATTTCCCACTCCCTTAAACGCCCCTGTATTACGTCTATTTTTTTTAGTTTTTTTTTTCTTTTTACCCAAAGCCGATTTATTATGACCTCCTTTTTTTGGGCCTTGACACAGCAGAGCAAATTTAAGTGAAGGCTGA
Organism: Acanthosepion lycidas; assembly: GCA_963932145.1. NCBI lineage: Eukaryota > Metazoa > Mollusca > Cephalopoda > Sepiida > Sepiidae > Acanthosepion > Acanthosepion lycidas. The sequence goes on from OZ010575.1 coordinate 93,131,093, forward strand.
TAGATCATTAGGCTGGTATGCATAACTAACTTTTTATACAAAATGATGTGTAAAAAGTTTTCTCCGCCCCATTTGACTCCCTTATATGAAAACCCGGAGTAAATTAATTGCAGGTTGATAGAGAGAGAAAGAGTTCATTAACTTGGATAGTTTTTTTATGCAAGAAAAAAAAAATAGAAGAAAAATTCTACCACACCCATTTATTACGACCCCACCCGTTTTTTTAATTTTTTTTCTGATTTTTGCCCAACCTTTCTATTTTCTGACCTCCCCCACCTCACTGGTTTATTTCGACCCCGTGTCTTTGTGGGGGGGCACCTGAAAGTTATGTTCAGCTCACAAGTCGGTACGTTTGGATTTTTTTTATTGATCAGACAAAGTTACTTCCCTTATTAAATTTTGTGGTAGACATTTTTGGTCTCTATTATGAGTTGAATTTTCGTCTCTATCAATTTTAACAAAGTCGGTTTTTAACGAGTGTTTTGAGTTTATTTTCGCGCCTGCTTTTTTTTTCTTTGGTTCTTAGTCGGGGATTTATCCGTTATTTGAAATCAATTACGGGTAAGTTTTTTTTTTTTTCATTATTCTTACTCTCTGTCTTTCTCTCTCTCTCTCATCCCGATCGTCCGAACCATTCTCTCTAAAAAGAAATCTGGAGTTTAAAAAAATAAATAAAATGATGTAAATAAAACCGTAGTCGCCTTTTAACTTTGCATTTAAAATTAATTTCTTCGGTTGCTAATTTAATATTATTTTTATTATTATCTAAAAACTAAAAACATTGATTTTTTATTTATTTATTTAAAGAACGATGGGGCAAAATAGGTCGGTTGGATTTCCCCTCCCTTTTTGGTTTATTTATTTATTTATTTTTTTTTTTTTACAATTCCGGTGTTGATTATCGTGTTTTTTTTTTTTGTTTTTTTCTTTTTAAATGATTTCTTCTATATTTGAATATTTTATTATCAGCGTGGTTATTCGATTTATTTCAAACAGAATTTTTTTAAAGTAAAGAATAAAAACTAAAAAAAAAAAAAAAAAAAAAAAAAAAAATGACTATTTTCGTAAAAAGAAGTCGGCTAAGAAAAAAAGAAATTTTAAAAATAAGATCGTTTGTTATTTTTACTCGGACGAGTATATTTTAAATTTAACATATTATATTTCTAATTTAAAGATGAATTTAAAAAAAATACAACACATGTTTAGATTTAATAAAGTTGATCAGGGCATCATGAAAGCCGACTTGTTTTAACGCGTGGTTTTCTGATTATGAATGAATCGAAGCTTTTATACACACATTTCTTTCAGTAATGTGTGTGTATGTAATTCAGTTATATAAACTAAAAAACAATAGAAAAAAAATGTATTTTTGTATAAAAACAAAGCAGAGGCTCTTTTTCCAAATATAAAACATAGAGCACTTTTTTTTAACGTAAAACTAGAGAATACTACTTTTTTTTTTAGCGTACCTTTGATGTGGCACAATACCGCAAGTAAGAAGCACCCGTGAGAATCGAACTCATTACTCAGTCGTAATTGATTTTTAGCAAAAGAAAAAAAAAAAGTTTGCTAAAAAAATTAGATGAATAAAAATTCATTCTGTTTATTACATCTCGTTTATTTATGGATACGTTAGGCACGTCGACGTGGTGTATTTTATTTGGTTAGCAAATTTGCCTTATCCCCGCTATATGACTAACGAGTTCGATTCTCACTGGGTTCCTCCTATGGGGTCTTGGGTCGTATTTACGCTTCTTAGTAAATCACTATATACCGCTAAAAAGAATTTCTTTTAAAAAATAAAAATATATTTTATTTAAATGTTTTTACTTTTTACTTTTTAACTTAAATTTCGGTTCAATTTGAGAGATAATGTTCTAAAAAAGAAAAATTAATATCCGTATATAAATAATCCCTTTTTTTTTTCCTTTTTTTTTAGGCATTTTTAAAGCATTATTTTTATTAGTACATTTTTTCATTATTTCCTCAGCTTATCGAGCCACCATATGAAAAAATGTAAATAACAAACTTAAAAATTAAAATATGCTTTTAAAATCCAGTATTTGCCCTAGAAATGTTTCGAAGTCTCTTACTAAATTTAAACATTAATTAAATGGATTTTCTGAAAGTAATGCTTACCTTTTTATTCAAAATAGAATGAAAATAAACTTTTATTTGCATACGCTAGCCTGTGAGGTCAAAAGACACAGGAGAAAGCAGTCATTCTTCCACTGCCCGAAAAAGCGCGGGAAAAAGTAAAAATAAAACCTAAAGCAGTACGGAAGGCCAGAAGTGCGATAATCAAAAAGTTGTTATTTATGTTAAAACTAAATTTTTTTAACTTTATAATATGACCAATAGTTGAAGAATATAATTTTTGATTCTGTACACTTTTATTAAACTTAGTATAATGAATAATTTTATTTTTTATACTGACTGAAGGGAGATATGAAATTAGATTAATATCATAATACTCCTTTGATATTGAATAGTAGTCAGTCAATGTGAGATATCAAAATTATTTCCTTTTTGTACATCCATATAAAAAAATAATCTCACAGTTACTAAAGAAAAAAATAAAATAAAATTATTTTTAAAATGTATCACACTCAAAAATAACATTAAACTTTGCATTTTTCAAATCTTCAAATATGGCTTTATATATAAACTCTTGTGACAAACAGCATAAGGATTAATTTCAAAATTACACTGAAAAATCATTTTTTTTTTTTTAAATATTATCAAGTTTAGATTTTTTTTCTGTTGAATCTGAAAGAAAATAATGTTTTCTTAAATTAAGCACCAATTTCAAATAAAAATACTTTTTATGAGTTTTATTGAATTGTTTTTGGCAAGATGCAAGCAGAATTTCCATATGTTCACACTCAATATTGCATAAATCTTTTACAGGAGTAATATCTTCAGGGATTTCTTTTTATATAACTGTAAAAATTTGGACAATCTCACCCCCCCCTCCTCAATTCAAAAGTATGTAAACGATATTGGAAAGGGTATACAAAACATACCGCCCTAAATATTTTTATAAAATATTAATTCATTAATAAATAAATCCTGAAAATTTTGTTTAAATCTGATAATTCCTCAAATATTCAAAAACAGGAATGTTGATTTTTTTTTTTTATTATTTTGATTGCGGAAAAAAGAATTTCATATTTTAAATTATCTATTTAAATCTGTGCTCTCATAATTGTTTTAATGTTTGAGACAGATAATGTTTAGCAAGGAAATTGCAAAATCTTTGCTGCCACAATTAAAATAATGAAGTGTGTCGATTTGAATTATTTAGGAGGAGGTGGGGGGCTTATTCTGCATTTTGACCGAAAATGTTTTTACTACATTTCCACAAAGTTGGTGATTGCATTTTTTTTTTAAATTTATTTTATGCATCATGTTCATGACCTTTTTCTGTTTTATTAACGGATTGATTTAAATATTTTTTTTAAATAACATTTGATCTAAAATAATATGTGTGCAGGACAGAAAAATGTTTCTAGTGCCATCTTGTTTCTGGTGCAACAAGAACCATGACTTTCATCATAACTGATTTAAGGAATTAAATTTAATACCAAGTAAAACGGTATTACACATTTACATCCGTTTCATTAAAAAAAAAAAATTATTACAAAATTTAAAATCAATTGAAGGCATTTAAATTGTTTAGATATCTTGTAAAAACGCAGCCATCTTGTTTTTTTATGGGGGTCTTCTGTCTCTTTTTTCCACTGCAATCTAGTTTGGGCAAACATGCTCACACAAAAAAAAAAAAAAAAAAAAAATGAAGTATCAAAAGAATGGTTTTTCCCTTGTCACTGCTATTATTTTAACTAACTTCACAACTTGGCAATATTTATTGTTTTAAAAAGCAATAGTAAAAATTTTAATAGAACCTAAACATAGTAAAGAGAATTTTCATATATACATATATATATATATATATATATATATACCACCCCATCTCTCTCCCCCATCCCTTCTTCTTTTCTTTTCCTCTCCCTCCCTCTTATTCTGATCTTTAACATTAGATCGTCTATGGTGTGTGTATGTCACCACGAATTGTATCTTTAATGTATTACACATCCGACAACATTCATGTTTCTCTCACTTAAACCTCTTCCACTCACCTCTCTAAAACTTCTCTCTGTTAAGGTTTAATCTCCCACCTTCTCTTGTCTGTTACCCCTCTCTTTAGCTCTAACATTCGTCCCACACTCTCATACTTACACTCTCTCTAAATTCTATTTTTATTTCCAGAGTTGTTTTTTTGTTTTCTTTTTGAATTTGTAGGTCTGATGAATTGGATCGTATTTACGATTCCAATGGAATAAATTATGACCATGGAATATTAGTGTTTAAGCCTTTTTATTATACCCTTACTCTGTCCTGGACATTGAGTTCTACCTGGATTCTATCCTCTTGGAATTTTTTATTAAAAAAAATATACATGTATGTGTATGCATCTATGTATGTATATTTATATATTTTGCATATGTATGTGTATATTTGCCACTAATATTAGCTATATATATATATATATATATATATATATATATATATTTGCTCTTGAAAATTTACAACACAAATATTAAACACTATGTTTGTGGTCACCCTCAAATACTGAGTTAGACAAATGAAATGTTAATATATGTTTATATTAATTTATATTTAAAAAAAGTCTTTATATTTAAAAAGCTACAGATGGCTTTCATGTCAAGGTCAAATCTTTTTGATTTGATATTTTAAACTGGATGCTAAATTCCTTATTATTTAAGGAGTGGATAATCCTTTCTTTTTTGCATTCCTCAGGGGATTTAAATCCATCATTATCAGCCTTTCTAAAATAAAATAAAAAATAGATTCTTCATAAATCCCTTTAAATGAAAATTGTACTGCTAATCCTCTTTGGGGATGCTAAACCAAAAATGACAACCATTAAAGTAATTTTTTTAAGCCAACTATGGTGGATGACAGGTCAAGCCTTTAAAGATCTTGATCCTACTTAAATGCAAGGACATCTTCAATTCTGGCCAGTTGATCAATGGATACGCTAGTACTGCTTTACTACTTTCCAAATCTCTTCAGCCAACTATGGTGGATGACAGGTCAAGCCTTTAAAGATCTTGATCCTACTTAACTGCAAGGACATCTTCAATTCTGGCCAGTTGATCAATGGATACGCTAGTACTGCTTTACTACTTTCCAAATCTCTTCAGCCAACTATGGTGGATGACAGGTCAAGCCTTTAAAGATCTTGATCCTACTTAAATGCAAGGACATCTTCAATTCTGGCCAGTTGATCAATGGATACGCTAGTACTGCTTTACTACTTTCCAAATCTCTTCAGCCAACTATGGTGGATGACAGGTCAAGCCTTTAAAGATCTTGATCCGACTTAAATGCAAGGACATCTTCAATTCTGGCCAGTTGATCAATGGATACGCTAGTACTGCTTTACTACTTTCCAAATCTCTTCAGCCAATTATGGTGGATGACAGGTCAAGCCTTTAAAGATCTTGATCCCACTTAAATGCAAGGACATCTTCAATTCTGGCCAGTTGATCAATGGATACGCTAGTACTGCTTTACTACTTTCCAAATCTCTTCAGCCAACTATGGTGGATGACAGGTCAAGCCTTTAAAGATCTTGATCCTACTTAAATGCAAGGACATCTTCAATTCTGGCCAGTTGATCAATGGATACGCTAGTACTGCTTTACTACTTTCCAAATCTCTTCAGCCAACTATGGTGGATGACAGGTCAAGCCTTTAAAGATCTTGATCCTACTTAAATGCAAGGACATCTTCAATTCTGGCCAGTTGATCAATGGATACGCTAGTACTGCTTTACTACTTTCCAAATCTCTTCAGCCAACTATAGTGGATGACAGGTCAAGCCTTTAAAGTCCTTGATGCTATGTAAATGCAAGGACATGTATATTTGTGACTATTCAATTAGTGGATGCCCAGTCACTACTACTTTTCAAAGCTCTTGTTCAGGATACTCAGTTGTAAATTATCAAAAATATAAATTGATTACCTATAAAATGGATAGATTTTTAAGCAAGAAACTTATCTGTTAGGAAAAGGTCCCTTGGTCTAGTGACACACCTTTAGGGGATCATTTAAAAATGTAACACCTATTTGGAAATAAAAATATTAAACCTAAAATAAAAAAACTTACAGAATCGATGGAAAGTACTTGGGAAATAAGTGATTTTTACTGTTACAGTGTATTTCTTACATCATTTGATTGTAATACACAGAAAAATATCTGTGAATATGAACGGATTTTGTTAAAAATAAGCAGATATAATGTTTATAATTTATTTAATCAGACATTCTTAAAAGAGAATTTGCTGCCTAAATACACAAATGTGTATATATATATATATATATATATATATATATATATATATATATATTGTATATGAATGCTTGCTTATACAGTTACCTATATTTATCCATTTGATTATTTTTTTAAATATTTTCTTAGTAATTTCTTCTTCAGTACTTCAACTGTTCTTTTATTTTTCTCCTGCATGGATGCCATGACCTTTGAAAGAGTGTTTAGACCAACTTAATGGCCTTTTAGTCTTCCTCCACATGAATAGGTGTTCACTTTACGAATAATGAGAATTATATGTCACAGGGTGAGCATCAGGATTTTGAAGATGCTTAGGTGGGGTGTGGCAAGAAACAGTTTGAGAACCCCTGGTCTAGTCTCTTAAATCCAGCACTCTTGGGATCAGGCCACTGCCGGGCCACAGATAATGCCAAATGACAGATATCACCCCTCAAAAAGCCCTTATGTAAACAGTTTTGCCAGCTCGTTCCACATATATATTGCTGTGTTATCAAAGGCAGAACAAAGCTTAAAACAGGAAATAAAACAATCGTCAATGTTTCCAAACAAGGTTTTTTTTGTTTCATGCAACACCAAGTCTAAACAAAAGAAGCCTAAAGCTAAAAAATATGTACCGTATTTGACAGCATATAAGACACATGGATGTATAAAACACACCCCAATTTCAGCAAGGCAAATCAAGAAAAGATTAATAATTAGTAAAATTATTAGAAAATGGTACAGCCTAGGCTATATTTATGAGGTATTATTTTGGTTAAACAAGATTACAATTTAAACGAAAAATAATAGGAAAAAAGTACACGACCTTATAAAAAATTTATTATATCCAAAGGTAAGAAAACAAAATAAAAATCAAGCAATTATTACAATTGAGCAAAACAGTAGTTACCATTAAAATTCAGTCAAAAATTTTCCTTTATATGATCTGTACAACCTGCTTCTTGTAAACATCTTATTGAAAAAGTGATTTTCCAAGCGTAGCTTAGATGTGGCACAAGGCCGAAATTAGGAGGCACTCAGTGAGGATCGAACTCACTACTCAGTCGTAATTGTTCTAGTGAGCCAAGCTTGCTAACTATTACACCGCCTCAAAGTGCCCAGTGTTTTCCAAGCGTAGCTTAGATGTGGCACAAGGCCGAAATTAGGGGGCACCCAGTGAGGATCGAACTCACTACTCAGTCGTAATTGTTCTAGTGAGCCAAGTTTGCTATCCATTACACTACCTTGAGGTGGCCTCATCTTATTGGAATAATTAGAATATAAAAATTCTGTTTGTATTTATACCAATGCAACCAGAAGTTATCACAAGAAAAATATTAATGAAACAAATATATTTTACAGATATACAATTTGAATTTATTGCATATAATTTTAATGAAACAAAGTACTAATATTAAACGTGATGAAATTAATATAATGAATATTATCAATGATAACATTTTTAATCTACATAATAGCCTTTTAGATAATGACAATGGCTATAAGAAAGGTCTAAGCTAATAGGAGTTGCCAGGTAGCTAATTTCAGCTATCACAAATTTTAAAACTACATATGGCATATGAGATGCAGGGGAATTTTAAAAGATATTTTTAGTAAAAGTAAGTGTGCCTTATATGCTGTCGAATATAGTAAGGCCGTTTGGGGGCCTGTAGGCTAATGAAATTATGGGGCACCCCGTTAGATGGAGCCACCCTCTAATTCAACTGTACCCATCTTGAATATTTTTACTTGTGACATATTTTAGTGACATTTGCATAGCTTGAAATAAACTTATTGCAAATTCTTTAAACTAGAATATCTATCTTCTGTTTGTCAATAAAACTATCCTTTAAGAAATACCACTATTTTACTATTTATTGCAAACCAAATTAGCACATACAACATACATAGCAAAAAAACAACAACACTGCACTACCCCCAAGTTAAGCAACATCAAGCTGGGTCAGTATCTTGAATGGTGGCCACTTGAGAATACCAGGTGCTGTAAGCTTGGATGTATAGGTGGGGTAATGGGTAATGGCTTGGAATTGTTAATAGGAGGGCCAAGTTCCAATTCCTGTTGGCTTTGTTATATTCACTTATGTGTTAATATCCATGGAAAAAGCATGAATCAACCTCTTTTCTCCCCAGCTATGGGTTAATTAGTAAGACTTGTGTCACTAGATGATTATTATCTCAGAAAAAAAAAAAGGGAAAAAATTCTTACAACCTAAGAATAATTTCTGGCTTGAAGTCACCTGCAAAATGTTTCTAGGCTGTAGAAAACGAATCAAACAAAATCAACTTTTTTTTCTGGCAGGTTTTTTTTTATATACCTATCTCTGCATATGGGCATGGGGCCAAGTGGATAGACCACTGTCTGACCATGAGACCTGGGTTTGAATCCTACCATGGCCGATTTGTCAAGTAGGTGACTTGTTGATATTCTCAATCTGAGGAGGTGATCCCACCATGCAGCATCTTTGAAAGTTTTTTTTTTTTTTTTTTTTAAAGCAATTCACCCCAAGCAAGGTGGGAGTAACACTAGCACACAGGCGGTTACAGAGGATTGAAAACAAGAGTAAGGAGGCGTGTTTGGGGAAAGGATACCGAGAAGGATGGGGAACAAGCTTAGGGTGTCACATGTCGATTGACATTACACTTGAATATTTGAAGATTATAGTCATCAGGGAAGCAAGCAAGGGGAAGGGAGTTCCACAGACGGGAAGTGCGAGAGAAGATGTTTGAGTAGAAGAGACGGTTACATTTAACTGTTTTGACAGTAAAAGGGTGGGACGAGATGCCAGCCTGGTAGCTTGCTTAAATTCCTGCAATCTGGAAAACAGAAAAAGCAGCTTGTCAGAACAGTTGCCATGAAAATACTTTTTCAATGGCTAAAAAGCACACCCTGGGTTGATCCAAGCCTTGTGGGTAAAATTGGGTAACTATTTGGGAAGCTGTCAATGGTAGTGCTAGCATGAAGTCACAAGTCATTGTGACTGAGGATTTCAGTGTACTGGCCTTGTGCAGACTGTTGATCATGCCAGATAATGAGCTCTCTTCCAGAAACTGTAACTAAGGTCTGCAGCATAGTTGTGGTATAAACTACAGATAGACTCAGTGGGTGTTGGACAAACACAAATATGCATGAGCCCCCCCCCCTAGTAGACAGGGATACAAGTGGTTAACCATTATTATTGTGTCATGAAGCTTGCAAAAACCAGTGTGCAGATTTGAGTCTATGTGATTCATCTTTCGGCAACTGGATGCTTATCTTGGGTAAGCCATCATACCTGGGTCTCTTGATTTTTGGTGTGAAATTGAGTGCAAATTCCATTCTGGCATAACACTGAAAATGTTTTTAGAGTTTGTTTTTTTTATTATAAATGGTTTCTTCAAACTAGAGATCTCCACAAAAAACACAATACCTACAGTAAAATGAAAAAAAAAATCTTTCTTGAAGCTTTTATTGTAGTTTTAATTTCAAGCTAATAGATTAAATTTAATATTTTCAATAATCAAAATACTTTGCTGTATTTTGAAAACTAATTTTAAATTAACTGGAAATATATATATATATATATATATATATATATATATATATATATATATATATATATATATATATATTTGCTAAAATAGCTGATTAGCACCCTTTTTTAGTCATCTTTCATTTCAATGTAATTCTCTTTATTAAAAAATATTCCAGAAATAAAATATACTTTTCTGAAACTTTATTTGAGGAATATTAGCTGATTTAAAGTATAATTGATCTCACTTGAAACAAATATTATTTACTTTAAGTTTAAAATATTGCAGAAATGCATTTTTTAACCCAACTGTGTTGACAGCCTGATGACAGGTCTAATGCTGTTCTACAGAAAATTTATCTATAAAACATAATCGAAGAAAATGATGTGAGCGCCTATTTTACATAATTTTTAAGTACTCAGTGATCTTGATAATTTATAAAAATATTCTCCGTAATCTAATGTTTTATTGAATTTTAGAAATTTTGGCTTTAAATTTACTATAGTTATTGCTCTTATTTTCTGATAATGTCCTCTATGGTCATCTGTACTTACAAAAAAATTCTTTTAAAAATATTAGGGTTTGATGATTTGTATTAAGGTTTTCCATTTATGATTAGTAAATATAGTGTTTAATTAATAATAGTATCATCTAAATGGTTGAAATTAATACAAAATTTTAAAAGCTTTAATACTTAAAATTTTCTGATTAAAATTTAAATAGAATGAAAACAATTCTTGTAAAAATTCATTATTCAGTAAAAAAAAAATTTTTTTACAATAAAAGTGTCCTTAATACAGGGAATTTTTGAAGTGCGTATTGCCAGACATGAGCAAGTGGCAACACTGCGAGATAGTGACCTTGAGCAAGTAAACATTTCGCCATTTAGAATTCAAGATGAAATTTACAGTATCCCAGCTGAGATGTTACAGCAGTGAGGAATCTCAACAGCAGATTTCAAGAATGCTTTCGTACAGGAGGACACCATCCACAGGACGTAATTTTAAAAAAAATGAAAATTCCATCATTGTTTCTTAAATGGCATGTTTTAAGGTTTCAATTACTATGAATAAAATATTTTTCTTCCATCACTCTTGGTTTTATTGGATTGTCAAAAAGTTCCCGTTTTGGGGGGTCACCCTATATATCTTATTTATAAAAGCAATTAAAAGCTTTTCTGATTAAATAATATAGTTGTATTGCATTTTTTATTTTATGATTCAGAACAGATTTTCAGTAAATGGTATTTCTGTTTAACAAACCAAAATGATGATTTAAATTCTCCAAAGATTCCTGCCTTTTAACTAGTATAAATATGAAGAGTCTGAAATTTTAATTTCTCATATTATGCTTGAAAGGTGAGGTATTGTAATTATTTACATTATTTAGACAGTTGTCATCTTTATTGTCATGTGCACAATGTTTCGGCTGTTTTATGCTCCAGCCTTCTTCAGCTGATTGGGATTTTGAACTGAATCCTTTACTTCACCCACCAGGGTAGATTTTTCTAGTTCCACATGCATACAACACCTGAAACGTTGTGAATATGACAATAAAGATGAGAACAATAGTCCAAACAATGTAAATAATACTAGAAAGGATTAAAAAGTTTGAGTAAAAAAAATCCTTTGGTCTTTTCTCTTAATAATAACAAAGATTTTAATGATAAAACTTTGTTTTTGTCAAGTTTGGGGCCTTTTTTAGCAAATTTTTGAAGGCATCTATTTTGAACCTACAATATATAGTTGTTCTTTATATTATACCACAAAATTTTTTGTTAGCCTTATTGAAAGTTAGGGAGTCAGAGACAAAATAAGCAGGCAAAATATGGTTTTAAAAAAAAAACAAAACATTGTGTTAATTTAACTGAACATTGGGCCTCCTCTCCAAATACATAGAATTTGCTCCCTTTGCAGTTGTTGGTGCATTCTGTCACCTTGAGAGAGTTACTATAAGTAAACACTTTGTCAATTGTTATTTCTGGTATTCTAAGCTGGAAATAGTCTACTACCGTTTTTGAACAGGGCTAAACTACCACTTTTCCAATGCCATTTTGAATTCTTCTACACTTTACATGAGGTGCAACATCGATTAAACCCACATCATTTTTGTTGCGATTTTTTGTATACAAGAATGGTTGCATCAACATCCAACAAAGCCTTTATTCAGGAGTTTTTCTTTGATTTGGACTGATGATTTTCAAGGCTTTACTCAAGTGGATATTGATGGTGAAGTGGTTAGATATAGAAATAACGCTAGTGACAGGGAGGAAAGCTCTGATGACCACTAGGTGATGAGCGGCTACCTTCCTCCATGGCTGACTAATTTTATAGAAGCTACTGGCCCAATAGATGTACCTGATAGCCTTTCTGAAAATGAATTATTTTGTCTACTTATAAATGATGAAATAATAACTTTATTTGTCAACAAGACAAATAAATATGCTAGTCAGATGAAGGAAAGAGGAAGCAAATGCTGGTGTCTACTCGTATGTAAACACATAGAAGAACATCACTTTTGACAAATCAAAAGCCTTCTTAGCCATTTTGCTTCTTATTGCATACCCAGAACTTCACATGGAGTAATAAAAGTTAAAGCTTGTTAAATTTTAAATGTATTAATGTATTTGTTTTTTTATTTTGTTTCAGTTTTTTTGTTTTCAATGTCAAAACATGCATGCAAAACGTAATGCATTACATCAAAATATTACTCATCCATTCTTTTATTAGTATACAAAAAATAAAATATATACACACAATACAAAGAAAGATATAACGATTTTAAAACAGTAGATGCTTATGTTTTTCGTGCCCTCAAAAAAAAAAATGCAGTGGTAGAGGGAACAATTCTAAAAAGAATTTGGTTGGGTAAAGAATATTGACCATCTCTAAAAGGACATGAGAATGCATACACAATATCATCATACTTATTATAAAACCCAGGTTGTGTGTGTGTGTGTGTGTGTGTGTGTGTGTGTGTGTCTGTACGTTTATATATTGGATCGGATTTCCTATATTTTTCAACCGATTTCAACAAAACTTCACAAGACTAGATAAAATTACCTTGCGGTGGTTCTGACAGAGCCAAAAATTGGAAAAACACAATTGTTTTTGCACGAAATCAATTTGAAAACACGATTAAGAGGCATCACGAGAATGAAAGTGGGACACCTCATATCGAGTTATACTTATTATAAAACCCAGGTTGTTTGTGTGTGTGTGTGTGTGTGTGTGTGTTCGTTTATATATGAGATCGGATTTCCTACATTTTTCAACATATTTCAACAAAACTTCACTTTTTTTTTGGCAGGTTGTGTTTCTTATTGTCTTGCACACTTTTTTCTTTATTTTTACATTCAGAATGCTTTAAAAATTCCATTTACAAGACAATTGTTTATAATAAAATTCTATTCAATCTGTAGACTCATAACGATTGAAAACAATGTTTTTGTTTGAGTTTGACCAATTTGTAAAAAAAAAAAAAAAAAAAACTAATTAAGACATGTGTGTCCGTCAACCTTAAACAATAATCTTTTTCAATTTTATTTTTCGGTCTTTATGATGGTCGATACTTGATCTATCTCTTACTGTTACATCCCAGAGCAATGCCAGGCTCTACTGCTAGTATTTACTAAATTGACATTTTTGAAATCCCAAGTTATTGCTAATAATTACAGTACTATATATACTAGTGTCTAAGTCTACTTCATGTATAGTGTGACCCCTTCAATGTTTTTGTGAAAAACCTGAGTAGTCAAATACTGCAGTACTGGGCATTATCCTGGACATATTTTATAGCAAATAAATGGTCTCCATTCTTTTTTTTGTACAAACTTACCCCAAACCACTCGCCATAACAATTCTGATACAAAGATTTAAATACTGTACTTTTATTTTCTTTCATGCCTGACTATGGTAGCTCCTTTACCCTGGACTTGCCTCTTACGTAGGTTGAGTTTCTTCCCTTTTTTATCTGCCTGAAGAGCAAAACCTCATCCACTATGAGTCTGTCTATATTTCTGAGATGAGGTATTATGTACATTATTTACATTATTCGGACTATTGTCCTCATCTTTATTTATCACAACATTTTGGCCGTTGTAGGTGGTTGGAATGTCAAACTGAACCCTTTATTTCGCTCACTGGGGTAGACTGTTCTAGTTCCATGTGCCATGTTTGATGGATGTCAGTTATCTCCTGTTAATTTCCCTCTGAAAGTTCTCCACTGCCTTAACCGGATATTGAACTCACACTCTTTGGGTTTTGTCACTGGATCTAACACCTTTATCCACTGTGCCATGTGTCCTTGAGGACATCTGGGTATTATAAACCGAATGTCTTCAGCAACCATTTTAACCAGTGCTCATATTGCAATTTTGCTGATTCCTTAAGTTTAAGAATTTTCCAATGGTGTTCCCTGTCTATGATCCCACAGAGGGCAGTGATCTCCATTCAATATGTGGTCAGCCACGCCTGATTTTTCTACCTCCCCTCATGTTACAGCTTTCTGGTGTTCTTGAAGCCTTACCTTGAGGGGGAGGCCTGTCTCTCCTTTATATTCCTTTCCACAGCTGCACGGGATAGCGTACACACAGTCTTTAGTCATGTTCTCCTCTATGGGGGGTCTTATGCGGCAGAGATATCTGCAAAGTGTCGTCAAGCTTTTGAAGGTTGTCCTGATGTTATATGGACCACAGATCCTTTGTATTTTCTCTGATAGCCCCTTCACATAAGGCAGGCAGACTGTTTTCTGAGTGTTGTTGTCCTCCTCTTCTTGTACCGGCCTATCCCAGTTTTTGGGGGCTGCTGCCATGTACCCAGGATAGTTGTTACATTGTAGGGTACTACTTATACTGACCAATTCTTTATCTAACGTCTCTGGGTCACCACATGACTTTTGCTCGATGTTGTAAGCAACGGACGATCCCTTTCTTTACGCTGTATGGATGGTGGGAGTTGAAATTGAGGTACTGTCCGGTGAATGTCAGTTTACGGTATATGGATTTCTTAAACCCATGCTCTGTTAAAGATATTAGAACATCCAGGAATGGGAGTGTGTTGTTACTCTCTTTCTCCATTGTGAAGTGTATCGAAGGTCTTATTGAGTTCACATGGTCCAGTAGAACCTGAACATCTTCCTGGTGTGGCCAGAGTATGAAGGTGTCATCTACATACCATAACCATATAGTTGGCTTTAGAGATATGGATTCCAATGCCATCTCCTCAAAGTATTCCATGTATATATTTGCCATTGCTGGTGATAATGGTGAGCCCATTGCTAAGCCCTCATCCTGTCTCTGAGGTATTGTCTTTCTAATAACAACCTTTTAGGACTATTAAGTATGTTATGGTCACTGAAAATGCATGAATTAACATCTTTAAAAAAAATTACCTGTGAATAGTGTGATCTCTATTTATGTGTAATTTACATATGAATAATGGGATATGTATTTATAATGCTTCTCAGTTTTGTTGATTCCTATTGATAGTATTACTGTATACCATAAATAACGCTACTAGAATTAAGTTTCATTTGGTATTTTCACTCTGTTAGATTAGCCAAAGGTACTTTGAGAATGTAGGGCTACCAGATAGGTTATGATCACTGAAAATGCTTGAATTTTAACCTCTCAAGAAAAATTATCTGTGTATATTGCAACCAGTCACCAAAAATGCATGATTTTTAACCTCTTCAAAAAAAATTACCTGTGTATAGTGTGACCTCCCACCTCCTATTTTTTGGCATAAAATAGTGATCATAAAATCTCTTACTCTACTCAACTAGATGTGGTCATGAGCAAAATATCTTTAACAAAATGCAGACAAGGATTGTTTTACTTTCTTCTATTTTCATTAAATTTTATCCTAAAAAAGTTTTTTCTTTGCATTTTCTTTCAGATTTTTTTCTCTGGTATCAGAAACAATCTGGGATTGACCGTGGCACATTGAACACTAGTTTCCTTTTGAATGATTCAACCTTCAGTTGGATGAACCCCATTTTGATGCACGTGCTGAATGCTGCAGTTATGGCGAAATAAAAAGATTTGAGACACTTTGAAGAAGGTAACATTGTTAAGACCAGAGGTTTCTGAAACAACATGGCTTTTGGGGTTCTCCCATTCCATTGTCATGTGTAGTTAGCTGTAAAAATCCTCAACAGCTGACAAGGCATTGATTTCACCATCATTCGGTAAATTTCTTACAGCCCTTACATATATGGATGCATACAAATGAAAGTTTTCTTGTTGTGTAGACTTGACAAAGACTTTCACCTGCGATGGCTTTCTTTATGTCTGAAACATGTGAAAAGAAATTCAGTGCTGATAAATGTGAACACCATACTGGCAAGAAACTATTTTGCTGTGAAACTTGCAACAAGGAGATAATCAGCAATATGAAACTGCAAAAGCACATCCTAACAAACACTACAGAGAAACCCTTTATCTGTGATGTGTGTGGCGAAGACTTCACTCAGAAAATCAATTTAGTGATGCACATGTGTACACACAACATACAGAAACCCTTTCAGTGTGAGAACAGTGATACAAAAGTAACTGAAAGTGACACACTTCTTGAAGATATGTTGATTCCTGTAAACAATGAACTCCACAAATGTCACACTTGCCAACGGGAATTTACAGATAAAAGTAAATTTCTTCGGCATATGCGCATACACACTGGGGAGAGACCCTATAAGTGCAGTGTCTGTCCAAAAGAATTCTCACAGAGTTACACACTTGTTCGACACATGCGTACACACACAGGAGAAAAACCGTATGTATGTTTTGTCTGTGGAAGAAGGTTCAATCAGAGTGGTGCTCTTCGGCAGCATGTGCGCATACACACGGGGGAGAAGCCTTACCAATGCAGCATTTGTGACAAAAAGTTCACCAGCAATGGTAATCTAGTTCACCATGTGCGGATACATACGAAAGACTAAGCATTTTGATTGTGTCATCCTGTGATTCTGGAAAATTGGCTGTCTGTGTATAAAGCCTGAGATTTTTAACAACCTTTTGGTAAAGTTTAACCAACGTACCCACAAAAACAAAACACAAATGTGCAGTGCCAAAAAGACGATTTTTATCTTGTGACACCGTTGTTACCGTACACTTTCTCGGCAATTTTGATTGTTTTAAAAGGCTATTTTTAGAATTTTAATAAAAAGCCAAACATATGAAACTGGATTTATGCAATCTCTTTTTTTTTTTTTTTTCTTGGGAATTGACAGACAAAAGTACCGAGGACTATTCTTGTAAATAAACAGATGAATAAAGAGTGTTTAACATTTTTGTTGTCATTCTTGAGAAAGAAAAAATATCAATCCAGATGCTCACCTGCCATCTTAGTGAATTTATGCGGTTTGAGAATAAGAAAGAAATGTCTGGAAAATGTATTTTTTCCAAATGTATAATTTGTAGTTATATATTTATTTAAATTCTCTTGTTCACAGAGATTTTTTTTTATATAAATATCTGAATAAAAAATGTTCATATTTCTAATAAGGTAAATAATAAATATTGTATAGTAGTTGGTCTACATATTTTTATAAACTTGTAAATAACAAAATTATTATTTACACTATTTATATTTGGACTATTGTCTCCATCTTTTTGGCTGTAACTTGGGTGTATACTGATCAGGTTATCCTCCTTGGAATTCCAAACTGAACCCTTTATTTAATCTATGAGGGTAGACTGATCTTGTTAGGGGTAGCATCTAGTTCCTATTTCTGTTAATTCCTGTTCAGTTATTGCTTGGCCATTTTCACTGAGTGCAAATACACACTGCCATTGTCCTGGAGAAAACTTAGAGCTTTAAACCTAACTTTTACTGCTGATTAGGTTGCCACTGCTGCTGGCTGTTATGTTCTAACTGCTGCTGCCCATGTTCTTGAATTACTGCTGCAGTTGAAGATTTGCTGTCATTTGTCTCTCTTTATTACTGGCTCCCAAATTTTATTTATTTCTATGCTAGGCCTACTGAGGAGGTCCTCATACATGCTGATTCTTTCATCTGCATAGATTAAATAAAGGGTCAAGTTCAAAATTTCCTGTAGGCTAACCAGATTGATATAGATCTGAGGAAGGTTGGAAGGCACAATGGCCAAAACATTGTGATAAAAACAACAAAGATGAGGAAACTAGTCTGGATATAGTGTAAATAACAATAACGCCTCATCCCAGAAATTCAGACAAAAATTTTAAAATTATCCTTGTAAATAAACAATTTAATAGTGTTTAATTCTTTTTTTTTCTCAATTCTCAAAAATGAAGAAAATTTCTAAAGCTATTTTCATGTGTTTAGGGTTTTTATTAAAATTCTAAAAATAGATTTTTAAATCAATAAAAATTGCCGAGGGAATATACAGTAATAGTGGTGTCATAAGAAAAACTGTCCTTTTGACACACCCGTTTTTTTGCTGATAGGTATGTTAAACTTTGCCAATGTTTTTATTTTTTTTTGTTTTTTATGATATAAATATTAGACAAAATGCATATGAAAGCACTGTTTATCCAAGATAAAACATATTTATTTATAGGAATGTTAATGTCTGACATAGCCTCCATATTCTTGAATACAAAATTGCTATGTTTTTGATATTTAAAACATTACACTGTTCACTGACCATATTTGTCCTAACAAAATGATCTTTTACAGAATGGATCTATGTTGAATAAACTTATTCTTTAACCTGTTGTAGTTTTGCATATTTATGCCTTATATAGAATGTTACAGAATGCAGAGGCTGGGCCAGGATGGCAAACAATTGGTCAGAATACTTCATGGACATGGAATTCTGACAATGATGAGTTGAATTTTGGATATAGGTACAAAATGGTATGCAAATATTTTGAAGTGTCAACACACTTTCTGTCCCCAGATTCCTTAGAGAGGCTAGGCCACACATAGCGGAATGCTAAGCCAATAAGTGGCCATGCGTTCCCCTAAAGTTTCTCCCACTGATTCCTAGAATCAATACTATGTCTGTCCCTCTCATATAAGAAAACAAATAGGAAAAAGGAACTGTCTTTAAAAAAAAATGTGAAACTATTAAAAATTAATACCAAAATCTTATTTTATACACTGACATGTCAAAGGTCATGATATAGCAGGATATAAACATAATGCTAAATGACATCC
Source organism: Acanthosepion lycidas (assembly GCA_963932145.1). Taxonomy (NCBI): domain Eukaryota; kingdom Metazoa; phylum Mollusca; class Cephalopoda; order Sepiida; family Sepiidae; genus Acanthosepion; species Acanthosepion lycidas. The sequence continues at coordinate 93,150,128 of OZ010575.1, forward strand.
CTTCCCCACTAGACCTATATTAATATTGCTATTTTTTTAATTTTCCTCAAGACCAGGCTCAGAGCCACTCATGTTAGAGGCTTAAAGATTTCTGTGGCCACCTCATGACTATTTTGGCTTTATATACAAAACTTTTTGATAAAAGTAATCCATCACTGTCAGAATACCATGTCCACCAGGTATTTTGACCATCCTGACCTATATTCTGCATTCAGTAACAATATTATTTAGTCATAAGCCAATAAGATATTGGATAAAAACCACTGAAGAAAATATCCTTCAATATTAATGTTACCTAATTACAAAAATGCATGTTGAAGGGACAGGGACAATGATAAAAGTTAAACCCTTATTGTTGTCTTTGTATAAAGGGACAGGGACAATGATAAAAGATAAAAGTCAACCCTTTTATCTCTGTATGTGCTTCAATGGGAATCTGTTATACATAAGAATATTTAAAGGGACAGAGGCAATGATAAAAGATAAAGGTCAACCCTTTTATCTCTGTATGTGCTTCAATGGGAATCTGTTATACATAAGAATATTTAAAGGGACAGAGGCAATGATAAAAGATAAGTCAACCCTTTTATCTCTGTATGTGCTTCAATGGGAATCTGTTATACATAAGAATATTTAAAGGGACAGAGGCAATAATAAAAGATAAAGGGCAACCCTTTTATCTCTGTATGTGCTTCAATGGGAATCTGTTATACTTAGATTCTTATAGCTATTTTCATTTTAACCTTGCAACTCTGCTAGTAAGAGTCTGGACTAACTTCGCTATCATCCCAGAACTGTCCTGGCTTAAGGCCACATTATGTTGAATCATTGGTTCCTGTACAATTACCAAAGTTAAGCAATGTCAATACTGGTCAGTACCTAGAGGAGTGACCACTTAAGAATACCAGGTTATGTAAGTTTGGATGGATAATGGCTCAGGATTGTTAATCGGAGAGCTGAATTTCAATTACAGGTGGGTCCATTATATTCACTTACATGCAGATACCCTTTGGAAAGGTATAAATCCACCTCTTCTATTCTCCAGCTCTGAGTTAATTAGTAAGACTTGTGTTACCAAATCATTATTATGTCAAAGCAAAAAAATTCTTACAATCTAAAACTATTTTTTTGGCTTTAAATAACCTAAAAGAGTTTACTCAATCAATCAGAACTGTCCCGAAAAAACAGACCATTCAAAAACTAAAATTCTCTTTTTATAACTTTATTATCATTTATCATTGTTAGCATCTGCTGTAACCTAAAGAAGGTTACTGAATAGAATAATCACATGAAGGTTGGTAATGAACAATAATACTTAGGACAAGAACAATACATATAAGATTTGCCAGCAACGCGTGGAAGTAGTAGTCAACTACTAGAAGTGAGTCTAGTGAATTCCACAATAAATCTCCAACTGCTGACCAACATACAGTATTTACTACTATATTTATGTGAATGGGGACATACTGATTATTGTTTATAGGTATACTACAATACAGTATCATGATAAACTACTTGGAGAGGGGGGGATGAAGAACTAGAATAATAAAGTAAAGACAATGAAAATAAGAAACACGAAAGGAAGAAAAGACAAAAGCAGCCAGGAAATGAAACATGGAAACCATGAAAATATAAGTAAGATGAATTAAGAAAAATATTTTTAAAAAATGCAAAAGAAGTGAAGAAATTGAATGGGATGAGGAATACTCAAAAAAAGATTTTTGAAGAATGATGGCAATAAACTTCTTACTACTGCTAGGCTGTCCACTGGGACCCCCTCCCCCATAGCATTCACAGACTTCTTGCTAGAGCTAATCAGTTATTGGAGAGTCTCAACACTTTCCAATTAAATGATCATTTTTTTTTTTTTTTTTTAGATAACTCCCACATGCCTGTCCAATTAATCAGTGTTTAGCAAACTTGGACCCTCATGCCTGCAAAAAAATGGATTGTCAAAAGGATAGTTTTTCTATTTACACCAGGATTCTTTTAACTGCCTTCACTCCTTGCCAATGTTTATCATTTAAAAGAGCAATGATGAGAATTGGAATAAAACCTGAACGTATAACGAAAATGAATTTCTACATTTTTTGTTCTTGAGAATTTACAGCAAAAATAATAAACACTATTTGTTAGATTCTTTATTTACAAGAATAATTTTATATTTTCAAAATTCTTACAATTGCAATACAATATTTATCATTTACCAATTTATAAAGAAATAAATATGAAAACAAATTTTTTATTCATAAATTTATAAACATTTATTAAATATATGAACCAACTATGAGGAAATCTTTATTATTTACCTTTTTATAAAGTTCAAATCGATCAGCAATAAGCCAATGTTTTGCAAGCCATTCCAATAAATAATATATTCTATCCAACTTTCATCTTTAAGACATTAAATGAATATTATCCGTTTATCTGCCATCTTCTTGGTTCTTATAATTCTATTCTTCTTCCTCCTTAATGTTTTCTTGTTCTTATTCATTCACACCCAGTAACCCCTTGTGTCTTAGTGGCTTTATTATTTTGCTTTGGGTTAAATGATTGAAAAAAAATTCCACCCCAAGCAAGGCTATAATGCCACTAAAGACTCTGTAATAGTATAAATTGCAGAGTTTAGCTGGAGATGTTAGAAGTAAAGAGACAAAAGCCAATACTTTAAACTGATGCTGTTGAGATACAAGAGATTTTTTTAATCTTTTCAACCCAAGCAAGGTGAAAAAGCCACTAAGACACAAGGTGTTACTGAGGATGAAAGACAACAGCAAGAAAGAAAGTGAGGAGAAAGGATTCTGTGGATAATAAAAAAAAAAAAAAGAAAACAGCAACCAGCGAGTAAATTCAAGCTCTCCCAACTGGTATTCTAACTTCGAGTCGCTCCTTGAGTTCTCTCTCAAAATAACACTAACAGACTTTTCTAGCCGCCAACCATGAACGTCACTCCCGGCACACCCCACTGGGAAAAATTGGTTACTTTTATATTTGTCTATATACACATAATCCCTTGCGTCTTCCTGTGATCCCATAATTCATTGCGTCCCTGTCCCATAATGCATTGCATCTTTATTGCATAAAAATGCAATGCAAGTTCCCCCTCATTCTTTTATGTTATCTGGCCAAGGACGGATTGTGGCAGAGCGGTAAGTGCTTTTTTTCTCCCTCATTTCAACTGCAGTAGCTTTGCTAAGCAAATACGGGCTCTTTTTTGGCGGGGACAAGGCAAGTGGCAACCAGTTGTGCTCGTCCCAGGTCCTGTCTCATCACGTCTGCCACAGATTCAGAGAAACTGGAGATGATGATTGATGTTGCATTTAATATTTTCTAGTTGACAGAAAAGCAAGAAGCTGGTAGAGATTTTCACAAGTGCAAGGTGCAAGAGAAGAAACTATTGTGACTTACAGTTACACTCAGCAATTTCAACAGTGAAATGATAAGATCTAGCTGGTTGTTTAGTACAGTGCTTAAATTCCTGAAGACAAGATAACAAAGAGGACAGCTCATCGAAACAATTGTTAAGAAAATATTTATAGAAAAGAAACGGAGGCTACATTACAATTACAAGAAAATGATTAAAACTGAAGTGTCCAGTTGGCTTAAATCATAGCTCAGAGGTGTATTAGGTTGGTGCAAAAATAATGTCGTTTTCTCACATAGTAACATATGTGAGAAAACGACATTATTTTTGCACCAACCGAATATTATTAAATTGTTAATATATGACTTCTGTTGGTCTGGCAAAATGGTTAATCCATGCTTCAGGAAATAATGGTGTGAGAAAATTAGTGTTCTATCTCTGCCATTTTTCAAGGGCATTAAAAGATGTTAAAAGAGTAATCAGAAGCATACTTTATTGCTTATTCTGATATTTCAAATTTGATCCTACGATTTGAGATATTTGAATGATTTCCAAGCAATAAAAATGTAAATGTCTTTCTCTATGTTCAAAATGGTCCACGCTATCATTTCAACGAGAAAAAAAAAAAAAAAATTTTATTTATGTTTTTCAAATGTGTCTAGCATTTACAAAACAGAAAGGTTGTTAATTTCCATCATGACAAGTCAAGGGTACACCTTACAAAACGAACCATGCTGATGATGACATCATGTTGAAACATGATTACCCAAGTTAAGCAATGTCAGTAACTAGCTGGGCTTTAATGAGCCCTCCAAAAAGGAGAATACTCCTTTTTACTGGAGCAAAGGAGAAGAGGGCTCATTTTATATTCAACCGGAGTGGAGCGTGAGCATCTCTATTTGGGACTAAAGAGTTGGTGTGGGGGTGCGCTGTGTGCTCCTCACTCTAAAATTACTTGAATTTTTTTAAACATTAGTTTGTATTCATCAATAAAAAAAAGAAAATCTGAGCTAAATTCTTTGAGTTATTTTTTATTATATCTGTGGTAAATGTATGGGAGAGAGAGAGAAAGCGTGTGTGTGTGTGTATTAGTTACTCATGAAAATGGAAACTATTTCAACTTCTACCTGGTTGGTTGGTTGGTTGGGTTTTATGGCATATCAACCACTGTGGGTCATTTAATGCCAAATTAAGATATATATATATATATATATATATATATATATATATATATATATATATACCTATACATATATTAAATATACAGTACTATTAAACATATAGCTGGCAACATTATTTTTTCCAAAAAACATAGCTGGCAACATTGTTGTTTCCAAAAAACGTTTAGCTGGCAACATTATTGTTTCAAAAACATACAGCTGGCAACATTATTTTTCCAAAAACATGTAGCTGGCAACATTATTTTTCCAAAAACGTGTAGCTGGCAAAATTATTGTTTCAAAAACGCATAGCTGGCAACATTGTTGTTTCCAAAAAACGTATAGCTGGCAACATTATTTGACCGAAAACATTATCTGGAGCCTTGTTGTTGGACGTAGTTTATCGTCATACCCAGGACGCGGATGTAGTTTATCGTCATACCCAGGACGTACTTCTACCTGGATTTTGGTAAAGAGGCAAGTGACTTTGACACCTAGGTATTACCATTCTGATGTCCAGGACATTTCTTTTAAGTTACAGGAGACAGTCTGAAAAAATGTCTTCAAATGAGTCCGTAGAAAGTTTTTGATGTCATTTTTTATTAGATATGTATGTGCGTGAGAGAGAGTCTAAAAGCTGTCTGTATATAGTGATGTGGAGGAAGAAAGGTTTGAACATTTTTTTGTTTTTTTATGACAAATTTTCATTGCTGAATGAATAAACAAACTAATGTTTTCATTTGAATTTACTGACAATTTAGTTTTGTACACAATTTTACCATTATTATTATCATCATCATCATTATTATTATTTAAAGAAAGTTATTAAAAAATAAATGAAATCTTTACAGGTAATAACTTCTGTTGGGTTTTCTCGTTTATTTCCCTCAATATTCATCCAAATCCTAAAATGATACATTTTGTCCTGAAATAAAATTCTGATTTACTTTTTAACATATATAAATTAGCCCTCAAACCCCCGATCCGAACATTACGGCCCTGATATTGTTGCAGTGGGGTTTTTCTACACTGCCCCATAGGTGGTAATACTTTTTTTTTTACTTTTTTTGTTGACAGCTATCTTCAGGGACCTGCCCATTAGGAAGAACTAATGAAGAAAAGTTTTCCAGTGAGTCCATAGCTAAAGAGCTTGTGCAACAACCCTCTATGCCACACCTTGTCAAAGGCATTTGAGATATCTAACACGATTGTCTTTACAATGTATTTATTATATAGTGCCTCACTGATTCTGTAAGCAATGATGGAAATCAGCAGTGGACTGAGCTGATCAAAATCCATACCGCTTGTCACTGAAGAGGTTGTCTATTGAGATGTACAACAACTTTCTTGTTGATTATAGCTTCAAGAAGTTTGCTAATGGCACTGAGAAGGCCACTGAGTCTATACTGAACTATACTGTTAAATAGATTCACCAAAATTGGGGATATGTCAGGGTTAATATATTTTAGGACAACCACTGGGATTTTATCTAGATTACTAGCCTTCTTAGGGTCAAGACTTTTTGATAAGTCTTCAGACTTCCTTTGGACTGTGATAAAAAGATAGTGCTCTGTGAGATGGGGGAGTTAGGAAGGGTTTGGCTTGTGTCATCTAACGTTGAGTTAGAACTAAATAAATTATAATGTTGCCATTTCGTCCGACATTATCATTAGTCTGCACACAATAACATTACATAGTGTTTTAATTATTCTGTTCTTACTTTTAAGCTTACTTTTAATATATTCAAACAGTAATAGAAAAAAAAGATTCTGATCTTTCTCACATTAAAATAATTATTAGAGGTCCTCACATTTGAACACTGACCTTTTTAGTGCGATACAGATCAAATCAACCACCATATAGAACTATACAACTCTACGAGAACGTTTTTGAAATCTGATGCTTTTCAATAATACATCATTGATGGAGATCTAATAAACAGCTGTTCTATATAGTGACTTACATTACTATGTCCACATATTCCATTGGCAAGAAGAAAGTTCTACTTCTTTCCAAAAACTGCTACTCTGGAACAGCTTTTTTCCCCAATATCTGCTATTCTAGAACAGTCTCTTGAGTGGGTGCTTCCCAGAACACTGCTATCTTGACCTCTTCAGATCTAGGGCCAATCATTACGTACCCTCTATAAGTGATTTTCAACCAGCGTGCAATGAGAGGATTTTAACTTAAGCATGTCGTTAAAGATTTCAACCAGCGTGCCATGAGAGGATTGTAATCGTACCAGGAAAAATTTCAGCCCGCGTACCGTGAGAGGATTGTAATCGTACCAGGAAAAATTTCAGCCCGCGTACCGTGAGAGGATTGTAAGCGTGATGTGAAAAGTTTTTCAATCAGCGTGTCGTGAGAGGATTGTAATCGTAACAGGAAAATTTTCAACCCGCGTGCTATGAAATGATTGTAAGCATGCCGTGAAAAACTTTTCAACCAGCCTCTCATGAGAGGATTGTACTCGTGCCGTGAAATTTTTCAACCAGCGTGCCGTGAGAGGATTGTAAGCATGCCGTGGAAATTTTCAAAGGTCATTGAGTTATTTTTTAAAGAATAAGTGTACATATCAAAATTAAACCCCTTTAAATCGATTTTACAAGTTTGTCGTTGTTAATGTTATGGATGCATAATATACAAAGAAATAAAAAAAAATGACAAAGGATTACATACAAAAAATTCAAGAACAAATATTGCATCATTTTGGTTATTTCATACCTGTGAATTTCCAAATATTACAAAAAAAAAAAAAAAAGCAACAGAAATTCTTCCGATCTTGTAGCAAAAATAAAGCAAACTGTTGCAAATCCACTCTTCCAAAAGTCGGCTTGCTTCCCTTCCCTCACCTCACCTCCTGTTCACTGCCACTGACTTTATATGTGTTCAAAGGTAAGTACACTAATCCGTAGCCAGCACATCTGGGTTATTCCAACAAACTATTTTCTGTTATAAAAGACGAAATGAGTCTGCCCAGGTTTTTCTTTGTATCAAGTTGCCAACATCATCAGCAGGTGTATGCCTGCAGCCATTTTTTTTTTTTTTTTTAAGGTGAGTGGATTTCTTCTGCACAGTTCTCAATGTCATATTTGTGTAAGGCAAGCTTTTCTTCAATAAACAATATCAAAAACAAAAATCGACCATGGCTAGAATCCTTGGAAGAAAATTTAAAAGTATGCCTGTCCAAAATCAGCTTTTCTAAAAAAAAAAAAAAAAATGTCAAGCTAAGATGTCTCCTTAAATGCTAAACAGAACAATAATTACAGTGTAACCCGGATATAAGAGAAACCCGGATATAAGAGAGATTTTCTCTGGTCCCAGATTAGAGCCTGTGTTAATGTATATAAATGACCAAACCCGGATATAAGATAAACCCGGATATAAGAGAGATTTTCTCTGGTCCCAGATTAGAGCCTGTGTTAATGCATAGACCAAACCCGGATATAAGATTTCTTCTCCGGTCCCGACAACTCTCTTATATCCGGGTTAATTTTGTTTTAGGAATTTTAATTATTATCTTTTTTTATTACAAATTATAATAAATTTCTTTGTGTTAAATAAATAAATCATAAAACGTATACTCATTTTTTAATCCTCGGAATTTAAATGTGCCACTAAATTTAAATTTTAGGTTCAGGTGTACTGCGGAAGTTTAAGTATATAAACTGCGTCTAGAGATTAAATGCAAGTTATGAATTGGTATAAAGAGTTGCGTCTTTAATTATGACGTTGTTTAGATTCTACTCAATATTTAACTTTGATATATAGTGATAGAGAAAACCATTGTTTTTGGTTGGAAAAATTTTTACTAAGTTAACAAAACAGACTAATTTGACTGTCAGTAGTTTATTTGCAACTATTTATTTTGACTTTTACCTTGTAAAACTAACGTAAAAATTAATATGAAAATATTTTAGAACAAATTCGTCAATTTCTTAAAGGAAAAACGTTAAAAAAAACATTTTATTTTAAAAATAAAAGATATATTAACAAAAAATAAATTTCCTTTGCTAATTTCTTTGATTATATAGTTCTTTTCATTCGTTGTTAGTTCTTTTTTTTTCCAGACGATACTAAATTCTAGTTCAACAAATAATCTCTTGACACTGCAAATTGCTATAATTACTGAAAAAATACTAAATATCAATCTGAAATTGAAAATTGGGAATTGCTTTCATGCTTACTCGCTATACATAGTACAAATTATTTCATTGGATAACACATATCTATGAATTTTACATAAAATATTTGACAATACCTCTTTTGCATATAATCTCTAGACGCAGTTTAGTTTAAAGTGTGCCATGAGATAAAAACAGGTTGAAAAACATTGCTCTAAGTTTATTATATCTATAATTCTCAAAATGTGTGTGTATGTGTGTGATCGGATGTTGTTTATGTGTTTCCACAGTTTTCATCCGATTTCGATGAAATTTGTTTTGTTCTTCAGTGTCAGTTTTGAGTCCAAATTGGCTGGAAAAAAAATTACAACCTTGAAGGTGAAAAATTGAAATAACTGATTTTTTACACTTTGCGTAAAAATCAAAGGCAGAATTTAATGTCTGTAAAAAACAGCGTACAATCAATTTAGAGAGTTGAAATCTAATGCATAAGATTATTAGAATTATAAAAAAATTATATTATAAATAAAAGTTATCGTATATTATTATTATGACGGTCCATGGAAAAGGTTCCTTCCTTGCAAGATTGAGAACGCAAAAAACCGCCCTTTTCAGGGTCACCCCCATTCAAATTGTTAACCCACCAGTTGGGGATGTGCCGCAGTTGCACCCAATTGTTGTTACTAATATTGATTTTCGGGTGGGCTCACTTTAAACTTAAACTGCAAAAAATTTCCCAGTAATGAAACATCCTGTCGAAGACGGGTTATACTGCTAGTTCCTCCATAATCTTCACTTTCTACTTTTATGTCACACACTTCATTCAGCAACTCTCTACCTTGAGTGGCTCTTGAACCATATATTGGGTAAGCATTAGAACAAAAAAAATCTATAAGGGAGTCTCACATTTTATGCTTTTAATATTCAGGACACTTATAAATTGACGGACAAAATATCATCAGTATTTACCCCAAGAGATGATGACATTTCCTTTCAAGAGATGATTGACAAGATGATGACATTTCCTTTCAAGAAATGATTGATAAGATGATGACATTTCCTTTCAAGAAATGATTGTATGAGTGGAGTTTTAGGTGAGTTACGCATTTCACAGGCCCATATCTACCTTTTGGCATCCTCTACAGTATTCTCCAGCAATGTGGGTTCCAGGACAGCTGCTGAAGGATCAGTCGTAGGAATTGGTTAGGCAAAAACTGTTATGGACAAAAAGGCATAAGAACTGGATAGTGAAGGAGTGGCAAATTGTATTATAGACAGCCGAATCCAAATTTGAATTTTTGGTAGTAAGATGAAAGTGTATATGAGAAGAAATCCAGAGGAAAGACTGAATGATGAATTTACAGTTCCAACAGTTAAGAATGATTGTAGCTCTGCTATGGGGGTAAGGTTATTTTGGGGTAGATTTGATTCAGGTTAAGAGAATCCTGAAAAAACAATATCATTTGATTTTGCAAAGACATGCTATGCTATCTGGTTTATACATAAGTGAAAAAAAATTCACTTTTCAACAAGACAATGATCCAAAACACTCTTCTAAATTATGTCAAAATCACAAGTCAACACAGGAACAAAATTTTGGAAATTATGACTTAGCTGCCTCAATCTCCTGACCTCTGTCTCATTAAATTAGTATGGGGTGAATTGGATAGGAGAATTTGAAGAAAAATACCCAAAGCGCGAGAGTGAGCTTTTTCTGTGCTTGAAGAATACTTGGGAAGTTCTGCTATCTACTTTTGTTTTTTTTTTTCAAAAACTGTTGGAAAGAATTTGTAAAACTACTTAAGGTAGGTGGTGGTTTTATTGATGAAAACAAAATATGATATTATTCTCTGATAATTTTTAATAGTCAAGTGATTATTTTTGTCAAAACAAAAGAATACACTGCAGTTTCCCCATACTTTTTGACTGTATTGTGCGCATATATATATATATATATATATATATATATATATATATATATATATATATATATAAATCTTTATAAATATTTCAATAGTTAAGCAATTTTTTTTTTTTTTTAGATATAGTTAAAAAAATGTTTTAAACAACATTTAAAATATTTATGACAGTTAGATTTAAGTTAGGAATATCCGAACAGTGACGTTCCATATCACGTGACGTCCGCGTCTCGCGAAGGACGCTACTTGCTAACAAACAGTAATTTTAATTTATTTGTAACAAACAGTTCCTACGCCGCGCGTTGACAGGAGATTCGGTTATGGCGGGGATTGTTAGGGACGCATTCCCTTGCCTTACTATCACTCCCCCCCATCTCGTGGGTTGAGCGCCGTCGTAAACCCCGGGAGCAATCGGTTTTCCTTCGCGAGTGTCGGTCGGCCTTGCTGGCCGTCCCTCGGTCCAGTGACCTTTCTCGGCCTAGGAAGGTCTTCTATCGTTTGTTCGTGGAGGGGTTCGCGAAGGAGTCCCTGTGCGAGGATCTCGGCTTGTCGGAGGACGAGTTTCGCTCTTACTGGTCTTGGGCGCCAGCGGCGGATTACCTCAGTAACCCTGAGTTTTCGCTTACCTGGCGACTGGCTCGGAATCGGCTGCCTCTCAATGACAAGGTCTTCATATGGGGCTTGGCGGATTTGCCAGACTGCGAACGGTGCGGCCTTGGCTTAGAGGAAACGGTTTCGCACGCCTTCTACCATTGCCCCCGGGTCCGCCCCTTATGGGACCATGTCGGCGAGCTGACGGCTCGTCTCGCTCCCGAAAAGCTCGTGCCCATTGATCGCGCATACGCGCGTGACAATGTGTCGCCCCCGTATTCCGGGGTGAAACGGATGGTGTTTCTCACGCTGCTAGCCACGGCCCGAATGGTGATATGGACGACGCGACAGGAGGAAGTCTTGCGGGGTATCCGTCTTTCTCATCAGGATCTGTTCCGATTCTTTGAGCATCAGCTCAAGATGAAGATCAGAACTGATAGGAAACGCTTGCATTCGACAGTCTTCAGCGAAAGGTGGGTGACTGAGGCGAGCTTGGTTCGCGTGAACGGGGCTAGCCTTGATTTTCTCTTTTAGGTCAAGCCTACGTTACATCGGGGTGGTTTCCTGTGGAGCCCTCCTCTTGGTTAGGTTAGACAGGCTTTTGTGTACCTAGTTAATGTGAGTGAGTGTTGTTCCCGGCCTGTATCCCGGCTACTCTTTAGTTATGATCCAGCCTGAGATTCCCGACCTCCCCAGTTTGTTTTTGACCCCCCTTTATCTCGACTGGGTCAGCTTTATATTTTCCCATGCCCTTATGATTTTTTATCTTTTTCTCACTCCCTTAGCGAGAGAGCTGCTTGATTTTGTCCGAGGGGCAGAATACAGTGGCCTCTCTGTTTTGAGGGTTGGACGGGTCCTACTAACATCAGTTATGTTTAATTTTCATTATGTTAATATATATTTTAGTTCGTTATTGGTTTCATCTCCCTCCCCTCTCATCTTTACATCATAGAATTTTGTATATATATCTTTTTAGTATCATTAAATTTTTATGACACGGGGCGCGTTTTGTAGGTCTCCCTAGTGTGGATGCGGTATTATGGTGCATGGAGGATCGATTGGTGACGGACGAGTTCTTGTGGTGAATGTGTAAATTGTAAAGTACGAATGGGTCGCGAATCAGATTAGCTAGGTATAAGATAGTTAGTGAAGACCAGCCTTCTACCCCTCCCCCTTCTTCGGCCTTGTGCCACAATTTTGTATTTTATACGAAATAAATATCAACAGTTATTTCTGATGAAAGATTGAGGACAATTTGAAATATCAAATATATATATAAATAAATAAATACTTTCATAAAATAAAACATAATTTTTTTAATTTGCAACTTTTTCTATATATACATATTAAGAAAGTATACGTGGCTTCTCATTATGCTATATATATATATATATATATATATATATATATATATATGGTGTACTACGGTGTTACAAGGTCCCCAAATGACCCTCCACAGGTTTTGAATTTGTCCTTCTCCTAGACCAGTTTCCATCTAAGGCTATAGAACCCAGTCTGTCCTGCTATTTGCTCATAGCTGGAGGGAGAATAGGAGGATTAATGCCTTTCCCAAGGGTATTAGCACATCAGTGAATGTAGTAGATTTGACTGGAATTTGAACTCAGCTCTCCGGTCCCTCAATTCGAGCTTCTATCCAATACTCCATCGCCCCTCTCTCTCTCTCTCTCTCTCTCTCTCTCTCTCTCTTTTATATATATATATATATATATATATATATATATATATATATATATATATATATCATAAGAAATATCTGGTTAATATGAGTCTAAAACAAAGTGGAAACTGACCAGGGTTGTAGAGGAAACTGAATATAAAGATGGCCTTTTGTGGAAGCCGAAAATACAATTAGGACAGAGTCATTTGGGAAGGAAAAGTGAATGCTTGCCATAAGCGTGCTTTATTGAGTGCCCAGCACAAAAATTGTGTTGGTCAAGAGTAATCCTTAAATTCAGAAAATTGCAGGATTTACCTGATTCCTCCCCTAGGTTTCATTACGATAAGCCTTACAATTTTGGTGGCTGATGCAAAGGAATCAAATATTGATAGTGATCCCATAATTCAATCTGAACCTGTCACATGGTAACCACCATATTTTGGACGGAAAAACAAAATCAGAGTTGTTGCACACTTGCTAAGAAAAGAAGCGTGACAGGACTCTACCTACTCTCAATTTCTGGTTAGTTGATGCACAAATTAGGCTGTAACACATTGGTCACCTTTCAATTTCCATACTATTTGATATATATATATATATATATATATATATATATATATATATATATATATATATATATATATATATATATAATCACATGAATCATTCATACAAAAAAAAACAAATATAGAGGTTAATGATTTAAATGGCGAGAATACATCATCGCAAACAATATCAATAAGATACACCAACCCCGAACCTGTATATGAATGATATGATCCCTGTTTATAAATTCCAGTTGCATAAGGTCTTAATTTTTTACAAGCTTTCGTCTGTTCCTACAGACATCCTCAGGTATGGAAATAGATTTTTTCTTGTTTTTACTTCTCGGTAATAAGAGGACAACGAAAATAGAGATGTAATCTGAAAAAATGCTATGAGAAATGTGTTATTGTTTTGGAACGTGCAGTCGCAACGCTGAGTTTGAATTTTAAATTTTAAGGTTGTGCGTTTTTGTACAAATATAGTAATAAGAGAATTCTTTTTACTGGCAGGTTTTCCGTCAATGTGGCATGAACTATATAATTACCGTAATGTCACACTTATTATCCGAAAGTTGCACGTTGGATCAGTTATTTTAATTTCATTTATAAGTGCAATGTTAATTTATAATTACATGAATCATTCATACAAAAAAATAAATATAGAGGTTAATGATTTAAATGGCGAGAATACATCATCGCGAACAATATCAATAAGATACACCAACCCCGAACCTGTATATGAATGATATGATCCCTGTTTATAAATTGAGTATATATATATACATATTTGTATGAGCACAAGCAGTGTGAAACCTTTGTTTTTCTTTCAGTATTTCATGGTGTTTGCAGAGAAGGAAATAACTTCACCCTCCATGCATCAGTCAATTCTTAATCTTGTCTTTACCAGAAGAAGACCCCTGGGAGTAGTAACACTCTGAAAGAACTTGAATCAGTTGGTACTGTATGTCACCACTGCTGCAAATTAGGGTGATTACTAATATTATAAATGTTAGGTTTTGGTTGTAGTTGGGGCTTGATTTTGTTTAGCAACATATCAACACCTCTGTGGGTTATTTAATGCTGAAATCTAAATATTTTGAACACAGTTGTATACCCTCAACTACAGATAAATTGTATTGTTGGCCATTATAATATAAAAACGTATTGCTAATAATTCTAATATGTATTGTTGGTTATTTTTTATATAAAAATGTATTTTTTATATACAAATATATTTTTTCAATAAAAATGTATTTTTATACTTTCATAGTTTTGTTTGTTGGGTGGGGTCACTATTTGCCCATACCTGGGACCCTAATAGATGATACCACTGCGGGTCAGATTGGACCAGGGAACAACAACAATTAAGAGGTGGTTCCATGCTCCTAAAACCTCCAATTTCCCAATCAGAGACTTTGCTGACAGATGTAGTTTATCGTCATACCCAGGACTATTGACGTAATAAAAATATGTTATTCTGCTTTCACAGTTGAATACATGGTCGATGATACTCAGCTTTTATGCATGTACATGTTTGTGTGGACATAATTACTAGAGGCAGTGATGTGTGTGTTTTACTTTGTAGTTTTGTTGAAGTTATATTTTGGAATACAGTTTGATTTAAGAAATTTTAGGATATTATATGGATAAAGCCATAAATATGTTCTTTCATGTTGGTTGTTTGGTTGATTTTGCTTAACGGCATATCAACACCTTTATGGGTTATTTATTGCTGAAATATAAATATTTTGAACACAATTTTATGGCTTCAATTAAATATATTTCGAACACAATTGTATACCTTCAACAACAGATAAAATGTATTGTTGGCAATTTTACTATAAATATATATTATTGATAATTATTTCATTATTCATGGAAAAAAATTTCTTTTTCTTGTTAATATATCAAAAAGCAATTGAAAGCTTTTCTAATTAAATAATGTCTTAGTTGGATTTCATTTTTATTTTACGATTCAGAGCAGATTTTCGATAAATGAGTAACTGTTTGAAAAAAAGAAAATTAATGATTTACATTCTCCAAGGAGTCCTGCTTTTAATTAATAGAAATATGAAGTGCGACAAATTTTAATTTCTGGAAATTAGATTAAGTAAAGAGGGTAACAAATATAAAAAAAAAAATATTTCTATCAAGATTTCTTAAAATAATTTAATTCATTTGTGAATAAATCTTGAAAGTCTCATGAAAATTCGACAATTATTTCATTTTTGCAAGAATTTCCAAATCATTGTTTTTTTTACTGCAAAAATGATGCTAAATTTTCTATATATTAATCTTTGGCCAACCAGCTGACATAAGAAAAACAAGATTTTTAACCAAATTTCGAACATGCTAGAAAGTATTCAAAAATTTAATAAAATAATTGAAAAATATTTTGGCCTTTCCTCTTCATATAAACATTTTGACAATAAAACCTAGTTTTTATCAAGTTTGGCGGCATTTTTTTATCATGCTATGCTCTTTTTTTTTCAGTGAATTATTGGAAGTACGTAAATAATTATTATTTATATTATTTAATGTATATATTTTTTCTCTTTTTGAACAAGAGTTGTACATTTATCTTAGCTTCATTTCTTTGCAAACAGCTTTCATTTCAACTAGACTACTATATCTATTTTGTATTCAAAATATGCTTTTCCTTCCCTCACTTCATATCCTTTTGTGGATTAAGTTTCACTGTTACCACATCCAAGGTTTTTCTTCCGGTAAAGACAAACCTAAGACTAGACTGATGCGTGAAAAGTGAATTTATTTCCGTCTCTACAAGCATCATGAAATACATTTAAAAAAAAAAAAAAGGCTTCACATTGCATACATTCTTAAATGTCTTGAATAGCATGGAAATTCAAAGGTGATCAATGTGTTACAACTACCTTGTGCACAATCTAACCAGAAATTGAGAATAGGTACCAGTCCCGCTAAGCTTCTTTTCTAAAGCAAGACTGCTGAGTTGGTATTAGTTTTACCAAAGAGGGCCGGATTATGACTTTTAGCTTTAGGGAACCCTAGGCTAATGAAATTATGCCCTTGTAATAGTGATGCTACATATATTTAACTTTTGACTAGGAAAGGCGTGATTAAGGAAAGCAAAGACGCTGGAGGTTACTATCCAATATGGCGTGCACAATGCAATTTATATTTGGCGTAAAATAGCACATAGTATAAAATACAAAACAGAATGTAATCATTCAAAACATAACAATTGAATTCATTAGTGTTTGGTGTACATGCATATAAGCTGAAGGTTTGATAGAGTTGTCTCTTAGATTTGGAAATATTTGTACTTGAGCTCATAAAGATGAAGTAATTATTAAACTGTAGTTTAGAAGAATAAAGTTCCTTTAGCATGTAAGGAATTGTGTATTGGATAAAGTTGGTAAGTGTACAGAAGAGTTAAGAGTTATACTTCCGTGAATTAGTAATGTTCTTTAACGTCTGACCGCATGGTCAAGACGGGAGTTCTTGAAAGTTACATTTTGGCAGCAAGGATTGAGACGCAAGAGAACGATATTTATTTATACAAAAATGTATAAAATGTGGCACAAGGCCTAAAAAGGGGATGGGGAATGACGGTCTTCTTCTGTCTTAAATCTAAACTTAGCTAGTCCCAGACACGGACCCAAACAAACTAACAATATTCCAATCACCAAAACAACACATTCACTCCTACCTTTCTTACTACGTCCACCATAATGCCTCAAATTCTCTATGAAGTCCTAACTAGTCCCCTTATGTACAAAAATTGTCCGTGGGGGGAGGGTCAATAAAACAACAACTTTTAAAAGATCCCCAAATGAGTATATACAATATGACATAAGTATTTACAATAAAAACTAAACAAAACTGTGTTAGTAATAAAACCCCCCACAAACCATATATGTGGCAGCAACATCAGTTAACTAGACGAAATCAATGCGGGGCTAAGAAAAATAAGAAAAAAACATTCATTCCTCCAAGCATTCACACAGACACACACACATTCATACACAACAACAAATACGAAAAACGACACACACGAAACGAAAGGCGCCCTGCATCCACCAGAGAACTGAAGTCACTGACCACCTAACGAGGGAGGGGATGGGGAATTAAAACAAAAGGAAAATAGGGACAGAAATAAAAGTGGCCAATGCGCATGCATACCCTAGCTAAGTTTACTAGAAAAAAGGGAAAACTAAAGATTCAAAAATCGAAAACCTAGTCTAACCTAAAATCTGGGTGGGTTGCCTATGTTCAACCCTGTTAGGACAAATCCTGTACCTAACCGACATCCAAGTGTCACTCTAGGTCAGCCCCTTTCACTCTACACATTCGCGCAAGATTCACCCACCTTTTGCCAAATTCCGATGAGGTGAGCCGCCGCCTTTCCGTCCTAATCTTGACTTTAAGCTGATGCTTAAAGTACAAGATCAGTTGGGAAGAGGTGAACTTCTCGCCCTCATGGAATCCCTTCTGACGCGTCGTCCAAATCACGACTCTCATAATCCCTAGTAAGCAACAGAACACATAGTGTTCAGCCTTCGTCAATTGCGGCACCACATTGCTACAAACAGAACTGGCTTCCAGGACAAAGAACTTTCCCTGCAGCATGCGAACCATGAGGCCTTCAACAAGCTTGCACAACGGCACTACCGTCTTGCACTGAAAAAAGGCGTGACCAATGGTCTCGACTTCCCCAGTGCAGCGACGACAGTTTGGATATTTCTCCAAACCTGCTGAACAGAGTATCTTGCCGACCCAGAGGGCCCCACGAATCATCAGCCAGGTGAGTGATGCCTCATCGTTATTGAGACATTTCAACCCAGGCGCCCAAGGCCATATCGAGCGAGCCTCCTGCTTCGTAAGACCGAGCTCGTCGATCAGATCATCTTGAACGGACCCCCTAACTAACAATTGATACAATGCCTTACGAGACAACGCCTGGGCGTCGGAAAGGCCATCCGTCGTCCGTAAGAGGAGCTTCAAAGCACTACGACATTCGCGGTAGAAGGCGCACTCGGCACGAGGTCTACGGCCGGCCTCCTCCTCGCACGAGTGCACACTTCTCAGGGATGGGAAATGTTTTCGGACATCTTCTTTCCAAAAGGTGCCCACCT
The DNA here is from genome assembly GCA_963932145.1 of Acanthosepion lycidas. NCBI lineage: Eukaryota > Metazoa > Mollusca > Cephalopoda > Sepiida > Sepiidae > Acanthosepion > Acanthosepion lycidas. The sequence goes on from OZ010575.1 coordinate 93,168,626, forward strand.
CATCCAATCCGCGACACATTCGGTCTAGAAAGGTAATGCGAGGCATATATTGACGAATCTCAATGCTAGGCATACCCAGACCGCCCTCAGAGGGATGAAGGCAACAGATCTCTCGAGTTACCAGAGGGGCCTTGTCTATCCACAAGAAAGAGAACAAGGTCCGGACTAATGACATTAGTCTGGCATACGGGAGCGGAAGCACAGAAAGTCGGTAAAGAAGGATCGGATATATGTGTGAAACACATACCTCCGCCCTTCCCTTCAGGGAAAGTCTCCTCCGAGACCACAGATTAACCGCGATCTCGGCCTTCCCTTGCACCTCCGACCAATTCATTTCCAACTGGAGATCAGGACCGAACCAGACGCCGAGTATCTTGATCGGCCCATCCGTCCAGAGGAAAGGTCCAGGAAGAGAAACTCCCTTCCACGCACCCAACCGCAAGCCCACAGACTTATCGCGGTTGATCTTGGCCCCTGTCACCATCTCATACCCACTGATCTCTTTGCTGACTTCGTCAATCTCGGCTCTGCTCGACACAAGAACCGAAACGTCGTCAGCATAGGCAGAATACCTGGCTGAGGTGGAAGCCCCAGGCAGGGAAATTCCGCGCAGGACCGGATTCGCCTTCAACTTGCGAAGGAATGGTTCCAACGCAAGAACGTAAAGCAGAGGCGAGAGCGGACAACCTTGACGAATGGAGCGAGACAATACGAAAGGCTTCGATCTTACTCCATTCACTTCCACCAGCGCACCGGGGGTCGCATACAAAAGTCGGATCCAGGAGCGAAAGTCGGCTCTGAAACCGGCCGCCGAAAGGACAGCCTCCAGAAATCGATGGTCAACCCTATCGAAGGCCTTGGACTGATCTAAATTGATCAGCGCGGCTTCACTGTCGACTTTTTCTAAGATCAAGCGTACCACATGAAGGTTATCCTGAATAGTCCTACCCTTCACAGCACAAGTCTGTTCAGAGCCAATCAGACTAGACAGGACAAGCTGCAAACGGTTGGCTAAGATCTTCGCCAAAATCTTTAAGTCAGTGTTTAACATCGTTAAAAGGCGAAAGTTCCCTAACCCATCCCCACCGCCCTTGTCCTTACGCAGCAACTTGATCACACCCCTGGTGAAGCGTTGGGGTAAAGACCCCTGCTTCATCCAGTGGTTGTAAATCAGTCCCAGCAAAGGAACAAAAACGTGCGACAACCTCAAGTACACTTCGTAGGGAAGACCATCTAATCCCGGAGACTTATCCAGGCCAACCTGCTTCAGCGCTTCCCAGATCTCCGACTCTGTAATGGGACCCTCGCACCTAGCCGCTTCAGCTGCCGAAAGGCAGGGAAAGTCAGCTAAATAGGCGTCGAACTGAGCAGAGCTCAGACCGGGCTCCCTGGTGAAAAGATCCTGAAAGTAGTCCCGAAACACCTCACATATGCCCGCGTTTGTAGTCACGGTCCGCTTATCTGGCAACGTGACGCATGCAATATGTCGCTTAGACGCGCTTCGATTTTCCTCTGCACGCAGTTCAGCGGCCATATTCGTTGCCTCAGAAGACATTCTTTTTAACCTAGCCCTAACTACCAGAGCTTGATCCTTCTTGATAAGCAAGGAGGACAACTCTGCCTTAGCTAAAGCTATGTCCCCACTAACACGGGATTTCACTGCCCGATCGACTTTATCTTCTAAAGCAGTTTGCGCCGCTAATCTACCTAAATTGAGTCGACGACTAAAATCGGCAGCAAACGTTCGAATTTTAGATTTTAATTTGCCCCACCAGGCATTTCCCACAACCGCACCCGTCAATTCCCTTTGTATCATTAGTAAAAGCTGGTCCCGGAAACCCTGATCACCAAAAAGGGAACAGTTCAATTTCCAGTAACCAGCCAATCTAATCTTAGGCTTATCTAAGTTTACACGGACCCGGACAAGCCTATGATCCGTATAAACTATATAATGGAAACTTGGACACCCTAAGAGCCCTACATCGACTCTCCTAACTAAGACCCGGTCCAGGTAGCTCGCAAGCGTCCCGGGAGCCGAGTTGCCACTAGTTGTCCAAGTCCATGCTACCTCCCGAGGGTGTTCATTCCGGAACTTATCGACAAGATCAAACTCATCGATAAAGTCCCCAAACGGTTTCACATCCAGGTTGTTGAGACGCAAGAGAACACGAGGGAGCTTATCCGTGTTTTGTTTATATATGCCTGTGTATCATGTGGTAGGCTCAGAAGCTTGTTCGCGGGAAAATTATTCCTCGCGTGCCGGCGATTTGATTGGTTGGAATTGACCAATCAGTAGGCTAGTTTTGAGGAGATCAACCAATGAATGCTTGTCGCATGATTTCTATGTACTGTGTGTATGTAATGGTGGTGGTAGTTACCACACCTTCCCTTCATCAGATGGAACTACCCTCTATCATGCCTGCACCTATCTTGTATACTTTTTTTTTTCACTCGAGATAGCGACATTTACATAGCTTGTAATAAGCTTATTGCAAATTCTTTAAATAAACTAGAATAGCTGTCTCTATTTCTGAGATGAAGTATTATGTACACTATTTACATTATTTGGACTAATGTTCTCATCTTACTTGCCATATTTATCACAAAGTTTTGGCTGATGTACGCTCCGGCTTTCTTCAGGTGGTTGGAATGTCAGACTGAACCCTTTATTTTTCTCGCTAGGGTAGACTGTTCTAGTTCCACATGCCATGTCTAATGGATATCAGTTATCTGTTGTTAATTCCCCTCTTCAAGTTCTCCACTGCCTGGTATTAAACTTACAGCTCTTTGGATCTTGTTACTGGATCTAACCAAGGATTATCCTTTTTAGGCCCTAGTAAAAGATAATCCAGCAAACTTCTTTTCTCAGCAACTACAGTTATATCTCTGGTTACACTGTTTTTAGACTAGAGTTAAAGTCGTTCTTGGTTATACGTCGTTTGACAAAAAAATATATGAAAAAATAAAAATCAAGTTTAAATCATTTTATTCGACTTTACATATGTCCGCCAAAAACATTGATGTAATATCACTAGAAAAGCGTTAAAAGCTCATAAAATCATGTTACTGTTGTAGTTTAAATTCGAAAGACTGTCTTAAATTTCCTTAGTAGACGTTAATTCTGAGTGACAAAATGTAGACGTTGTATTTGTCGTATTGTTTTGCTGTTTGTAAACTAACTTCCTCTTCTCTCACAGTCTTCCGTACACTCCATCTTTTTTTCAACTCACGTCCTATGAACGACGTGATTCAGCGTTAATTTTTTTTTGCCAGCTTAAAAAACAATATGTAGCTTCCACACGAGACTCTTTATGTACAGACGCCATTGAGATCATTTTTTTTAAAACTACAACTGTACATTACAGTAAATAAGAAAAAGTGTATAAAATCATACATCTCTACGTCCACAATGTTGTAAAGAAATTGAATGTAAAAATTAAATATTAGTAAATTTAACATAAATTCACTTATTTTCTACTATCGCAGAATTATTTTAAGCATTGTACTCAGAAGTACAGCTCACACATTCCCAGCGGCCTTATTTATGTAAAAGGTGTGTGATCTTGGTTTTTCTTTTTTTTTTTTCGTTTAGTTACAAAAAACGATTAGCGGAAAATGTCATGAAGCCATTTCTAACATAAGGTCTCTTGTTGGGACCCTGAAGAAAATGTGTATACAATAGAAATCCAAAGAAATGATAAACTGTATTGTTTTTTTTAAATCTTACAAAATCATTTTATATGTCTTAGAGAGCAAACCACATTAAAAATAAAGAATCCGCGGTGTGCTGTAAAGATTGTAAACACAGACGTGTATTCGTAAATTTAGATTACTTTTTTTTTTCTGTAAAAAATTAAAAACTAAAAAAATTTTTTGGTAAGAAGCTTAAGATAAATTAAAATAGATTCTTTTTTTAACATATTATTTAATTAAAATTGTATCTATAAATAAACTGCAGAACCGAGAATGGTTATTTGCTGTTTAGCATAGTGACAAGTAAATTAGAAGAAAATTAAATTCGTTTTTCGAGTTAAGTCGCCTCTAGTGGAACAAATTACCGACGTAAGTGAAAAGAAAAGTATATACCTGTATTTGTTATTGTAAAAAAAAAAAAAAAAAAAAAAAAAAGCTACAATAATTGTGGTACAAGGCCAATGGGGGAAAGGCTGGTCTTCGCTAATTATACTAGTCAATCATAAATCACGACCGATTCATCCAATACAATTTATTCAAACTTTTCTCAGCAAGATTATATCAAGTCCTGCCTTGTGTTTTGTTTTCCCTTCCAAAATATGGCGGCTACCACGTGACCGGTGTAGATTGAATTATGGGATTCCTCACAGTACTTAAGCCCCTTGCATCAGCTATATAGAGGACAAACTAGAAAAAAAATGTAACGGGTAATTGTGTGAAGAGCCTTACTGATTATTACTACAAATAACGGTAACCTTTAATAATGATAAATGATTATTTTTAACATTAAAAATATGAGGTTATTTTCGTTTCTTCAGCTTTTGGTAAAAATTGTGCAAACTTTTAAGCACCTTTTTAGCATGATAAAAAAGAAGGCCCCAAACTTAATTATTAAAAAAAAAAAAAATATCATCAAAAAATGCTTGTTATTATTAAAAAGGAAAGACCAAAATATTTTTTTGATTAGTTTTTAAATTTTTTATCCTTTTTAACACGTTCGGAATTTTGGTTAAAAATCTTGATATATTTTTTTTTATGCGTCAATATACAAAAAAATCGTGTGTAACAGTTTTAAAAACAGCTATGGAAATTTTGGCGCCTTTTTTCCGGTAAAATAACATTCGTTAATTTTGAAATTCTTGCAAAAATCAAATAATTGTCGGCTTTCAGGACTTATTCACAAACGAATGAATTTTTTATTTTTGAAATTATCTTGGTATCTTTTGAAAATCTTGGTAATTTTTTTTTTTTTCACACAAGTTACCAGACCTCATTTAATTTCATTAAATTTCTAGAAATTAAATTTTGACCTCAAACTTTGTTTTTAGTTAATCGCAGGACTCATTGGAAAATGTTGTAAAATCATGTTTTTTTATTTGTTTTTGTTTTCAAATGGTAACAAAACAAGTTACTGCTTTTCCAAAAATTTGCTCCGAATAAAAATTAAAACAAACTATAAAACTGACATTAGATACGCTTTTAATTGCTTTTATATTATTTTATAAATAAGGTCATTCTGAAGAAGAAAGACACCCGCATAATTACAGATGTATTGCCATTAAATTTTAAATAAATAAAAAATACTAAAATGTTCAGTTCAGTAATCATTACAGTTACATTCTCTAGTTTTTTTTTATTCATCTCTAAATTCTATGATAGCGGAATAGGTGAACTTTTTTTTTTCAATCGATAGAGATGACAAAGGATTGAATTTTTAAATTTAAAAAATCTGTCTAAAACTTAACTTTTTAAAGGCATTTTTAATACTTTTTTTTCAACAAATTTTATTTTCTTGTAACGAAGTTTTAAAAAATAAAACTGCAAAGAAAATACTTAAATTAAGATTTATTTTTTTTTTAATTTTTTTAGAACTATGGTCTGTATTGCGATAGAAAGAGAAAATCAAGATAAAAAATAAGAATGATAACTCAAACTGACTATAACTTCGACTATTATTAATGAATATTCGTTTGAAATTTAAATATTGCCTTTATGTGTCTTTAATTATCTCCCTTGTTACATTTTCTGCGTCTTAAAGAAACTTGAAACATTTGCTCATTCAGAGGACTAAGGAAGGTTCAGAGTAAAATTTTGGATTGTAAATATAATTTATTGTACAAAGAGAGTTTTTTTTTTTTTTAGAGAAATATAATGATTTTCACCATTTTTTTGTTTTAATTCTCAATTATTTAAAACAAAAAGAAAAAATATAGAGCTCTTCTAGCAGTTTCTTATTTTCTCTTTTGAATTTCGAAAAAAGTGACATTTTCTTTAGTAAAACGACTTTTAAAAAAGTCATCATAAAATAATTACCCAAGAAGACGGACAGAAAAGGGATAATAAAAATTCAATATTCATCATCTAAAATCGCAAATATCAGTAAAAAAACAAATTGCTAACAGTTAACAGGTTTCCCGAGGCTTAGTAAATCCAGTTGAGTTTTTTTTAATCTCTTCAGTAATTAATTTACTAAATAACTGAGAGAAGAGATTTGGAGTAATAAATTTTTATTTTTTAGACAACATTTTAACAAAATTTTTTCTAAAATTTTATCACCATTATTAACTTAAGCACAAAGCAAATGAAAATAGTAAGTAAGCTTCGCACTTCCCTTAAAAATAAAATTTATTTCATATGTGAGGCAATGTAAAAATGTCTTTCCTTATACGCAGGGAGTTAAAAGATTGTTGATTTCCCATTTTTTTTTAAATTTATTAGTGTTCAAATAATATAAAAAAACTTCAATCAAAAATACTTACACTTGTTTTTTTTTAAACAACTGTAATAGTCGGTGCCTAATGAGTTGGTAGAGAACCATGAAACTAAGTTGCACTTTTTTGTGTGTGTATGTATATCCATAAGGAAACAATTTGTACAAAGAATTAAATAGCAATTTGTTATAGACAAGCGTATGGTTGCAAGAAAGAAATACGACAAGAGCAGAAATAGATTTACGTGATTTATTTCAACAGGAACGTGAGGGTTTGGGACAGCTACCTTGTGGTAAAGTTCGTAAGCCGGCTTCGAATCTGGGTCGATCTCTCATAGTAGTTCACACATGTTGACGCTGACGCTCCCCCTGCTGATAGCTGCAGACCGCGACAGGTCTCTACCCTGGCCACGTGTGACCCCTTTTATAGCGTTTTTTTATGGCTTAACAGACTCGAAAAACGAAGCGAGTATAATTATGCGGAATCTTCCACAACACAACCAGCCTTACCTCTTTTTAGGCAATGCACTGTCATTTTGTGACGGGGCTTTGTCCCGTTCACATCCGGCTCTCGCTCTTGAGTATTTGCCTGTAAATCAGCCGAGATATGTCTTATTTTATTTTATAACATAATTATGATTAATTTTATAATTATCGTAGTGTGTTATCGTGTTAATGGCCTGAACTGGTATAACTAAAAATTGTTCATCTGTTGCGATTTAAACAAACATAAAACAGTTTATGGAACATGAACAGTGTATATCAGGGGTTCTCAAACTTGCTTGCCCCTTTCAACATTTGTCAGAATGCCATTCCCTCCTCCTTTTCAAAGTGACAGGCCAAATTCTATAATTGCTCCCCGCACTCCTAGACTTTGATCACTTTCAACCCTGTTAAGAATTCCTGGTGTATATCTTATATAAGTATTTGCATTTCTTTTTGATTAATTAATTTAATGAAATATGTATCAAGTTAACGTTATTTGTTTAAATTTATCTTTTCGAAAAGAATATGTATATTTTTTATTTTTACAGATGTTTTTGGATGAAAAATATTTCTACTTTTAAAAAAATCTAATTAACTATAGTGAATTTCAATAGATTGAAGTTTCATTTGTGACCACGTCAGAAGACATGGGCCAGGAAATATCTGCTAAACAGAAAAGATTTTGCTGCAAAGTTTGCAGATCTCATTTGTCAAGCTGCCCAGCTTTAAAAGTTCATAGGAGAAAATACACTGAAGAGAAGGCATGCTTTTGTGAAGCGTGTGGCCATTCTACTTCAGTGAGGTCAAGCAAACACACACTGGGGAGAAACCATACTCTTATGAAGAGTGTGAGTCTTCTTTTTCACTGAAATCAGATTTGGTGTAGCATAAACAAATACAAACTGGAGAGAAACCATATTCATGTGAAGTGTGTGGCATGTCTTCACGGAAATCAGATTTGGTACAGCATAAATGAATACACACTGGAGAGAAGCCATATTTGTGCAGATTTTCATGTTCAAACTGTTCAAATTTAAGACATATCTGAATGCACATTCGAAACAAAGTTTTGTCCTGTTAAGTATGTGTATCTAATATAGCTGATGCAGCTTTTGTGCATCTCCATGTTCGTAAAGGGTATGGGTCTCTATTAAGAAGAATTCCAAGTTTGGAAAGATCTATAAAAGTATGCATACATGGAGATGAAACATGTACTTGGAATACAATCAATCTACACTTATACATGATTCACATTTTTAAAATCTACAGGACTTGTCTTGGTAAGAAATTATTTCATGGCGTGTGTAGCTTTACATTTTTACTACAAAATGATAACTTGACGACCCATATCAAGCTCTTTTTTTTTTTTTTTACTCAAAAAAAATTATTAATTTGAGAACTTGTGGACATACAAATTTTTACCATAGGATGAAAACCCAAGTATTAGGTTGGTGCAAAAATAATGTCGTTTTTCTTTTGAAGTTGAACGTCAAAAAACGACATTATTTTTGCACCAACCTAATAGCATTTATTTATTTACGTTTTTTTTTTTTTATGAATTCAAATATTCAATAAAAAGTTACTTTAAAAATATTTACAATTACAAAGAGCACAATATCAGATCAAGTCCCTTAACATTAGGTGGTGCAAAAATAATGTCGTTTTCTCACATATGTTACTATGTGAGAAAACGACATTATTTTTGCACCAACCTAATATCTTAAATACAATTTCTGTCTGAAATGAGGAGTTATTTAAATTACCTGCACTCGCACTAATATTCACATCTTTGCTGTTATCACAATGCTCCAGCTGTAGTGCTCACTGGCCTTGATGATACAGGTTTTGTACATCTCCATCTTCATAAAGGGTATGGGTTTCTATTCAGAAGAATTCCAAGTTTGGAAAGATCTATAAAAGTACGCATCATTGTTGATCCAGTTAAGCATTGGGTGTGATAGCAGTAGGCAAAAAGGAAACTAGATTTTCTTGGGATTTTTGGGTACACTGGTGTACTAGTGAGCCAGCCAAAATGAGCTGACTCATTTTATAGTTCACCAATAGAAGGTTTAACCAATCAGAAAGCTCAAATTATTCAATGCGACGGATATAAAAGCGGCCATGTTTTTTTTCCGAATATTCACTGGCAGCCTCTGATATAGAAGACTGAAGAATTACGGAACAGCTGCTGGTGGCATTGGCGATATAGTCAGATTCAGTAGAGTGTCTGACTTGTGAGTATTAATCTTTAACGTTGTTTCATTGAACAGATTACGTATTGTGCTGTATTCTATATTCATAGACTGATGAAGATGGTTAACAGATTTAAGACTCCACATTCTATACCATTACAAGGTTAAGATGAGAAAACTGAAATTTAACACAAGAATAGTGCTTATTGGTATAACCATACAAGTTTAATACTCAGCATCATTCAAATTCAATACTGATCGAAGTATTCTTTGGATTTTTGCTATGACTCTATTGCATAGCATTGGCATTTTCTTTTTTAAAAAATCTTCAATGATGCCTTCCAATTTGTCTAATTGAAAATCCTTTTTCATTGTCCCTGATGGTATTTTTGTATCGAGGATCCCACCTATATTTTCAGCCAATTTTCTTTTGATGGATTCCTTTATAACTGCCCAAATGTTTTCTACCAGATTAAGCATAGGTCTGTACAATGCCATTCAGAGAAAATGGTTGCACTCAAATTCTGGATTGAGTAAAATTCTCTGGCATGGAGAATTGTCTATGACAATAACTGTTGTTTCCTGATAGGTTTTATAGGCCTTCTGCAAGCATTCTCATATCCAATTTCCAGCTGATCCTTATTGTAGAAACCTCAGTGAATTTCATAATGCATTAGCTCCTTGGTACCAATGCATCAAATTGAATGAATATTTTCCCTCTTAGAATCCGCTGAAGATGTATTGCATCTTTCTCCTCTCAATGGTTGACATTGAGTTCTCATAATATACAGGTTGAAATTTGTTTCATCCATAAGTAGGATGGGGGGGAGTTGTCAGCTTCATAATCCAACAACCTTTCGACAAATTCCTTTCTCTTTTCCTTATTGGTACTATTATTACCCGTTTCAAACTCAGATCTTATATCTTTGACAGTGTACATTAAGCCACCTAAGTTCTACAAAAATGTAATACTTCTGAAATTCTTCTGCAAGCTGAGCACTGGTGACTCTTGGGTTCTGATCAACCAAAGATTGCTGCTGGGTCTCGGAAATCTTTGAATGCCGATAGACTCCTCTTAAATCTACATTATTACTTTCCTTTATTCATCCGTCGTCTTGGGTAAGACGTTAAACTACATCCAGCAGCAAGGCCTCTGATCAGAAGGTTTTGAGGAGCGTGGAACCACCTTTTAATTGCGGGTGCTCCTAGGTTCACCCTGACCCAGAGTGGTAACACCTGTTAGGGTCCCAGCTATGGGCAAATAGTTAACTATTACCAGCAATACTTTTTTGATAAAATCATTACCAGCAATACAAATTGGAAGGAGAAATATTACGAGAAACAGATTTTTGACAAAATATTACCAGCAAGAAAAAATCTTGTCAGCATTAAATAACCTATTGAGGTAGATATAACGTAAAAGAAAATAAACCAAACCTAAACCAATCCTTTATTCATCTATATGCAGTGGATGTTTTGATTCCCAAATGTTTTGCTGAGGATTCCTAGTCTCCATCATTTTCGTAGACTGCCAAAAATTGCCTTTTCTTTTCATGGGCTTCGGTTTTTCTGATGTATGTCTATTGGGTCATGCTTGTTAGATGAATGAGTATATCTTTTTCAATTGATACGATTTTTCGTGACTTGAGTAGTTTCAACAACTTTGAAACAACTTGATTACAATTAAAGCCTGAAGTTATATACACAAATACAAGGTTGGTATAGATGGAGTAAAAAAAAAAATTATTTAAAAAAAAAAAAATGCTCAAATCAAGTGTTGAAACAAAATGGCTATTTTTTTAGTGATGTTATAACATACATGTCATAACTCTTAAATAAATATTATATATATATATAATCATTTATTCGAAAATTATAACATAAAAATGTCATAAAATCACTACAAAAATAGCCATTTTGTTTCAACACTTCTGGTATTCAACATGATCACTTGAGAAGACACCAAAAGTGTTGAAACAAAATGTCTATGTTTGTAGTGATTTTATGACATTTTTATGCTATAATTTTTGAATAAATGATTATATTTCCTCTACTCTGTATTGAGCACTCTTTTAAGAATAGTGTTTGTTGGTTATTGGAATTCATTCAGTATACACCAATCCTATACTTGTATTCATATATATATATATATATATATATATATAAAGAGGTAAAAATGTCACATACTACCTGCCTGAATGTTCGAGAAATTTCATAGAAAATATGCATTCTCTGACAGGAGTTGAAACTGTATTCCTATTCATTTTTTTACATGTGTTCTAGCAATTGATATTTTGCAACTTCTAAATAAATTTGGACTGATTCACCTGCTTAGCAAATTTATTATTAATTTTTTTCTTTTCTAGAATTGAAAATAAAAACAAACAGGTATTCATAAAATATGACATCAATGGTTTCTATCCTGCTATCACCAAGAAAGGTCTACTTGATGTCGTATATTTTACTAAAGATTTTGTGAGCATAACTCCTCAGCAGATGGAAGTGGTTTTACATTGGCATAAGTCTGTGTTATTCCATGCAGTTATGTTTCAGGAGCAGGAATGATCTATCGAGAAAAATCAAAGATTGTGTATTGTAGCTGAATCGCACAGAATGTCAGGTCAAGTTTTATCGAGATGATGGGATTAAAATACCTCCTCACTAGACCCCCCAAAAATGTCATGACACAAATTTTTCCCAACAATAAAGTTTACTCTGGAATTAACACTTTCACTGCTACTCATTTGCCCACTGCTGCCCCCATCTGGCCAGCCATTTTTAAAGAAAATGCCAAATTTCAACCTACATATTTTATTACACAGAAAACTGGCACCAGTGGATATACCTGGGAATGACTTACCAGATCAGTAATGGGTATACAAATGATATCTTTTGAAGCATTGTCCTTTGTGATTTTACGATAGATGGCGCAACAGGACACTCATACCAGCAGTATGCAAAAAACGTAGGTGTCCGTACTTAGCCAGCTGGAGCAAGATAAAAAAAACGAAGATCTCCGTAGTTAGCAGCGGAAGTGTTAATAACACACATTGAATCCACAATCAACGCACATACACACTGGTACTATTAACAACCAATTACATATATATATATATATATATATATATATATATATATATATATATATATAGTTAAACTTAGAGAACCAGACAACCTACCAAGGTTTCAACTAAGCGATTCGTCAGGGAAGAGCCAGCCTTCCCTGATGATCCGCTTAGGTGAAACCTTGGTAGGTTTGTCTGGCTCTCTAGGTTTAACTAGGTC